>CAAKHB010007864.1:390255-407758 GCA_901007665.1 Aeoliscus strigatus
GGACAGAGCTATAAATGCGAGTGCAGACAGGAACAGGGAGAGATGAGAGAGATGAGGGAAACAGGTGGAGGATGATGGGCATGAACTAAAGAGAGGTAGCTTTGCAGTGTACAGAATCAGAGAGGGAAAAAGAGGAACAAATAAAATGTCAAGGACTGATCCGTTTGGCTCTCTAAAGCCTGACAGTCCTGCAGCCAATACAATACAAGTCATTATGGGCTGCCATACAGGTCTAACCACGCGTGTTGCTAATATTGATGGCAGGCTTTGATAACAACACACTTTTGATCAGCAAGGACACTGAATACAAGGCTGTTTGCGCCGCTTTATCTGGTGGTAACACTGGTGGCTTATTTCAAATGTCATGCTCCAACCAGATAGGACATCGGGGCTGTCAATGACAGGGACAGCAGCAAGAGATAATTCCTGAGGTTGGACCCGACTGAGATGAACATTTTACCTGTGTGAATGTCTGCTGGGTCCTCTGAATGGATCCAAAGACCTAATCGCTGATCAATAATTAGAATTATAGAATGTTAATGCCCTGCTCTATATTGTTGGGCTCACATTTGATAAAGCGCTTCAACCATGCCTATTGAATTGAACGGAAAAAAAAATAATGCAGATGAGTCCCTGTTATTCCAAAGAGGTTCAGAAACAATGCAAAATTTCCAATGTCAATAATTACAGTTTTGCTAAAAACGATAACCAGTTTTTGAATGCAGTGAATGTTACTTCACGGCTGGTTATTTCACTGTCAGTCAGATTAGTCCCTAATCATAGCAGCAGTTTTAGCTATTTCATGACATTTCCACAGACAATAGGCTGCACAGGGGAGGAAATGTAATTACCATCAGAGCATGTGGTGAAAAATTAATAAGTTAATTTGCAGCACCAGCAGAGAGTGTCAACAGAAAAAAAACAGCCTGGAGATGTACAGAAATGGAGTGTCCATGTGGAGGCAGCCCTGAAGCTCACATGATGCAGAGTCAATCTGTCATTCTAGCACTGTTCGGAGCTGCTGTGCTCGGGAAGCGAGTGTATGAATTGGTGACAAATCTCCCCTGTCCTGTGGCTTGATGCATTGCAACAGCTACAATAGATTGTACTCTGCAACAGCAGGCTCACAACAAAGAGAAGAATGTCATGCACCTTTGATAAATATCATCTTTGAATGCAGTCTGTCCAAAATCTGCTCAGGGCCAATCCATGGGGTAAATGTGCTCAAGAGCCCAAATATATCATAAGTTATGGTCTGTATCTCAGAGAAATATGGCTTTTGATGGCTGGCAAATAATCGCTTCATTGTTATTTCATTCCCTTTCCTCTCTCCATTCTCAGCATCGTTGAGGTTTCGTGTGGGCTAGAGGGTATATTCTTGCTAATCAGCTACATCAATTCCAATTGGTTTGCAACTGTGTAACACCTCATTGCATTCTAAATGTACCTGCATAATCTGGCTGTTCTGCTTGATAAAGGAGGGGGTTTTGCCTGCAGTAAATTATTCTCTCCCATGTTCAGCACCATTGATAACAGATATATTTCAGTCCTAATCTTCTGTAAAGCAATGGACACCAAATATCAAGCTTCTTTGTCCTGAACCATCTTCAGTTTAGGCAACGAAAAATGCTCAATTCAGTCTGCCCGAATGGATTATTTTGGCCACTGGGGAGCAGTGAAAGCAGGCTGTAAGCGCTACTTGGACAACTTGATAGCAAACAGCTGCTTATTTACACATCCAGCAGACACAAAAACATTAGCATTCATCTGAACTCTTGTTTCCAAACACCTGCTGAATGTACAGTACTCAATCTCTAATGAAAACCATGCCACTATGATCACCAGTTAGTTCCTGGCTTTATCTGCCCAGTGTGTTGGGCAGCATCTATAGGTGAACATTCACACTCCAAAGCATATTAGAACATAGAAGACATGCAGAGATGTGTGATCATTATTTGATATTGTGTCCCCTTTTCATTTTTACAACTTAACAGCAGGTTCACTGTTAAATAGAAGATCTTTGATCAGAGATTACTCGGTGAAGGAAGATGAAGGTTGTGCTAGTCATTGAAAAAGTTTTTATGTAATGTTATATTGAACTCAAACAAGTCCCATGCCATTCTGTGTCAAACCACTAGGGGGGCGTCGTTTTTCGGCTGCAGTCATTTCCTTCAGCTGCATCTCATAAAGTGATGAAATGGAGCTGAAGAACATTTATAACCATGTACCATTCTCTAGCACACAGCTAAGGTTTTACTATACTGCTCATGATAATCAGCTTTCACGAGTCAACTAGAAGACAACACAATGCACTGGCTACACTGCCAACAACATGATTTTACAATTTAGTCATTATACCAGAACATTTATTAAAAGAGACCCAAGAAACAACTACAGGAATAAAACAGCTCAGTGCAGACTACCACATAAATATCCGACACTCTCTACATGCTCGCTGTTGTCTTTGTGATAATACGGTATAATATGTACTCAGCTGTCCGAGCTGTCGTGTTTAATTATTATAAAGTCATTTGAGACCACTGACCTTCAGGCTATTAAACATTAACAACGATACAGATTAGCAGGTCATTTAAACAAATTAGTTCATACATGGCCAATATTTTATATCAATATACTTAATGTAATATAAGACAGAGAATGCATTCATTTGAACTTTTACCTCTAGCAAATGTTTTCTCATTAGTATGCTAATCTAAGCAAGAAGGCACATAAGCTGAGGCGAACCAAGTGTTCATAACATACCATTACTGGCGGAGTTTAAACTAGTTAACAGACATGTTACAAGTGTGCGGATGAAACCCAGACAAGGACAGTTGACTGAGGCAGAAGTAGACAAGGTGAAAGTCAAACTCCCAAGAGGACAGACCTGTATGCCTTTAGGATGCTCAGCCCGTACAGGACAGATGTTTCAGTGTTCCACCCAGCAGCTAATCTCAATATCTGCACAAGCACGGTTGCAGACATGCAGTGGGAGGGTCTACACACCCATCATTTTGAGCTTCCAAAATAATTTGGGCCGTAGCCTTTGTCTACCTAAACAACATCCAGAAATCCAACTCACATTGTACATTGAGTTGGATGGAGGAGTTGGTCATCCCCACCACGTTCTCTGCGATGCAGGTCAGCTGGAAGTTGTTGTCGTCTCGGCTGATGTTGAAGAGCGTGAGGTTGATTGAGTGGATGTTCGGCCAGTATACGTTGGACTATTGAGAGAAAATAAAAGAAGTCTTTTAGTGTGTGAAGGATTTTCAGAGTATGCAATATGCATTACTGAGGTTGGCTGGAATATTAAGTCATCTAAGTTCTCACCTGTGATGAGACAAACAGAATAGAATGAATATATGAAAGCATACGCAACCACTGGAAATGAATCACTCCACTTATCTAGCCTTGGCGACATGCAGTAACCACAACTTGCTTCAAGAAAAAAAAGGCCAGACTGACAACTCTTGAGAGAAGTCATTGTGGATTTTAGCTTTTAGCTTGGTCATTCACAACCTAACCAAACACAAGGCTTGTTCCTCCCCACCTGTCACTAGTTGGCCTGCTCCCCAAAACCTCACTCACCCTAATGAGCCATACAACATGTCTACCTTCAAACATCAAGCCTGAGGAGGATGGAGCTCCCATCTGCAAAGTCACTATGAGCATTAACGATACAAAAGACAAATGCAGCCATGAAGCAATTTTAGAATCTGCGGTTACCCTCCATTCGCCGTTTATCTGTGCTGTTGTTATTGCTGTGACATCCCCGGGGGCTGTCTCGAGCAGCAAGATTAGTGAGCTAGCCAGCTCACTAAGGGTTCAACAAAGACTTTTCACGCATAAAAATGGCTCACTTTGAACAGGGATAGATCACCATGGCATGAATCAATTGGCCGCACATGTCAAATTTATCAAATTGTGACATGGACTGCACTTGCTGTGTAATTCAAATTTGATCCCATTTGTCTTCCTTTTAATGTGTCAGCACAGTCAACATACAGTATGTGTTTTCAAATGTACTGCGACTAAAACAAAGACTATTTGTCTCTTGGTTTTGACATTTTATGATTTGTTTTTCTTAAATTAAACAAACTCTGTTGACTACACATACTGTCTAAAAGGGGCGTACGAGCAGTCTACAGGCCTTTACATGAAACTGTGCACCTGCACCAAAGGTGCACTATGTTTTAATTAGGTTACACCTGCACCTGTACAATCCTGCTTTAATGTTTTGAATCATTTGTTGTTTCATCCCTATTATGTTTTTCATCATTTGGTTGTAAAGCACTTTGAGCTGCATTTTTGTATGTAGGGTGTGATAAAAATACAGTTTATTATAATTATTATCATTATTATTGCCTTTGAAGTAGGGTGTTTCATGACTTTGACTTTAGACAAGTAATGTTCTGAGTTGTGTCCACCAGGACCACTTCTTAAAGAATAATTTTGTTATTGTTTTTGTTTGTTATTTTTGTGTGACATAATTTCTCATCTTCCTGCGACCAAATAAACAGAGAAGTCATCCAGTAAGCTCAAAACAGCTCAAGTGGTGCATTTGTGAAGTGCTTGTCTTTGCCAGTGACAGGCTCAGATAGTTTCTATAAAATCGAACAACATGGAGACAGTCTCTGAGGATACTGACTTGTCCAAAAATACGAGACTTATCCTTGAAATTAGGCTTGACATTTTCTGATCTCATGAGCTGTAAATTGGTTTGGATGCAACAGTTTAATCCCGGTTCGGCTTGTTAGGCTCATTTAAGACTTCGTTAGAGATCCCCTCTGCCTCCAGTTGGCTCCACACATGCACACTGACTCACGAATCAGCTCAAAAGAAAAGTTACTACTCACTCAAGATCTGTATGAATATGAAACATGAACAACTGTTGGTGTGTGCGCATACCAGGTGTGTGTTGATGGAGTGCAGGCCGCTCACAGTCCAGTCCACTTCAGGCACTGGTGATCCAGACCCATTGCAGCTCACGGTTACATTGTCATTTTCCATCACCAACACACTGCTGTGGCTCACGCTGATTTCTGGCAAGTCTGAAACAGACAGAGACACACACACACACACACACACACACAGACATGAATATGCACCTGCACATGCAAAGTGCATGTTCCTATTAACATACGCCTGTGTCTACTTGCACGAAATCAATTAATCACTGGCTCATTAATGTAATAGAATTAGTTCAAAGACAGCGTGTACAGGCGCGCACGCTCAAGATGTCAGAGATGAGTCACCATCAGAAGATAATACTGCAGCGTATTCAGACGCTGTCAGAATAAACCCACAGCTGCTCACATCAGAGTTACCCTGTGAACTCAGTCAAACCTTCTCCTTCATGTCTTTTCCTCATTTCACATTTAACCCATTTATTCTCTGCTCCTTTCCCAAGACATCCAGCTCTTAATCTAGCCTTCCTCTCCTCTTTCCTGTCCTGCTTTCTGGCACATCTCGAGCAACCCACCCTCTTCCACCCATCCAGCGTTCCTCCCCTCCCTTCCTCTTACCACAGTTGTTAATATACATGTTGTGCAGTCGTATCTTGGAGGCTCCGTTCCTGCAGTACAGCTGCTGTGTGTGGAGCCCAGCTTCGCCTCTCTGCTGCCACAGCTGGATCCAGCGGATATCACAACCACAGTCAAACACCACGTTGTCCAGACGCCTTTAAAAATAATGTTAAAACAGAAACCTCATCACCACATTCATAACATGATCTGGAGAAAAACTTGGCAGTACTTGTATAAGAGAACATCACAGAACTCTACCCGTCTGTATTATAAAGAATAAAAACATAATTTGTGACACACACACACAAAAAAGAAACATGAGCCAAGAAAAAAATTTAAAATCAGTCAGGGTATCTTTTTAAGAGAAAGGTCTGTACTTTGTTTGTTTCCATAACTCAAATAAAGCAAATGTTTCACAAAGCTACATCTGTCAAATTCGCTGCTGTTTCCCTTTGTTTGGCTTTTTATTTTTTTCTGTTGTATTATTTAGAATATATACATTGAAAATACTGCAGTGATTGGTTCTTAAGTTATGGGTAACCTTCATCATTAATGACAGAAAAAAGAGCAATGAGGACCCACCGCTGCAGGAAAAGGCAACCTTGTCAAACAAATTATCAGCCTTTGTCACAAATTTCAGTCATAATAAAATCAACTACAATACTGAATTGACAATGACGTGAAAATGATGGTAGAAGCTGTGTGACAGGCACCATGGAGTTGTGACTATATTTTATAATGCTCCATAATTAATGGCTTTCTACAAGTCAACAAGTGTGAGGCAACAATTGTCACAATTAAGCCGTCTCTGAGGCGTTCCAATGTGAAGAGAGCGAAGGTCATCGCGGCCTGTTATAGACAGGTGCTATTAGGCTCCTCTCTGCACACATTTCATCCGCAGTACTGTGCTGCACCGAGACACATTACTCAACACTGTAGTCCACCCCTTCATTTTGCATATGTCGAATTGAGGGGCTGTGATTGGCCAATTTTGTCAAAATGAATGCCTGTCAGAACGTCCTTGACAGAGGTCAATAAGATATTGCATTGCAGAAAGCATGAATAATGTATGTGGTATGTCCACCATGCTGTATGAGGTAATGAGAATAGATTCCCGCAGGTGGAGCTCACTTATTATCAGGTGCTCCGTTGATCTGATGCTGCAGCCAGAGCAGACGCCTTTCACATTCACTATGGCAGCTAACCTGCACTGCTGAAGTGTCTTTGTTTAATCGTCTTTAAATTACTGCTGCGGCTGTTTCTAACAAGAGCAAAGATGAATCTCTCTGTGTTAGACAACCTGTCATAAAAACGAGACAACAAATATTGTAGAGCTTTCAAACCTGTTTAAAACTAAACATGTTAGAGAATTTGCAGCTGTTCATTTAGTGGAACCACAGGGGGTCTCACACACACACACACATATACACACCCTCCACCACCACCTTTTAGCTAATAACAACCATCCACACATTAGCCAGTCAGTATTCCTCTAGGCAGTGATCATGGTCAATGACCTGCTGCAGCACAAATGGGACAATAACTAGAATACTTAACTCAACGTAAAGCGTTTGTAACCCGTGCCCGCCCTGTAAGGTGCAGTGACATGGCTGTGCTCTCACAGCTCCATCTATGATCCAAGGCAACGCGACAACAGACTGAAGGCTGATAATTGTCTTGAGGAGAACGGGTTGTATGTGGAAATGAACAAAAGCATCAGCAGTGTGAGGGCAGACACACAGAGCTAACAGTGTGATGCTTCCTTAACGCTGGCTAACAATCCACCTTAACACTCCAAAGGAGAGGTAATAATCATCATCAGAGGCTGCTTTTTTGTATTGTTTTTGTTCTCTGAGCAATGTACACACAGGTGCTTTGGCTGAGGAGCTGCGGATTGCAAGAAATGATAAGCTCCTCAGTGCATTTGGCTCCCACACTTTATTCTCAGCTTGAATGCTCTGCTTCCTCGCCTTGTCAGGAATTATCATAGGTGTTTAAATGTGTTTAAATCGCCAGTATTTGGCTCACTGATACCAGAGTACCGCCGATCTCAATGACGCATGACCATTTCCTATGGCTTTGCAGTAAATCAGTGAACAAACGTGCTGAGTTAGAAGCTCTGCTTGTTGTCCCATGTCACCGTTAGTCCCCAGTCTTTGCACTCAAGTCATGATTCAAGACAAGCATGTCAATGTCATATTTTATTAGTTATTTGTGTTAGTGTATTGGATTAACGAAATATACTAAGGTGAGTTTATTTGCAGTTTCTTCATTTGTTTTGTTCCATGGCCAGCAGCAGTTCATACTCAACCACCTGTGCTTATTTGGGCACTGTATAATGTTTAAGGGAAAATTCTAAAACAGATGATGCACAGAATTATAATAACAGTTGACCAGTGATGCTCCAGACTCATGTAAATTAAAAGTGTGGTCCTTCTAACAAAAACAAAACAAAAAAACAAAGTGATCTGTTTACCTATGAAATACAAGTCCTGTTTCAGGCTTTGAGTATCATATCATGTCCTCAGGTCCAAATGATTTTCATGTTGCAGTCTGTAAATCAGTGTGTTCATGAGATGAATGTGTTTATGACCCTTGCTCTTTCTTTGGTGCACTGCGCTTCATATAATTTACTTGTCAGTCAAAGTATGTGGCGTCTGTCATTATTTCAGAATGGAGCAGAGATAATATAACTGTCACAACGTCTGATGGGCCTCCAGATTCGTTGAGTAGATGATTGACAGACAGACATCTAGACAATGGAATGAAAGCAGTTGTGTTAGTTTACGTCAGTTGCTGATGCACTATTCTCTCCGGCGTCAGAAAAGTGCAATAATGCTCCATTTTATTTGATTATCATAGAGAGTTTTAGGGAAGAAAAATACTCACGAATCCCCGGGGTTTAAACATCGCAAAAACTCAAGCCATGTCAAATTTAACACCTCTCTTGTCTGCGAGCACGTTCCCCCTCAAACAGTTACTCTTAGCAACCTCACCACCACACTCCTGCTTGTCTCCAGACTGTCTCCGTTACTCTCACTATAACTTCTGTTTATTGCATGGATGAACGACTACACTGAGAAGAAATAAATCATTGTTTTGCCCTATCATCACTTTTCAGGTAAGGCTGCAGCCAGTCTCACCACCTGACTCTTATAGGGTTATTTTCTTCAAACCACTCCAGCATAATTTGTCTGAGGGGCAGGCCTGAGTTTCGCTTATCGCCATCACCACCTGCACCGCAATCATGTAGAGGAAACAGGACACCCAAGTCAGGTCAGGGAAAACTCCTGCTAGAAAACAAAATCAGCAGAGACAGCTTTTTTCCCATTAGTAAGAACTCTGAAATTTGTCGACGAGCAGTTTCATAAGAATCCTAATTATATCAATTTTCAATGGCATGTATGCATTGTATACCACAATCATATTTATTATTTATAAGAACATTATGTCATGATGCTTTGCATATGTGTTTTTTATACAATGTTTCACTCTCATATTATTATTTTTGTTGCAAGTCTTTGGTGTAATGATTAGATTTCGGGGGTTTACAGTCAATTCATTAAAGTAAAATAAACATACACCTGCATTTTTTGTGCGATTGTTTTATGGCTGTGCACACTGCACGTGTTCAAGTAGTGGCTGCTCTCCTGATGCTAAACCAGCAGAAGCAGTGACATTTTGCTTTTCATTTTGCCATTAATGTACACTTGTTGGTGCTGAGACAATTCTCAGACCAAACAGATGGAGATGTTACGATTACATTTACAGCTTTGGCAGACAGAAATGTTAAGAAAAACAACATCAGAGGAACCGAGTATAAAGGGCATGTCATACGCATTCAAAGATCAAACTGTAATTGTAAGAAATATCATTTAAAAACGTGTTTCTTTATGCCGATAGCTGTTAGCTAGCTGATAGCTTGTCAGATTTTTAAATGCTGTTTACAGATAACTCTGCATTTTTAATTGTACTGTACTGGCACTATTCTGAGGTCCTAAACAATCAGCGTAAGAACACACTTCCTCATGACAACAAAGTTTCTGCAGTCTTTTCTTATTATGGCCAGAAATATGTCTAGATTCAACTGCGAAGGCATCTGCAAGTGTCTGTGCCCCTTCTTATCCCTGGTCACCAAAAAGTCATGCGATTTGTTTTGAACAGAGCAGAACAGGACAAGGCCTTAATGTCATGTTGAGAATCTTCGATCCACTCTTTACCAACAGTAATTTTCCAAGATAATTATTTGTACTTGGTGCCTGAACCAATCAGATCTCAAGATTTACACTGTGTAGTATGAAGTAAGAAATAATGGTCTGTTTATGGTGACAGGCCCTGATGATGATGGTGTTCCATTAACTCACCATCGCTGTTATACAAAGCAGCTGCAGTGAAAACTCTGAGTTTGTTAATCCTGAAATGAGAATGAAACCTGCAGAGATTTAAATTCTAATTTGCCATAAACTGATACAATCAAACCAACCCTCTTTAAAGCTACAAATGTCGTTCAAAAAATCAGCAGCGTCTTCATGTAAGGGTTAAAAAAAACTTGCCACTTAGGGTTCTTTTCTGAAATAAGCCCAGGATGTGTTATTCTTTTAAATAAAAATAGATTATGGTAGCACACAGAAATGAATCCCTTCCATACTGATGCATAGACTGGGATTTGTTGGTCCCATTCGCCATCCCAGTATTCACAGTTTGCTGCCATTGATACAAATTGTTAACAGTTTTGAAGACTTTTGAAGTCTAGAAGCTCTCAAACAGAAAGCCTTGCACGGTATACAAACTACACCAGTTACACTGGTTAAAGTAAACACAGTTTATTCATTTGCACTCATTTTAATTCGGTTGGACAGTGTTCAACATACGTGGGCTCCTCAGAGGGGAAGAAGACCCTCTTTTTAATTATGCTCTGCTATAGCTGGTATTTCATGTCCTGTTTAGGACGTTGACCTGCTCAGTGTCTCGGCCACTGCAGCCCCCAATCCAGTCCTCTCTAACACATTTAGCATTTTAATAGTCTCTTTTCTTTGATGTTTTTCAAGCTTGTGTGTTAATGTCATGTATTACAGTAATAGTTTGCTCCAAGTGCCATTGGGCCTTAATAAAGTGAAGGTTACATTTCTGCAATTTACCTGTCGTACAGCTTTTAGAAGTGTAATGTTTAATTCATCCAAATTCACTGGCAGTCATACTAGAAGATTACAGGTTTGATCTATTCATATTTCATTTATGTACAAGGGAAAATCCATTTTCCAGTGAGAGGTGTAAATGTTTGACTTTGCATCGGCCCCTGCTTCTCCGAGAGCTGGGATTAAAGAAGCGCTAACAGAATAAAGGGATTCGGGATGCACACTGCCTTGAGCTTGAGTTTCGAAAGAGGCAGAATATTTTGCTCTTTTTGTGGACCAGACAGAATGAGCTTCCTCGAAGACTGTGATATTTGTGACTGCCGCTAACTCTGCTTTGAATAATCCCTAATAATATCTCCCTTGAAGCCACTGCGGCAGATTTAGCATTTAGCCACCACTTTCAGCCAGCTGTTCTCAGGCTTGTGATTGGCTGGACTGTGCAGCACTGCATTAGCTCCAGTCCTCGCTGGCTAAAGGGCACACAGACAAAGAGGCGGAGCCGATTATCTGCATCTCGTCCAGAAGGAGCACAGACCAGAAATCTATTGTGCAGCTTCAATGTGATGTGAGGGCTGTTCACCGGAATCACAAAAGACATGAGACTTTTGAGATTCCACTGATATCCACAACGGCCATTATGGCTATTGAAGACATGTGGAAACTTATTTTGCAAAGAAGTTGTTATAGCAAAGAGAGAAAAGTAGCTGAACATTGTCCGTGATCTGTTCACTGTCACATTACGTAGCTCTGATACTGAGGCACGTTTCTTGTTAAACAAAGATAAATTAATTGAGAGCAACAGTGCCTAAAGTGATTGAGATAACATAGTGTTGAGGCAGCATCATGGCAAAGGGCCGTCTCTCCTTTCGTCACATATCCCGGAAATTATTGCAGCTGGTTTGATCTTCCCCTATTTACATAATGCCAATGTGGCTCAGCTGTGTGGGTGGGCATCTATCAAGGATACTGCAGTTTGTATTATTCTAACAATTAAAGCCAGTAGTTATGACAAGCATGCTTCAATTGCCATAACTGATTGGCACACTTGATTGGCACCAAGCAAGTGTGGTTTGGGTGAAACACACAGACACAGTGACGAGAGCGGTGATGTCAGGGCCACATCGCAGCCTATGCCCATGATAGAGTGACTCATTTTCTATTCCACATGGCTTCCTTCTTGAATAACGCCTCGGCCCACGTCTGTGCTACCACGCCACTCCAACTGACACCTCTTAACCAAACATGCAAAATGGAATAGACATAAACCCTCACTCCTAATCAGCATTCACAAGGAATCACTGGCATCAAACTGCGCATGGTTTTCATGAAGAAAAAAAAAGAGAAAAAACACTAGTTGTTGTAAGAAGAAATACATGTATACATCTGAGCAGGTCTGTGAGCTAGAATGGTGGTTTGGGGAAGGAACATTCTGTTCTTGTTATTTTTGTTCCTGCATGTAATCCAGTATGTATGTATATATGTATGTACTGTATGTTGCTTCTCTGAAACCTTTGTGGGTGTAAATACTGGATTACTGTTTCAATACTGAAACAAACCACTTTGTTTCCTGTTCATATTGGCAATAAGACAAGTTAAAAACCCAACTAGACAGCTGGTAAGATGACACAAGCAGAAAAAACTTTTAGATCCTCAGGAATAATGAAATTTGCCAGTCAACAACAGGCACAATGAGGGATTCAGAGATCCATCTGCCCGTGACGAGGACCCATAGCGAGATGACACGTGAGTAACACTGGTAGGGGGTCTGGTGTGAATTGCTTCCTACACAGGATGGATGAGAATGAGCTGTGTGTACGATCAGTGAGAACTGCTTGTGCAAATGGATATAGTAAGTTTTTCTCAGGATGACATTGTAAACGCCTAAAACGTAAAACTATACTGAACGTGTACGCCAGGCTTCCCCATCATCTCTACTGCATCGAATAAACATCCAATATCAGCATTGTGCTGAGTTCTCAGAGGACCTGCCCTGCTTCTACCTCTGAAAATAGCACAATAAGGAGGCCTGCTTGAAATAGTCTGCTGCTATCACATCCTGCTATACTTTGGCTTTATATGGCAAGAGGCACAGGAAGGAACTGTGCTCAGAGCACAGTGAAGGTTCAAGTGATGGACAGTGCTGACAGGCGTAATGATGTGTAAATTACAAGTGGGTCGACATCCCAATGTTCTTGCTGGTGGTGAAAGAGCAAACTCATTTCATCAACACAATGGTCGTTGAAATATTCACAACAAACAAGAAAATGGGGTCAGATACCCTCCTGCTAACAGGTCATTTAATTTTCTTTGTGTGCGTTAATTGAGTCAACAAATGACTTGGATCACAACGCCACGATGCTGCCTATAGGTTTGGTCTGTTATATGTGTTCAGACAAATTAGAGGGTTTGTACAACAAAGACAGGAATTATAATGGAACGCATCTGAAAACAATGTGTACTGAGGCAGACAGTGCGTGGGGAGGAATGATAAATTGCTGTAATAAAATACAAACAAAACCCAATGAGTGTGATCAGAAGAGGGAAGAAGACTTACAGCTCAGAGAGTTGGAGGTGCTGGAAGAGCTGCCATGACAGAGTGGTGAGAGGATTCTTTGACAAGTTTCTGCAGAAGAAAACAAAGAGAAGGTTATATTGAATCATTTTGCATCAACTGTTTCATGTCTCTAGCTTGATGTCCTGTCTGTTGTGTTTTTATACTATTACCTCATCATATCTAATGTCGTCTGGTTTCAAAACCTAATAGAGTCTTTGTGATTTGTCTTTTTGATGTAAAATCAAATTATCGGTCTCTTTTGGCTTCCTCGAAGCCTTGCGTCACTGTTCATTTATATTTACAGTGTGATGCGAATCTGCAAAGTAGGACAAAATAATCCGAAGCAGGGAAGTTTATCGCCACAGATTAGATTGTACAAGGTACAGAACTACTGACAATGAAAGGGAAACAGATCCGGCTTTAGGGCTCTGTCAATTCAATTAGAGAAAGTTGACCATTTTCAAGTCCAATAATTCAATTGACAGTTGAAACCCTCTGGCTCTGGAAGGCACATAATTCAATAGTAAATTACCAAAAACTCACATGTGGTTCAAAAAAAACCTCCAATCTGTGTAAAAGTAACATGAAGCGGCTATCCATTTAGCCTCTGTGAGAGCATCAGCACAGCAGTTTGTCATAAAGTGGACCATTAAATCTCATTATCAACCCATATGGCAATAACAGCATGATAGAATGGTGTGGGTCTCTGATTTACTGCATCTTCACAGAACTTTGTTTTTGATCACTATGTGTGAAACTTCATGTAGGTTCAAGGCTGCATCTTAATACCTTTTTGCTATTATCTGCAATTCTATCTAAGAATATTTTTTGGATCATGTTGCAGCTGGTAGTAGCGGTCAAGAAGAATATCATTTCCACTAGCTGATTTATAGGGCAGGAAAGAATGTGTCCAATACATAAAACAGATACAATCATGCTGTACGTGTTGTTGTTAAAAATGAAAATGTGTCTGCATCATGTTTGTGTGTATGTTCTCTGCTGCAGTGCACTAAAACAAATACAAATATAGAAAAGTCTCAAATGGCACTTTCAATTTAAAATGCAACATAAATTGCATTGTTGCATTTTGTTTCAAAAGAAAAATCCTTCTCATTTACTTCTTAAAACATTTTTTGTTAATCTGCATAGTGAACAAATGTGTAGGCCAATATAAATGCCAAGATTGTACTTCTGTAATAAGAAGGTACAATTAATGTTCCGGTTCTGAAAACGTATTGTTGAAACCTGTGGTAACCTACTGTTATTTCATTATCATTATCATTATTTTGTATAGCATTTCAGCCCTCATGATAACGTATTCAAGCAATACAACATACACATGCACGCACACATGCTCTCAAGTAAAATGCTTAGAAGTAGTAGAACAGCGACAAGTTTGTGTTCAGTCACAAGTTTAAATAATGTCACCTTGGAATATGTGTCTCTGTGAAAACACTGAGAATATTTAAAGATGCATGAAATTTCACCTTGTAACAGAAAACTGGTCCCACTGGGGGCCACATTATACACTGAAGGAATACATTACACTCAGGGAGAAAAAGAAAGAGCCAGAGAAAGCGATATGCTACCCTTAAGGAGACCCACCAGTGACCCATCAATTATGCTGCTACATATTAACAAAAATTATGTGGCTGACAACAGCCAAGATTATTAGCTTAATGCTACGCTAACACAGTACTGGATATGAAAAATCTAAGTTGTAAGAATCTTCTCATGCACAAAGAAAAAGATAAGCCTTTCCCTAAAAAGTGTGAAATTTCCCTCTAATTTCAAATGAGTTACAATTTCCTCTATTCCATCACTTCTTTTGATTTGAAATGATTTATATTTACTCTGATCTGTTACAGCTTTTTTCTTTGAACACGAAGAAGGCAAGGGGGATTTTTGTTCTGAGAGAAGTGAGACCTCTTTCACATTCCTTCACACACTCTGTCAGGAAGTGCTCTGTTTCCAAAGGTCACCCCTCGCATCTTGACAAGAAATGTCAGCTGAAATTAGATTGGGGAGGGGTTAAATGAATTAATAAATATATAAACAAATCAGCAAAAAAGTCATCAAAGTCGACAGAATGCCAAAAGACAGGAGGTGAAGAAGGCCAAGTGGTTATTAAATTTGAGAAATTAGCAGTGTAGAAAATGTATCTATTTATATAGTGGCTCTAATTCCCGGCCCAGAAGGACCCATACCGCTGCTGAACACATAAACTGTGAAACAGACCAACAATCAGCATCCACACAGGCGTGTTTTGTTTTTATATATATATATATATATCTACTCTACAGACTGAACTCATATGAATAAGGAATTAATTATGTGATTCACATAAAAATTTCATTAGCTCGGTGTAAAAAATATGTGTTACTGCGACAGATGCATCTAAGTGTTAATATTGATGACAGCGTTGCTTCCCCAGCCTGAGGGCCGCGAGGTGAATGCTAAACTGAACCTGGGTGTTTGCTCCTCTGCAGAGGATGTGCACCCCCGCCCCCTTCTTTAATAATTCTGTTTGGCACACATGCCATGGGGAAGGCTTGGCTACTCGAGAGGGTTGGCTAATTAGTGCAGCATCACTGGTAGCTACTGTCTGAGTGTTGGCAGCCCAGCAGATTGACATTCAGGACCACGCAGACAACCAGACAGCCACTGAACGAGGTGTCGCAGGGGATCAGCAACATGCATACATACATCGTCAACTGGAAGGCTGAGGAAAAGCTGATAATTTTGTGTTGCAGCAACATGACGAAATGACTTCAAATCTTCTTAATTCTGTACAGCATTTGTAACTAACAAAGAACTATTTAGTGGTTAGCACTGTCGCCTCATGGCAGGAAAGGGGGTTTGCATGCTTTTCCCATGTCTGTGTGTTTTCTCCTGGTACTCCAGCGTAGGTTAATTGACTACATTAAATTCCTGTAGGTTTGAATGTGAATGTGAATGGTTGTCTGTCTTTACATGTTAGCGATCACTGACAGCTGGGATCAGCGGAAGATGACAAACAAACAAACAGTTGCCTCTGAAATGGCTCTGACACTTATGACTTACGTATGACTTTACTGTAAACTCCTTTTACAATCCGATGTCAGGAGGCTTCATTTTAATTAATTTTAATTCATACCTGAAAACTCTGTATAGGAGATCAGTGTTGAAAATATAGAGTGGCACAAATGTTTTTTTTAATTAGTTGGCTATGGTTCTATTTTACATCCAGTGTCCATGTCCTCTTTCTAAAGGAGGCTATACACAAGCATTACTTAAGACATACACTCTTAAGCTTTGAGACATATAATAATTGTTTTGATAATTGTGGTCATGGTGCAGAAATGCTCTGTATCTCAAAATGTTACAATATGCTGTCAGGTTTCAATAAACCAGTAATACAAAATGGAGATTCTGGATTTTCATGAGCTGTATGTCCTATGTGTTACTAGAAAAAAATGGCTTTCAGTTTATGTTTCAATTAATGTAAAATACTGGGAAAATAGTATTGTCCATATTAACAGACACTGGCGCACTGTGCAGACTGTTGATTGCACAGATTTTATTCTTGCATTAGACTTTGTGTCACAACCTACGATTCTGTTGCTTTTATCATCGTACAGTGTACTATGTATTCATGTTGATATATATATATATATTCATGTTCATATTCATGTTATTCAAGCCAGGTTGAGACAGGAAGTGGAGATTTGTGAACAGCAGTATGGTTTCATGCCTAGAAAGAGCACCACAGATGCAATATTTGCACTGAGGATGCTGATGGAGAAGTACAGAGAAGGTAGGAAGGAGCTGCATTGTGTTTTTGTAGATTTAGAGAAGGCATATGACAGGGTGCCAAGAGAGGAATTGTGGTTTTGTATGAGGAAGTCAGGAGTGTCAGAGAAGTATGTTGGCTTGGTGCAGGACATGTATGAAGGTAGTAGAACAGTGGTGAGGTGTGCTGTTGGAAGGACAGAAGACTTCAAGGTAGAGGTAGGACTGCATCAAGGATCGGCCCTGAGCCCCTTCTTGTTTGCTTTGGTTATGGATAGGTTGACAGATGAGGTCAGACAGGAGTCTCCCTGGACTATGATGTTTGCAGATGACATTGTGATCTGTAGTGAGAGTAGGCAGCAGTTGGAAGAGAACCTAGAAAGGTGGAGGTTTGCTCTAGAGAGAAGAGGAATGAAGGTCAGTCGTAGCAAGACAGAGTATATGTGCATAAATGAAAGGGAGACCAGTGGAAAAGTGATGTTACAGGGAGCAGAGGTGGTGAAGGTGCAGGAGTTTAA
>CAAKHB010007865.1:14391-25790 GCA_901007665.1 Aeoliscus strigatus
ATCAAATGTGTGTGCGAGTGAAGAAAGACTTCAAAAAGAAGAAAAAAAGCCTCAGCAACAAAGAGCGCGTCTTTCGATTGCACAGATTTGGCGACGGTCAGTTTGTTTGAAAAACAAATCACAAAACAGATGGCGAAGACTTTTACCGTCCATTTTATAAGAGACAACTGCTTCTCGTACTTGTTTCCATCTGTCGCTGGGCTGAAGGCAGAACTCTAATCGAGGAGCCAGACCACAACCTGTTCTCCCTCAGGTTCAAAGATGGCGCTAGACACAATATATATATGTATATATATTGTATATATATACACACACACGCACACACACAACCACACATCCAGAATTCATATGCGTAGACTGGACTCACCTTTCATTAGAGAAGATTATTCTAAACTGACTAGTTGGAAGTTCTGATACTTGTAGTTCATTGCATGACTCAGGTCTTTTGTGTCCATATCAATGACTCGTACACACACAGTTTTTATTGTTGTTACGGTGTAGTTGTACTTCAAGTACCACACCTAAAAGCAGTAAACCAGGGACAAATGTTCATTCTCTGGCGTCTGTGGTGTAAGTGGTTTCAGTTGAAGGGTGAAAATGTTTGAGAGCCATTGGTCGAATCCAGGCGTGTCCAAACCGGTCCTTGAGGACCCCCCTGTCCTGCAGGGTTTAGATGTACCCTGCTCCTACACACCTGACTCAAATCTGCAGCTCATTGTCACGTCACTGCAGAACTTAACAGAGACTGATTCAGGTGAAGTAGGACCTGCAGGATAGGGGATCCTCGAGGGCCGGTTTGGACACCCCTGGTTAATCAACACTCGTCCACACGGTGTAGTTTTTTTACAAAGTGATGAGTCACTTTGAATAACGTCCATCTTCTCCTTCCTCCTCCTCCCCAGGTGTCTGAAAGGTGTGACTACGTTTTCGTCAACGGTAAGGAGATGAAGGGCAAAGTGAAGATGATGGTGAACTTCACCTACGGGTACTTGAGCGCTCAACTGGAGCTCAACGTGTGGATCCCACGGCTCCCGCTCCAGATCGAGGTGTCCGACACGGAGCTGAGCCAGATCAGAGGGTGGAGGGTTCCTGCCGCCAGCAGTCCGAGGTGCAGTCACAGCAACCCTCAACATGTATTCGTTGGTTATCTTTTTCACAACCTTTGGACCTGTTCAAATGATGTAAACGAATAGTGAGAACAAACAGCGAAGGCTTCTTTCCTCCAGGGTTTTCTGTTTGACACTTGGCAGGTTAAGATCAGGTGATGACAGATAGGTGAATGACCTTTGCAATTCAGCCGTCAGTCATTACGAACAGCTTAAGGTGGCCTGCCATCCTGCTTCTGTGTCTGCAGTGGGACAGAACATTATTAGAGCGGTTTGGAGGTCAGCTGTGTCCCCCGAGGCTTCATCACCGGCAGCCGCTGCCAACACGTGGCACTCCTCTGCTGAAATCCATCAATTGATGGAGCAGCCTGTACCTGCAGTAATTACTTCTGGAAAGGAAGTGAGCTTGGACTTGGATCATCCTACGCGCCGGTGTGGCTCGTCTAATTATTTCACCGACAAAGGTTCAGTATTCAACAGGCCCCAAACGCTCACAGAGGATGTAGCTCCATTCGCTGTACGCCTTCATCAGTGGAGTCGCCATTGTTGGCTGGGGCGTGACTTGTGCTGAGCTGTGCACATCTTTGTTTCTCTGTCCTCCATGTTGCCTGACTGTGAGTATCAGGAGAGAACCGGCATGACCTTGCAAAGCAGCACTATCACTGCTGCTCCACAATCCGTAAACCTACGGGGAGCCAAACATCGTGGCGTTCCCTTTCTTTATCACTGAGGCTGGTTAGCCATATGTCTCCTGGAAATCCAGATGTTGCTCTGCAGGTTAGTCTGGACACGAAGCGTTGGATCATTAACTAAGAACAGAATCAGTTTGGACCAGTCACACAGGTCTATTTGATGTAGGCGGACTCTGAGCTCAGAGGATGACCACAGTGGTTATGTACACAACAAAGATGGCTGCTGCTGATGAAAAGCAGTCGTTTGACTTCGGTCTTTGGCTTCTTTCAAAGACCGACAAAGGATCATTTCCATTCCATTGCGCCTCTCCATCAAACTTTTACAGTCTTCTCCACGGACATTGACTTGTTTCTCTGATATCGTCACCTATCCTCACCTATCCAATAGCGTACAGTGGATCGGCATCCAGTGATAGAACCTACATCTTTGTGTGGCTCTGGTTCTGGTTAAAACAGATCTAAAAGGAAAGGGCAAAATAATTAATGTGAATCTCAACTCTGCACGTTTGGCTCCATCTATTTCCTGGTTTGTCAGACTCTTCAAGCATCAAGATGCGAGCATCAGGGCATTCCTTCCTCAATTAGCGAGGCTGGTGAGTCAGGCTGTGAGTTGGGGAATGAGAAAGAGAAAAAGTGCCAATAGCAAGCATGTTAGTGGGATGGTTGCAAAAAGTGCTTCTCACACAGTTTGTGAGTGATGCTGCCTGTTTGGCTCACCTCGTACTTCCTTAAGCCCTGTCAAAACCAGGACAAGATAAGCCTCGGCAGACAGCAGACGTAGGCGTGGAGGCGTAGCACTCGGGCAGGCACCACTCCTTTAACACTTCTTTAAAGATGTGTATACTGGGCTTATGTTTGCCTGTTTCTCCACACGTTAATAAACTGGGTGTTTGGTTTTATTTGTCAGATGTCATCTTCATCCCCCTTCGTGTCCAAAGCGGTTTACCTCTTCTTCTGTTGTAAGATCTGTTTTAATTCCTGACCAGTTTCAAACAATAAGAATCAGCTGCTGTCACACACACACACACTGTTTCTCTCCGCGTACTCCGTCTTCCTCCCACCTCCAAAAGTTGAATTGGTCACTGTAAATCACCCGTAGGTGTGTGTGTGTGTGTGTGTGTGAATGATTGTCTGTCCCTGTGATGAGCTGGTGACTCGTCCGGGATGCACCCTAACATTCACCCATTGGGATCGGCTGGGATCTGCTCCAGCACTACTGCAACCCGTAACTGGAACAAGCGGGAGATGATGAATATGTATATGATGTCTGTCCAAATGACCCTTGTCATGTTGTCGTAGCGGAAAATAAAATGCAGCAAAAATGCCAAAACAAATCTAGCACACGGCGAAAACAAGCAGACCGCTCACATGAATACGGAGCCTCTTCTCTGAAGTCAGACAGAGGTTTGAAAGCAAATGAAGCAGAAAAAAATAGCATTTTGAAGCAGCTTGTTCTTGGTACTGTGTATGAAATGTTTATTCAATTAACCTGAGATTGGATCTGGGGGGGCTGGCTTACACTCTGACCTTTCACATTTGTACCAGAGCTTAAATGGCTGACTCATACCTGCAGCGGGCCACAGGAAGCACTGAGTACGACATTCACACTGTCACTGACTCCTTAACTGTCACAAATCATCTGAGTGGTGGAACAGCAGCAAAACCGGAAGTCCAGTTGCCTCTTGTTAAAGACATGATGATTCTTACAACCACCAGTTTGTGGAACGTGCTGCGTCTTCATCTGTATTCAAACGCTGCATTTGTCATATCACGGTGCTTTCCACTGCCATCTGGAGAAAGTTTTTCCTGAAGCTTAATGTAAAATAAAAGAGAGACAGACTCTAATGATATGGCTGCTTTGTGACAGTTTAAACCTCATTTGCAGGGAAAAGTGAAGCACGAATGCTGGGTTGATTTGTTGTCTTAAGTAACAAAATTAGACGCAGGAGAGCAATCAGGAGGCTGTGGAGAAAAGCAGTGAGCGGCAGTTTGCTCACAATCTACGGTGCGGGAGAAACACTGAGCAGGAAAAATGAATTTAATTACTTGGTGTTTGCTCGGAAAATGTCCCTGAGTGAGTTACAGTGCTGTGTGTGGACCATATATAACATCTGGACAGAGCGTCTGCACGTCATCACTGTATCAGTACGTTAGTCTGTGGTGTGTGAAGCTGAGGATGCAGCTTTGACAGATGACTCATTCATCTGAACACATTAAACTCCGGCGAGAGCAGCCACAGTTGTGGGACTGTCAGTTTAAACAAACATGGCTGACAAGCTGTTTCAGCTCTGACAAACCCATGGAGAAGAACGAACGGGTCGAGCGGTGGAGGAGTCGGCGTTGGTCAGGGTGACTCTACATGGGTGTCATCCACATGCCCTTACTTTGATATCCTGGATGCTACTTCCTGTCATCTTCCGATGCTACTTCCTGTGTCCCCCTTCCTTTCGTTCATTGTGTTTGCGGTCCGGTCAGAACACACGACACCGCCGCGTCCAAAGCTAAAAGACGTTTGATTGACAGGAACTGAGGTCTGTTTACTCACACGCTGACACGTCTGACGACTGGTCTTGTATCCTCAGCTTTAGTTTCATAACTCGTAACGCTGGTGTCTCACATGTCTTTCCGAGGTGACATCTTGAGTGAATTGAATCTCGTTAACCGGCTGCTCTGTGATTTCTAGGTCCGCACGAGACAGCGAGGACGAGGAGGATGAGGACAGGCGCGGGCGGAGCTGCTCCCTGCAGTACCAGCACGCCATGGTTAGAGTCCTGACCCATTTCGTTGCTGAGTCAGCGGATCCTCGAGGCCAGACGAGCTTCATGCTGGGCTCTGACTGGCAGGTGGACATCACGGAGCTGGTGTGGGACTTTGTGAAGGTGGAAGAACCGCAGATTGCTCAGCTGCTGGACAGACGGACGCTGGTGGGACTCAGCATGGGAATGACCACGATTCAGGTATGTGTCACGTGACGGACGACTGAACGATCCTCCTCATGACGCTCAAGTGCTCAAAACAACTCTCACTCCTAAAATCACACAAGGTCAAATTCCTTTTTTCACCGGTCCAAGCGACAAGATGCCGTCAGTCAGCATGAAATAAAATCACAGAACGGAAAGGTTCTGTTGTTGACTCAGTGGAAGAGGAATTTTACAGTCAACAGAATTATAAACAGAATATATACAGTTTATTTATGCAGTTGAATGAGAAAGAAACACATTTGAAAATAATAGTACACAGAATACTGGAAAAGACAAAAGATGTGATAACATAAATATGAAGTTTTATTTGTAACTTACACAATTGTACACAGTGGGGTTAGTGAAATGTGTTTGTGTCCAAATATGAAAGACAGGTAAATATGTACAAAAAATGTAATGAAAGAGCAAAATAACAAAATATAAATATAAAATGAACGTGCATCTGAGAATATATGGAGGAGGAAGAGGAAGAGTCCATTTGACTTTGTTAAAAGTCAGTCAACTGTAAAACGTTTCATTCCAAATCCATTTGTAGAAAATATCAGGAGTCTGTGGTGGATCTGAACTCTGCTCCTGTATCAGAGCAGGAACCAGGCTCCATCTATTTCCTGGTTTGTCAGACTGTTACAGGCCAAGGTGAGATCACAGGTTTCATATAATGTATGATTTTTTTTCTTTGGACAGTCTTTGGGTAATCCATCATTTTGACAGATCAAACTCCTGAGGGTGATCGTCTCTCACAGCCACCACAGCCACACGACGAGTTCACGCTGTGGGTTCCACGTGAGGTCACACCTGAAGCCTGAAACACACCACAAGATGATTGGTTTCTAACAGATACACACACAACCAGTCCACATGTTCGCACACATGTTTTTCAAGTAAACAAACATGGCAGACGAGCAGGACGATTTGATGTTGATGTATTTTTTGTCGTGGCGACGTTTGTGTTGTTGCCACAGATCCACAGGTCGTTAATTGATTTCTCACCTGCACCACATCACATGGTGTTTGTAGTTCGTCCCTCTTCAGTCTAAGCGGGTGAGACATCCACAAACAGCTGATTTCCAAACTGGGAACATTTAAATGATTCAAACCACCTTCAGAGGATGTGGAGTGTGATTCCGTCTGTAAACACACAGTTTGTCACAAACCAAAGTTAATTATTGATCAGCAAAAGGCACATGGACACACTGGGACATGAACAGTTGCTGTTTTGATGCATCAGTTTCAGGAGAGACGAGCGTCTCTCGTCACCTAGCAACAGCCAGATGCTGCTGGCGTTGGCTGTTCTTTAGCCTGAATGGATGAATATCAGCGTTTGAGTGAAATCAGCTAATGAGCATCATCGTCTCATCTACTTTACGAAACCCTCCAACGCTCCCGCCCAGGACGGGTGAAAAGGTCTGACGGCGGTGACCGTCGGAACATGCTGAGCAGTTGGCGCGACGTTCATCACGACCTGCGCAGGACTTCCTGTGTGTGTTTTTAAAGTGCGTCTCTCCTTTGGATTACCGTTAATCAAAGGGAGCGAATTCCTTCCCGCAGGAGTCACGGGCGCTGATGACAGCCGGGTAGAGCTGTTGTTTGATCTATACAGCCTGAGAAAATGGATAAAATAGAAAAAGGAGGTTTTGGGTTTCATTTTTACATAATGCACAGGGGCTTGCGAGCCTTTTATGCAAGATGAAACACTCACAGAGACATTTTCTAAAATCACCTTTAACTCACGGTAATCTGCTTTTTCCAAGTAGCAGACATCTTCAGCGCTAAGTGCTCATTGATGTTTGTGCCTTCCGCTGGCACAGAAACGACTTGTCAATCACGCGCTTTGACCGCTGGTGATTTATTTCAGATTTTCTGTTGAAGACGTTTCCAGTCGTACTGCTCTTCTCTCGCTGATGATTTCTCCAGGGAAACACACTCGGCACCCCGGGAGTCTGGGGCTGGAAATGAAAAAGCTTTTATGAGCATCAGAATAAACTCCTGGTCCACTGTAAAGAGGCGCTTCAATAATAAATCTAATATATAGTGTCAAAGAAATGTTGGCTTTAAAACTTACTGATGTTGGACTCTTGTCTTGCTGTCGTAGGTGTTGTCTCCTCTGTCAGACTCCATCCTGGCGGAGAGGACGATCACAGTGGCGGACGACAAAGTGACGCTCACTGAGTTGCGGCCGCAGCTGGTCTCAGGTCTGTCCATGAACATGCAGCTCAGTCCAGGCAGCAACCGAGCGATCGTCGCGACAACAACCACTCAGGAGGTTCTGCAGAACCCCAAGCAGGTCAGAACGCTGGAACGTCGTCATAGAAACGCTCTGCTGGGTTTTGCATTTTATTCACTAAAAGTGCATGACTATGATTTTCACTCTGACTAGTTGGTTCAGAATCCGAATCAGAACGCTGCATCACAGCCTTTGTTCTTTGTTTACTTCTGAAGTGAGCAGAGCTGGTGACAGCACTGACTACAACAACATCTCCATCATGTTCCACTGACAAATCACCTTTAGCTCAGTTGGATCTTCTCTGCTCAGAGAGAGACCTCTGCATGTGTGGTGACTGCGTCTGTTATTGCTTGTTAAGAAGTTTTTTTCTATGAAAAGAAAAGGATGGAATTTACATTACAGTAGAAGACTTGACAATACATTTTTTATGAAGTAGTAAGGAGCAGTGGAACACAGAGAGGTCTGAAACAAATATGAAGTGATTTATTTCTCATTCTGTCAACTAGGGTTTTACACAAAGTCTCTGCTGCGGAGACGAGTGTGAATCTGATCTGCTACAACTTACAGCTATTTGTCACAAACATCGCTCACACCACGCAGTGTGTGTGTGTGTGTGTGTGTGTGAGAGAGAGAGAGAGAGACGTTTGTGGACAGTTGTCAGGTGCTTCTCATGCATGTGTTCATCTGTGGGGAACAAAGCTGGAGTGGAGCACAAGGTCGACACACAGGAAAGTATGGAGAAGTATTTGATCAGTTTCTAGGTACTAAAAAGTGTGCAAAGTAAAGCCGCTCTTGTACTCTTGTAAAATACTGTAAAATAGAAGATTACATCTTTACAATATGAATTTAATCCATCTGTGTGTTATGCCGGGTCGAGCACAGTTTGTGTGAGATGAGAACATACGGCCCTTGTTGTCCACTGCCCCCGACCCTCCCCCGGGCTCCCAGGTATCATCAAGTTTCACTCCAACACCAACACCGTCCACAAGGTGGACGACTTTCATGCGTGTTTTTCAATGGGTGGCTTGACAAGCCAGTGTTTGAAGACTGGTGGGCCAAGGATTCCAGACTGACAGAGGGCTACGTGGGCTACGGGGAGCTTTGTCAGAAATCCTTTGACATCGCCAACATGGGGGATGAGGCGTTATTATTGTCATGCCATTGTGGAACTTGGCTACAACCGCCTATTAAGAAGAATGAAATATGATACAGATATATTTAGTCAGATGTTGCATATTCTCTGAAAAATGCAGAGAAAAAAATGCAGAGTTTAAAATGTAAGTACGGAATAGAATGGAATTTTGAAATTCCAAATATGTAGGAACCCTGGACGCAGGAAGAGATCTGACACAGTCAGACACATCTCAGTAACGGAAGATATGAGCGCATGAAAGCTCACGAGCAGGAAGCCCCACCGAGATGTGAAGACACACGTCCGGTCAGATGACTCGTCCTCAACCACCTGCAGGCTCCACGCCGGCGTGTCCAACACCTCAGAACACCAACGGAGGGACAAGACGTCCACTGTTTCTTCCACTTTGTGACGTTTGCCTTTAAAATTGTCAACGTCTGGATCTTCTAACGGCGGGAAAGTGCCTTCTCCTGCCTCTTTAAACAAAAGACTCACTTCCACATTCCTTTTCACACCATCAGGGTCCATGAAGGAGTGATTTCACCATCAAAGAGAAGAGAGAGCATGTCGGTGCACGTCGGTGTGTGTGTGTCTGAGCTCGTGCCTGTTCGTCTGTTTGTTTGCTCCGCGCCGTCTCTAACCCTCTTAACTCCGACGCTCCGGAGCCAGACTGTGACAGAATGTGTAATAAAAAATGTGAGCTTAATCTCTGAGCAGGCAGAAAGCAACATCACTTTCTGTCCCAGAAAAAAGAGCCACCGTCCAAACTTGGCCTTTGTGTCTCAGTCCCTCTTCCTCGTGTTCCTGCACTTTCTTTCATCAAACCTTTACATCGTTTTCCTTTGGACTTCAATCCCACAGCTGTAGGACAATAGGAGGGACATTTATCTGCAGTATCTGTGAGGATAAGTGGGCTGCACTGGTGTCCACACATGGGGTGTCCACACATGGGGACCGATCGCTGAGAGGACAAACTGGTCCTCAGGGGATTTGTCCTCCGGCTCCCTGGAAAAGGTCTTTGTGCGTTTGCAGCGCGATGAAGCCTGAGGAAGCTGCTGTGGAGTCATTATTTGGATTGTTTGATTTTCTCTTTTTCTCTATTTTTCATCTCCATCTTCCTCGGCTGCGATAGGAAACAGTCCACTGGCAACAAGGACTTTCACTGTTCCAGAGGTTTATTTCTGTCACTGAATGAAAACAATGGTGTGTTTTTTTAATTCTCTGCAGCTGCCAAAGATGATGTTGATGTTTCTGCTGCTGAAGAAAGAAACTGTGTCCTTTTGTTTTCATAGCTGAAGATGATCCTTGTTGGGGCCTGATGCCGTTTCTTTCGACCCTAATTTGCGCCGTAATCGCCACATGTCGTCCGGATCCTTTCTTTGTTGTTAACTGTTCCCTTTGTGCTCCTGTTTCCCACAGGAGGCTTTGATCAGCGCCTGGCTGCAGTTCAGCGACGGCTCTGCGGCGCCGTTGGACCTGTACGACCCCGAGTCGTTTGTCCTGACCGCCACGTCCCTCCGCGAGGACGTGGTGACGGTGCAGCAGGACCCTGCGTGGAAGTGGCCGGTGGTGGTGACGGAGGGGGAGGGACAAGGTCCGCTGGTCAAAGTGGAGCTGACGGTGTGTGAGAGCTGCCAGAAGTTCAAACGCCGCAGCGTCCTGGCGGCGGGGAGCTGTCACGTCAGGGTCAAGTTTGGCTCCAGTGACGGCTCCAGAGGCAGGGGCAGTGATTACGGCACGGACGGCGAGGACGTGGAGAGCAGAGGACGACCTCTCCCCCCGGACAGGACGGGCCTGGACGCTCACTACTACGGCAGCTCCGTCTCTGACACGGAGGACGGCCTGCTGCAGAGAGCCACCACCACCCGCAGCGCCATCGTGCGCCGGCCCGACGGGGGGAAGCTGTCGGACGACGGGAGCCACAACGTGCCGGTCGACTTCGGGAACTTCCCTGCCCAAGTGGACCTGCCCCGCGGACGCGACCTGGAGGACGACCTCATCCGGGCAGCCCGCGGACTCACAGACCTGGAAATCGGCATGTACGCGCTGCTGGGCGTCTTCTGCCTCGCCATCCTGGTGTTCCTCATCAACTGCATCTCCTACACGCTCAAGTATCGCCACAAGGAGCTCTCCATCGAGGGCCAGGAGAGCATGAACCACGCCCACGACTGGGTGTGGCTCGGCCACGAGGCGGAGCTTCTGGAGAGCGAGATCAGTTTGTCGCCACAACAGGAAGAGCAGACGTCCACGATGGACTCCGGCAGCGGGCTGGAGGAAGGCAGCCACCTTCTGAACGGGGGCACCGCCCAGAAGAACGTCCAGGGCCAAGTGCACCGGGCGGCCGACGCGGGCTGCGGCGCCAAGGACGGCAAGGGAGACTCGCCCACCACCAAGAGGAAGCGAGTGAAGTTCAGCACGTTCACCACCATCCGCTCAGACGGCCCCTTCCCATCGGTGAACGCGCTGAGCCGCGAGCAGGACATCAAGTGGGTGTGTCAGGACGTGGAGCTGGGAGACGCCACCGAGCTACGCAGCTACATGGAGCGACTGAATGACAGCGCGCTAGAGGAGATGGCGTAATGCTCCGTGGGCACTTGGGACACACTCACCCTTCTGCCTTTCTGGGAGACACTGGCGCGCACCCAAACCGCCCAAACCGCCCAAGGTCAGGAGGTCAGGAGGTCAAAGACACGGACGAGGACCGGGTCACGTTCCGCTTTGGCCTCGTGGGTTCATGACGTTTGTCAGTGTTTCGTTACTTCAGACAGAATCGTAAACCGATCTGCAGGAAGTGAGCGGATGAACGGGTCGAGGTCCCAAACGTCTGTCAACAGGAAATGAGGTTTTATAACGTTTTGACAAATCATTTCTCACGTCAGAGCCGTTGTTGTTGTTCGAGAGTTGTGGGAAGAGAAACTCCTGCATGTCCAGAGGAAAAAAAAAAGGCACAAACTCTCTGTTCATCCTCGTCATGACGCGTGTGTGTGTGTGTGTGTGTGTGTGTGTGTGTGTGTGCGCGCGCGCTCTCAACCATCTCCCCCAGTCGTTGTACTGGGACTCTGTACATTGTATTTTCAGAACATTCAATGAATATACAACAAGTCGCAACGTGTGCGTCCTGTCGTTGTGTGAACAAACGTCTCGTCCTGGTTCTTTGAGTGTTTGATGGCGGTCGACAGAGCTCAACAGCTCCTGTCAGTTTGGTTGGACCCCCCCCCCCCCCCCCCCCCCCCCCCCCCCCCCCCCCCCCCCCCCCCCCCCCCC
>CAAKHB010007865.1:38280-54442 GCA_901007665.1 Aeoliscus strigatus
CGCCCGGTCTTCAAACACATGTTTACTGAATACACAAAATCCAAATGCTAAACTCAATCAAGCTGTAACCCTCATACCCTATCCCCAACCCATACACACACACACACACACACACACACACACACACACACACACAGATACTTGTAGTCAAACAGCAAACAGTGCAGGGTGAATCAGTAGTCTTCAGACTTGTATATTATATTTCAAATGGATTTCTCACGCTGGAGTATAAACACTAGGAGAGATCACAGACAGTCGATTAGCTTGTTTTTCTCATACCAGTTTATTAGGATCACATCTGCATGCTTCCGTATTATGTTGTTTTGACTAAAAAGAGCTTGTCATTGCACCCTGCTGCCTGCTACAAGCCGTGTACGCTATTATCATGTAACCAGAGGCTATTTAGAGATAACACCCAGAGACAGCCTCCTATCACAACAACACTTAATACTGTGACTGAGAGGCGTTCTCGCTTTCTAATCCCACGATCCTTGACTACAGGCCGTCCATCACAGGCTGTGTGGCAACTGGACACACACACTTGCCTGCTGTTTTCCCTCACATCAGACAACCCAGTGTGATTCTTGGAAACTGTGCTCCAGTTTTTATGAATATGAAGAAAAAAAAAAACTCTGGACGTGTAAAACGGCAGTGAAATGCAGCAGAAGCATTAATTCACACAGCTCAAAGAACGAGATAACACATGCTAAAAAACATCAGAAGCCTCGTTAGCACTGCTGTTCTGAGCCGACCCCTCTGTGTGTGTGTGTGTGTGTGTGTTCGTTTCTCCCTCTACACGACACAGGAGGTCCAGCTCTTGGTGTCACTGCGTGTCAGCGAACGATGAAACTCTGTGTAACATCTCAGCACTGATGTCATCATGACAGACGCGTTTCTCACACATGGTGATGAAAGTGATTTCAACTCTGAGCAGCAGCGTGACTAACGTTTGGGACACTAAGTCACTCAGTGCGTCAGACTGACTGTCAGACGGGCAAACGATGCCACACTCGATCGCTCATCTGCCAGCGTCCGATTCCAACTGGGGGTCATGTGCGGAGAAGTCCGACGGACACACAAGAACAACAGCTGGAGGAAATGTAGTTGAAATGGCAGTGTGAGGCAACTTCTAGGAATCAGTGTGTTTCACTTCACGTCCAGAAACACTGCTGATAAACAGCATGCTGAGGCCGAGCAAATCCCTGTTGGAGGACGAAATGTCGACTTATCTATGACTCATGATAGAAACCACTGGAATATCATCATTTCTTTCCAAAGCACTTTATGCAGAGATGTGATGCATTTGTCTCAAAGGACTTCTGAAATTCAGGTCAAGACCGAGTTGCTTTTGGGTTGTGTATTCCCCAGCTGTTCTGTAACAAATGCCCACATCACTGCGACATCGTAAACCCCTTCTCTTCACTCCCAGGACTTAAAATGGCTTCCTGCAATATTCAGAATTTATTTTGCCTGAATGCGAGTGAAAGGATTACGCTTTCTTTCAAGAAGCCAAACAGAAAAAGCAGATACCTGAGAAGCTTTTCAACATCAAAAATGAACATGCTCGAGCACCTTTGCAGGCAGGAACGGTACCAGGTTCTCTGAAAAGAAAATATGACTGCGAAAACTGAGAAGTAAACACATAAGGTTTGCCTTATCGACCTTTCAGCACATCACTCTGATGGAAAAGGATGTTTTTGGGCTTCAGCTACAACACCGAAATATTCTGCCTCAACAAACTCCAACCTCATTTTCAGCCAATCCATAAGCACCCGGCACCACTTTCCTCTACAGACACATGCAGGCAAGAACTTTATTTCTTAATTTACAACAAGTATTTCAGTAAGTTTGTACAGTGTGCTCCATTTATAGAGCTCACGCTGGGGGGAATCAGGCTGATCACTAGAACGTTTTATTTTCAATTCAGATTACTTCTGTATGATATTACTATTCATTTAGTAACAGTAAGTTACTAAGTCAGTCGTTTTGGCTGTGTCACTCAGGAAAAAGACACACAACTTTGCATGAGTGTAAACCAGTGGTGTGTGTGTCATCAGCGCTGCAGTGTTTTTTCATCACATGACTGCGACATGTCGGATCGCATGCAGCTCCAGTCTCCCAACCCACTAAAAATATCCTATTTCATTTCTTACATGATCCAAACTCAACCCTCAAAGCAGAGTTGTGATCACTGTAAGTATTCAACCAGGATGACGGATCACTGTAACCAAGGTGAGAGTGCAGTGTGTTTGCAGGCTGCAGGTAGTCAACAGTTGTATTGTTATGCAGCAAACGCATGTCGTACAGACCAACAGCTGGTCAATGAAAGCCGGTAAGCTGTATACAGCTGCAAACCTGCCATTTTCACTTTAAAATTTGATGCATGTTGAACAACATCCTGAAGCGCAGCGGTCAATTTATTAAAAGGTCATTCATGCTTGAATGCTCAAGTCTGCATCCAAGGGTTTGTTGTGTATTGCAGAAAGGAGACGGCAGAGTGGCTGCTGAAAATCTGACGTGCATCATTTCTCAAGTGTTTATAATGTCTTTTCCTTCTGCCTTTTCTTTCTTTTTTCTCCAGCCTGGACTCTCACAACCATGTTAGTGTGGATGCATCCATGCAGTGACACCGACAGGTTGTAAGTTTAACACCCACTAAAAAACATCACAAGCAACACGGAGGTGCAGTGGTTAGCACTGTCGCCTGATAGTTAGAAGGTCCCTGGTTGGATTCCTGGCCTGGGTTCTTTCTGTGTGGTGTTTGCATGCTCTCCCCGTGTCTGCGTGGGCTCTCCCCAGGTACTCCAGCTTCCTCCCACCTCCAAAATCATGCTGAGGTTACTTGGTCACTGTAAATCCCCCGTAGGTGTGAATGTGAGTGTGAACTGTTGTCTGTCCTTCATGTGACCCTGTGATGAGCTGGTGACTCGTCCAGGTCGTACCCTGACGTTCACCCGTTGACAGCTGAGATCAGCTCCAGCACACCCGTGACCCGTAACTGGATTAAGCGTCAGAAAATGAATGAATATAATTTTCACAATCGAATACATCCATTTCTCTCAGAAATACATCAGCCTTTTTCAAATCTTAAACTGTGAATTAAGGAGGATACACAGACGCTCTCCACCAACCTCTGGGTCAAAGCATCATGACGACAACTTTCTTACATGGATTTGACGGTTTACGGCAAGATTGTAGTTTGTCAAGCTACACAGAACAGAATTATACATATTACATAATAATAACCAATTTTAAATTTCAAACTCTGTCACTACTCTTCTTTTTTTCTAGAGCTGTATTGGATTTATTAAGCACATGCAACAATCCCCTGCAGCAGAAACCACCAGTTTGTCTCCCGGTGTTGACATTTATGCATGAGGTGCACACAGTGACTTCATAATGATTTTAAGCTCCTGATGTTGGAGCTGTCTGAATCTAATAATAACAAATTCTACACACACAAAAAGGTTCCAGGTTCATCACGTGAAGTAGTTTGGAGTAAGGTACAGGGAGCTAATTAACCCATAATGCCAGAAAAAATATGTTTAACTTTCAAAGATGCTCCACAGGCCTGAAAAGGACGGCGTGGAGGTGTGTGTGTGTGTGTGTGTGTGTGTGTGTGTGTGTGTGTGTGTGCAGGCACCCAGGAGGAGGATGTGCCGTTGTGAAGTTCACGTTTGGACCATCTGCTTTACAAATGAACCTCAAAGTCACACCTCCACAAGATTAAAGATCACCACATCTGTACACAGTATTTGTTCCAAAGCTCTAGCAGAGTAGAAAATTATAATTAAGCAGCTTTGTCTGTTGCGGTGATTCTTTGTTTCAAGTTGCTGACACTGGTCAACATGTGACAGAGCGGCCAGCACATGTGTTACTCACCCGCTGCCACGGCCGAACACATCACAAAGAACATCCCCACTGCGATCCTCTTCAGAGAGGAGGGCAGCAGGCCGCGGCGTCTCAGGATGGGGTCCACCACTTTATCCTTAAGCGGAATCAGCATAAGGATGAGCACTGCGTCAAACATGGTGAGCCAGGCTGCTGGGAAGCGGAACGTCATCTGGCAGAAGCAGAGCAGAAAGATGAGGTGAAACAGTACATGAAGCAACAGGGCATGAAAATGATGGAGAGAGTGCATTCAAACACAGTTCACTGAGCGCGTGTGCGTGTGTGCATGTGAGCGTGTGTGTGCACTTCTGTCTTGCTATTGCTTTGGCACCCCCATGTGGTCAAAGTGATATAGAAGGACAGGGTTGCAATTTGATTCAAGTGTGTGTTCTTTACCTTATATCTACGCGTACAATCAATGCTCACTCTCGCTCAATAACTTTCCTCTCCCAAAACCTGTCACTACCAAAACACAGACTTCCATTATATAATAAAAATAACTGTTTACCCTTTGCATTTTGTGCCTCATTCCCCCACCGATCTGTACATTTTCTAAAATGACAGTTTTTTTTTTTTAAGAAAAATAGATTAGAATGAATAATTCACAAATTGTTGTTAGATTTTCATAATTATGAAATTTTGGTTGATCACAAGACATTTTTGACAAAATAATCTGTGTTTCAGTAGTGTCCATACAGAAGACCCATATATTAATACATAACAGGAATATGTGATATGTTATGATTATTAATAGCATTACCATGGCTGGAGTCTGCAGCGACACATTCAAATGCCTTTCAAGTCCATTAAAAGTGCAGTTCTTTTGAATTGAACAGCCAAAGTAAATTACAGATGTAATCTAGTGACAAAGTGTAACCTGTGAAAGGGATAATTACGCTGGGCAAAGAGACAGGATGCCATATCAGTCACACTGAAATGCCTTGAACAGCATGCAGAGAATTTACAAGTATCCCAGTGACAGAGAACTGCCAGGGAGGGTTTTTTTTGTGCAATTTCAATTTCAACTGTAACTGGAGCCGCTGATGTGTCTCTGGTTCAACACTTGTGATAGCATCATTTCTTCACAAATTGAATTTCCATTTCTGCTCGTAAGCGCTAGTAATCTGCATGCAGCTCCTTCCAGGCTATTGACTGCCGTTGTTTCACATCGGCATGTTGGAAATGATGGAAAATGAACGCCAGGACAGGAGTGACAGGAGACGTCACAGTGCTGCGTCTTTACCACTGACACTAACACTCAGTGGAACTTCATTTAACTCAAAAGATTTGAAAGGAATTGGACTTGTATTAAAATGGTAATGAGGTAGCCAGACCATGTACCCCAGGGTGTACAACATGTTCACTGGCTGTACACAATGTACAGCACAGGGTGAGCAGACAGGAGCTGCTGCTGAGGTTCAGTTTCCCTTCCTGAGAACTTCCAAATCAAAAGTAACAAGAACTGATACTCCACTGCCAAGTTAATACCAACGGCTGAAAACCGTGACTGTTTTGTTGTGGGGTTTTTTTTTCTTCCTTAAGGTGTCAGAAACACTGAACGCTAGTGATGAAGATGCTGTCTGTTGAACAGAAACAGCTTCAGGTCGGCTATGAAACCAAATGACTGTGTGCCGTTAACCTGCAGATTCAATTTTTTTTTTGTTTCATTGTAATTTACACAAAGGAAGACAATAACAACTGTTGAACATTACGAGAAAATTCATCTTCTAATTTGATCTGATCACTGATGATTGTGCAGTCACTCAGTCCGCTTGAAGACACACATTGACCAGCTAAGTCACCGAAACATGTCAGGTGAGGAAAGAAAAAAAAAAACACAGGCAATTAATCTCAGTTCCTTTCTGAGGTTGAGAAGAGAGGTGGCCGGTGGAACAAAGACTTACTTCCTTTTTTGAAGAGTAAAGAAGAAATCAAGCTGCCAGTTAAAATGGCAGACAGTGATAAAAGAATGTGTATTCCAGTTACATTTTTTTCATTTCTATATTCCATGGAAACCAGTCAGCTTCATTCATTCTCACCTCAAATGTGCCTGTTTAAAAAGTAGAACGCCTGAGCTGTATAGATTCTCCACTTCCATTTCCATCTCTTTTAAACCTGTGATTTGAGAGAAGTTGTGTCTGCTGCGAAGAAACTGAGGATATTTCAGTCATCAAAGTCTCCCAGAACTCAGCGTACTGTCAGTGTGAAATGCAGGTTTGTTGGCAGCACTAATCTGGAGGAATCGAGTGGAGGCGCTGCTGCAGGGACGTACAATCCCAGCCAGGTTGCTAATCTGCAAGGTATTAGTCTGTGAAGTAAAGTTCTGACTTAATCCCCAAAGGCATTAGCAACCTCTGCTGCTGCCTCCAGCTGTTCCCTCCCTTTGTGTGCCACTGACCTACTGAACCACTGTTAGTTTCAGCTGCACAACAATCCAGTTCAAAGCCTCTGGTGCTGAGGCAGGTTGGCTAGTTATTATGACAAATACCACGTGTGTCACACGTTACTTTGACTACTACTTCCCGTTTACCTGGTGAGACGTGTCAGTGCTGTTTGCGGCATCTGGGATCTTCAGGTGGAGGCTCTGCAGGATGTATGTTGTCTGCATCTGTGACACAAAGAGGTTCATACATCAAGTGGAACCCCGCATGTATTTTAGTGCACTCCTGCACAATCATGTATAGTTTATTTGATACTGATATTTGATATATCTTGATGCCATCTGCTTACGAAAAAATATCACGTCAAAAATAATACTAAAGTATTAATAATAATAATAGTAATAATAACCACACAGTTTTGCATACTGGCTCATGATTTTAAATGACAGTTGAGGATTCTTACCTGGAAGTACACGGTCCAGTATGGAATGAGGGCTAAGAATACTGGCAGGATTTTGATCAAAGATTTCAATTCCTCCACTTTGTCCTCTGAAAATTTCCCTCCATACGTCACTTTGGCACCGTCGAGTAGTGTTGGTTTGTTGCTTCATAGAACCAGAAAGGAAACAACGCTCAGTTACACTGTGGCTGACATCATGAGACAATGAAATCATTAAAAATAATTGAATTATGTTGAGTTCTTAAAATGAGACGGATGACTTCTCTGTCTTTTTGTGAACATTTAGCCTTACATTGCCTCTAGAGATAGAGAAACTAAAGCCTATAATCCCCATCCCTGGAGAAAATACTGCTACTAATAAGATGTGCTTGAAGGGTTGTGGGATTGGTCAAATGTTCTGTGTTTTTGAACTGATTTTGCTGGAGAGGGAAAAAAAAATGTTGCACCTCAGGGAGCGAGGATAAATACCTGGACCAGTGGAGAAAATATATGCAGGGGATCAAGTGAGGCTTTAACATGAAGGTCTACCGAAAACATCAAACTGTGTTGTTCTGCTGGATCAGTGGCGTTAAAAACACACCGGGCACGTACACGTCACAGTAAGTCAAGATGGTTTTTCTCTGCTGTGATGCAGCAGCTCTGCCTTTGTTACCCGCAGCAGCAGAGTTTTCTGAAGAGTTTGAACACAGGATACTTTTTACACTGTCAGTACTTTTCTTATCGGCGTCACTACCTGCATATTGATTATTTTATCAGCAGGATCCTGGTTGCACACAGATAGATTTGAACGTGTGATGAAAAACTCCAAACAACACCAGAGCATTGCACTGCTGCCTCACATCACTCCAGATCAATGAGCTATTTATATGAATCCTTTTCAAACAGGCTCCAGTCATTTTGTTCACTGTGGCTTATGCCTCAGAGGCCACAGCGCTGGGGATTAACCAAAATATAAAAAGCTGTGCAAAAATTGATCTGCAGTAAAGAGTCAGCGCCGTGATCGGTTGGCAGCTTCACTTTGTCTAAACAGAAGCTTCCCTGAGTTAAGTCTCCTGTTGACGCTAGTTAACGGAACTTAACTCTGTTGCCTTCTGGTGCTCGCTCACTAAAGTCTTTTATTCCTGAGTCATTAATCTCTTAGACTCCTCCTTTTTACAGGTTTAATTTATTTATTGGATTTGATCATTTAGTGAATATATGCCCATATGTCTCTTGATGCTTCCTTCATTGATTGTTGCTTGCATGAGTGGGGGGAAAATTGTAATAAAGTAGTCTGAACCCAGCAAACACATCTGTGCAGACTGAAGAACACTCTAAAGTCAGTCCATGTGTTCTCACTCCTTCTCATATATTTTCTTCAAAAACACCCTTGAAATGAAGAAAAAGGTGAGATCTCACCGGAGTAAGTCAGGCTCTTTGGGTTTCTGAGAGCAGCAGGCGAAGCTCAAGATCTTGAACATATCTGTGAAGGCGCTGCCATCGGCTGGCTTAGTGATGAAAACAGTCCGGCCCAGGAGGAAAACCAGGAAGGAAATCCCCAGGCACACTGTGGGAATGATGTAGCCCAGCTCGAAGCTGAAATTCTGCTGGATGTAGGCGACACCTCCCAGTGACAGGATGGCTCCTAGGTTGATGGACCAATAGAACCAGTTGAAGAATCTGCGTGTCGCCTCTGGACCTCTGTCTTTGACCTGAGGTGACAAATGACACAGAAATATCATCGCATAAAAATTAACTTAAACAACAGCTGTGTGTCACATCAGTCTGCATGATTGTCTGTTCAATTGAACATTATTTATAGTGCCTGAATGGACATAGTGCTGTGTTGATTTTACTTTATTTAGATTTTATTTTTTATTTCACTTTTTATTTTTACTCTATTTATTATTTATTCATTTATTTTATTAGTACCTTATTCAATACATATTTTAATACGTTTTGTCGATCATCTGTAGCAGAACACAGCTTTATAGAACAACAGAATATTGTCTGACACATCCTAATGAGACCAGTTTCCAACAATCATAACAAACATTTCTTTTTAACATGCCCCTGAGCTGAGTGTTGGAGCTTACTGACGAGTCCAGTTGCATCCATACACAAATAACGACTGCGCACCAACTGAAACGGATGGACAATTTAAGCATTTTGTGCATACAGGCTTTATACAGGCTTCATCATCAGCTTCCCAAAACAACAACAAGTCCATGTCTATTCCAGTGTATGATCCTTTTTTCCCCAGCACTCATCCCCTCTGAGGAAAATTCATTCACACTGGGTGCTGAAGTGGGTTTGTCTGTTATATGATGAAGAGTGGCAGTGATTCAGTCACAGCTGACAACCGGAGATGATAAGGTGACACTGGAACACAGATGCTCAGTACAAATCTACCTGCAGCTTCTCTGCAGCCATTTTCCAAGTTCATCATCACCATAAAACTCACCAGAGACGGAAATGAGTCACCACTCACTGCAAAATATATTTATATCATATATATTTTTCACTCCTGAGAACCTAAAAGTCCTTTTACTTCTCTTTACTATGTGATGACAGGACAAACCCACACTGAGTCCAATAGTTCACACTGAAAATAGATACATTATAATGAGTTAACATTATCACTGCAGAAAACTCACCACTGGCTTAAAAACAATTTTCATGCAATGTTCCGTGTGAAATTACCGATGGAGACAAGTCAGCAGGCTGTTACTATAATAAATTCATTAAAAAAACATTTGCCATTGCTTCATCTCATTTCATGAAGGTTACTATATGAGACAGCTGAAAACAGGAACGCTAACAATCATTTGACAGAGGTAACGATCAGTGAACGCTCTGACGATCGTCTGCCAACAGCTGGTTTGTTGTCTATCCTGTCACTTCACAGACAGCTATCACTGACTGTAACAGCTCTCCATTCCTTTCAGGCAGGATTAAACCCCTGTGTGTTATGTTTGGACCATTACAGGCTGCTCCCAGCTGTATTTAGATCTTCAGGATAATGTGATGTTGTTTCTTCCAGATGTGTTTCACTTCTTCTTCTTCAAGCCAAAGTTTTGTGTTGTGTGCGAACAACATCCTCCAAACCGAATTAAAGGAATTTTAGAATTTCCCCATTTATCAATGTGTAGTTCTGTTTTTATTTATGTTTCTTAATAACCGTAATAATCATTACCAGTTTCTCATTTTGAGATGATCAGCATTACATTGCTGTGATCTGAGAAAGACGTGATGGATGCAACATGTCTCCTCATAAAGGTGAAGAACTATAGGAGTAAATGATAACAGAATTCTATCCTTATTGTATTTTTCATATTAATAATCATAAGTTCAGTTTTATGTATTCATTCCTATACTACTTGCTTTATTTCTTTATCTATTTATAGTTGTTTTAGACCAAAAGACATCACATGAACAGTCAGGGTGACCGTGAAACTGAAACCTCATCTCATGACTCTCTTTTATCAGTCACACTGCTGCATACCAAATCATATGCAGTCCATTGTCAAAGTGATATCACAGGCAAATACTCAACAACCACACAGAGGCTTGGCGAGTGTATCTGAGAGTGATACTTGTCATACTGTACCTGATCTGCCCCAAATGGAGTAATGTTAGACTTCACAGTACCCACACCTAATGCAATTAAAAAAAGTCCACTATAGATCACTGGGCCACAATAGGGTGCACGGATAGGGCAGGTGACATTGCTTGGGGGGGTGCTGTTAGTGCTCAGACACTCTGCAGGCTGCACAGGAAACGCACTCTCCTCTCCGCACAAACTTATCCTGGTGTCTTCATTTGAAATGAAGGGGAAAAACAGAATACCAATAAAGTACAGGATCAAACTACAGGCAATTGTCCAGAATTTTCCAAGGTATGCATCTGCCAACCAGCCTCCAAAAGGTGATATGAGGTAAGTCACCCCCATGAACATGAGAGGAGCCTGGCTGGCCTGGGTGCCCTCCCAGTAGAAGGGACTGCTGTTGAGAAAGAGGACAAGGTTGGATGTGATGCCATAGAACGCAATCCTCTCGAATGACTCAGCCAGCAGGATGGCAGCACAGGCTAATCTTCTCCCCTGGAACACTGATGGAGCTGGGGGTCTGGTTCCAGAGTTCAGCAGAGGAGTGTTCTCATTGCTTTCCGTGTTGTTAACCATCTTCAGCCGACTTGTTTCCTCCCTGGTTAATACGACTTCAAAGCTGCAATGAATTAAGAAAAAATAGGTAGTTAGTGAAAAGCCTGTTGTCCCCTGCTAGGCTGAAAAGCAGCTAGCTAACACAGAACGGAATCATATGCAGTGCTAGCACAAACTACGAACGTTAACTCAGCGCTGAGTGAGCTAGCTTTAGCGTGACTAGCTTGTAATCGTTTGCTCTTAGATATTGTCACACTTCCCGAAAGAGTTTCACTTACCTCCATGAACGTAGCTGTTGCCTGACGCTGAAATGTCAACGTATCGCGCCTTAAATCGGCACTTTGTCAACGGAGAACTGGAAGTCAACAAAAAAAAGTGTCACAGCACAACCCCGTGACATACATACAGCCCAGTCAACACCGCTGCACTTGCGCTTGGCTCTGTCGGCGATCTATAAATGAACAACGAGCGGTGCGCTGCTCAATATGGCTGCCACAGACCTATCCATATGGGTTGTAGATTTGTTCCGCAAGCGCTGACGTTGTGACAGCAAAACCCGGAAATGTTGTGCAGGTATATTTACGATTTGTACTAACACCGTGATCGCATGGATAAACATGCAAAGCCGCAGCCGTGAGAAGCGAGTTAGTATTTGATTTTACACTGGAAGGTTTTGAGAGAAAATTATGGGCTGGACCGACCCCGACAGTTCATTAGGTGCTTAACGTCATGTGTTTCCTGGGGATTTTAAGGAAGACGGACCCGTCAAGCTTGTTGCTTTGCAGTTTGTAAATCCAGCCTCCGGGACATGCTGTGGAGATGAAGTTACTCTTTCTTGCTTGTCTCAGTCCCAGAACTGGGAACCACACCACAGCCGAGCGAATAAGGTCAAGTACATTTTAAGTTAGCTAATATTAGCTGTGTTGTTATTAGTATGTGTGAGATTGACTCCGGAAGGAGAAAGGTTTTACTAGTGTGAGACTGAAACTCTTCAGGATACAAGATATAAGAGCCACCAGCTGTACAACTATAGACTGTATAAAGAGGTTGGACATAACTTCAACCTGCATTCTATGCAATGACCGACAGAGGGCGACTGCACTGGAAGCTAAGTGAAATGATCAAACTGAACGGCCCATGTTCATATGAAATAGTAGATAAACACTAAATAGATGCATTATTTACTATAAATGCACTTTTTTTCGACTCAGTGTTTCATGGCAAATGTCATTTTCTTTCAAAGAAACAGATGCCAACACATTGGACATTTTATCAAAACTAAATAAAGTTGTAAACAGAACAGCTCCTGATTTCACCATGAAATGCATTGTAGGAACACAGTGTTCACGCTGCATGGATTCTTAATTGTCGGCAGTGTCGTTACAAACACAGATGTACTGTATATTTATATAAACTGAATAGTCAGTTTCAGCGTTCTTCAAGTTAGATCATCTCTTTCTTGTATTTCTTAGGTCTCACATAGAGTCAGCAGGGCACACGTGTGAACTCAGGGATGCAGAAGAATTTCAGTCCTCATCTGAAGTTGCACACCTAGTTTCCCAAAACCCTCCGTTCGAGGCAGCGCTGGCCATCCATCTGTTCAGAGCAGGCCGCCTTCTCCTGGGTAAACATGTTTAATTATGTCATCAGTGTGTGAGTAGCAGATCACGCACACACACACACACACACACGTGTTCTGCCTTACAGTAACCTTCCACCTGTCCCACATTTCCAAACGGCCTCATGTCTAACCTTTACAACAGACATCCAAGCACCCTTTGGTATTATCTTCGGTGGAACAGACATAAATGAGGATGTGAAAGTTGAGCAGAGGCGTGCGGTGATGGAGCAGGTGCTTCTTAAAGCCAGGTAATGTGCTGCAAATGCAGACCATAAAGCTGTTAAGCTGTGACTGCTCTGCAATGGTTTCTGGAAAAGTGTGTTTAAATATGTGTAAGAGAAGACAGAAAACAGAACATTCTACAACAGTTTTCATCATTTTTTAATAAATATATATGTTTTTATAAATATGCGTTCTACAGCAAACCTGCGTCTGTTTATAGCAGATTGAAGATTTCATCATTTGGATTCATTTTGAATTTCATCAACAATCGGACTCTTCGTCTACACTATAGCAAGTGTTTGATGTTGTTTAGACTGTATAAACAGAATAAATGCAGTTTGTTAAGTATCATGTGACAATTCACAGTGCACCATCTAATCAAGTGTTTGTGTGTGCGTGCGTGTGTGTGCGTGCGTGCGTGTGTGCGTGTGTGTGGTTACAGGAAGTGTGTTATTGTTCCACGTCCTTCAAACACTAGTCATCAATGCTACTGTCCTTAAGTTCATTGTTGACGTGTCGACCTCCTGAGCTGCTGTCACAACTTGTTAAAGGCTTTAAAGTTCTTGTTTCATTCATTGTGTGTGTGTGTGTGTGTGTGTGTGATTGCAGGTTTGCAGTAGCGTTTACTGATAAACTGAAAGAGGATGCTGAATCATTATTGGTACGATTTTACGTTTTCTTTTCTAAAACTTCCTAAAACTCAGACACTCAGATATTGAATTGTATCTCCAACTGATTTTTCCTGTAATTACAATAAGTCCTGTAGCTTTAATAACTGCATGAATAAACCCATAAATGCCACACACACAGGATCCAACCAATCACACACATCTTCACACTCTGACCGTGACAGAAACACGTTCCGTGTGGATGGAGTGTGATAACAGCCAGTCACTTTCCATCTTCCTGCTTCATTGGATAGAAGCTCCTCAGAGGTTCATTCTCAGAGCCGCTAGTAACCCACGCCACCGGTGGTTAAACTGGGTCAGAGGTCAGCTGCGCCCCCTGGCAGCCACAGTGGAGCCTGCAGGAGCTGGTGTCCCATGATCATGTCATCATCATTCAGTCACCTGCTGGCAAACACATGTTCAGTTATAGACAGATGGCAACTGATTAAACAAAAAAGATGTTTGTGGTTATAACCAAATGTCTTTTCTTGTCTCTGCAGTTTTCCCAAAGCAGCAAAATCTTTGTCCAGCCTCAAGGTGAGCAGAGCAGTGCCGATACTTTCTGTGATTTTTTTTTTTTTCAGTCAAAATGCTACGTATCACAAATCACATGAGAAATACTAAAAGTGACATCAAATCCCACATTACTTCATTCCCTGCAAGATGAATGCACTTTGAGTTTAGACAATTGAAAATCGTACAGTTTCTATTTTTTAAGAAAAACACTCAGATATAAAGATTTGAAATCAATCAAACATTTGGTATGTGGTAATATGTTGATTAAAGTCTGAGTCAGTTAAAAGATTCAGAAGTGACTCATACGCTTTTATTTTCAAATTGTTATTATATCAGTATCAATAGTTTACCTCACAAAAAACAAAGTACTGAACATAAAAACTGAAACGTCAGACATGTCAGAATTGTCACAAACAGTTTCACTCTTGATCAAAGAACACTGCAGTCTGTGTGTCAGGTGTCAGAAACAACACAAAGCTCCACTGGATGATTCTGTTTTTATTCATTTGTTTGGTCGTTTGTTAAAGGGATCCAGACACAAGTTGCTGAGACGTTCAGCTGGACTGAATTCCTCCGGAGCTCAGGTACGACAGCTCTTCTCTCTTTTGTGAAAGACGATTTACGTAAATGTCTCAGTGAAGTAGATGATGGAAATGGAAGTAGTTTGTTGTAGTGTAGCACAGATTGTCAGCAGGAATCCACGCTGCGCCTGCACAGAAGCAGTCTGAGTCCTCTGTGAACATGAGAAACCGTAGGCCAGCACATTAATTCCCTGTTTTTGGATGGATTAGAAGTGTCTGCAGGATTTTATGTTGTGAAACAGAAGTCGGAGCGTAAACAAACTGGTCTGCTGGTGGGTGAAGCTCCAGCTTTGAGGTGAGAGGCTGAGGTGAGAAGTTTCACTGCTGCTGGAGACTTTTTATCTGATTTAACCCGCGAGTCACAGTCGGCAGCAGTCGGCACTAAGGATGTCCAGACCGAGTCAGAGCCATTTGATTTTGTGATCTGCGTCCGAGTCCTGATCAAATTGTTATGCTAAAAATTAAGAACAACATTTTATTTACATTTCAAACGCATGCTGGCAGCCAGTAAAAAAGAGAAGGTGGGACACAGGAGGTAGTGTCAGAACCCGTTTGTTCATCTTCGTGGATTTCTCAGAGCTGATCGCTGCGCAAACAGAATCAACAATTTGTTCAAACCGTCGCTCTGGCAGACGCAGCTGCTCTCACCTGATGTGTTCGATGAGATGTCTTCAGCTCCTCTGATGAATCGTGTCGTCTGATCGATCATCAGGCGTTAAATATGTGACCGCTCTATCACTGCTGGAGCCCGTCACTCAGTGTGTGTGTGTGTGTGTGTGTGTGTGTGTGTGTCTTTGTCTTTGTAATACCTGTAACGACTGTGAAAGTTGGTCAGCTGTGATGTAACCTGAGCTTACACACTGGTCCTTTAATAGTACCGCGGCTGTCTGTCCTTGTCATACCATGACGCAGCATGTTTCTGTCATGTCTGTTCTGTCTGTTATATGCAATAAATCTGTGAAGTTCAATTTGTGCTTCATGTATTCATTTTTAAACTGTGTTAAAACCAGATCCCGCATCCGTTTGTCAAAAAAGTAGGATCTGTTCACACATGTCAGTCAGAGCTCTCTCTCTTCTCTCCTCTGACTCTCCAGCTCTTCTTTAAATAGTAAACACCTACTGCATCTTCTTCTCTTGTCCTTGTTGTTTGTGACATGACAAGATGACGTCTGCCCAGACATATTAGTGCTCAGTCTCTGCTCTCAGAGTCCACAGCTGCTGCCAGTCACTGGGTTTGCTCGGCCACTTACAGTGTTGACGGTAAATACTGTTCCCGCTTTTTATATGTGTTTCTTAATCTTAAAGTAGTAACTAAATACTGTAGCACTGTGTATTCATATACTTGCTGTATGTGTTTTCAGAAAAAAAAAAAAACTTTCACCAAACTAAAAACGTCCAGTTTTTAAACATTTTTTGTCTGTTGTGTGATTTCATCCCTTTCAACAAAGATGGTGGTTTCCTTCAAGTACACGAGCGCAGAGCAGTATTAGTATTTCGTTGTTTGGGGGGAGGAAATTATTATATATATTATAAAACAAATACAAGAATAATACGATTAACAAAGAATTATGAAAAACATTTTACATATTTGAAAACCAGTGGGAAGTCTGACTTGTTTAATCCCCTTCTCCATATGTATAAATCTTAACTTTATGAAAGTCACAGGCCAGGAGGATATAAG
>CAAKHB010007865.1:54462-78060 GCA_901007665.1 Aeoliscus strigatus
TGTTGTGTGATTTCATCCCTTTCAACAAAGATGGTGGTTTCCTTCAAGTACACGAGCGCAGAGCAGTATTAGTATTTCGTTGTTTGGGGGGAGGAAATTATTATATATATTATAAAACAAATACAAGACTTGTTTAATCCCCTTCTCCATATTTATAAATCTTAGCTTTATGAAAGTCACAGGCCTGGAGGATATAAGACGCGTTTGCACTGATACACACATTTCTGGAGACAATTCTGTGTTTATGGAAATGTTTTTTAAAACCTTTCTGGTTCCTCTGATTTTCCATCTCTGGACATTCCGAACCTCCCACCTGAGAGAAGATGTCGTTAGCCTCTGGGTCTCGTTTCCACAGATTCTGAGATCTGTGAGCTGACTGTTGTTTGTGCGTGAGAGCTGGGTGAGAGGAAGACGGCAGAGTGAGCAGTGAGTCACTGAACAGTTCATTGGTTTTGTTTCAGTCTGTAGGAACAAATCTGTTTGAAAGGAGCTGTTAGTGCTTTTTAATCCCATCATGTATTAGAGGGCCTTTTCTCCAAAATGTCCTTTATTTTACCCTCATTGCCTTTTTGACGTTTGTCCTGGCAGGAGCAACAATGTGTGTCAACCGAATACATGAAAACATAGCAGCTGAATGGAACTGGAGCCGTCAGTGATCATATTAATGACGCTGTTTCTTCAGAATGTCCTTCAACATAATGGTTCATACGCTCATTATTGTCTTCTTGTTTATGGGAAGAGTAAGTGAGATTAATATAAGATGTCGTGACGCACACACACACACACACACACACAAACACACAGGCTGACGAAAGCATCCAGCGATGGTTCAGACTGATCTTCTGTAGTCAGAAGCAAAGAAACACACAGGGAGGAAGGATTGCTGCTGGCATTAGAGATGATTTTATGATGAATTTGTTTTTCTCCCGGAAAGAAAAAACAATTGTCCAAAATGTTTTTTCCTCTTTGAATTTGTGCCTTGTGTTTGACAGGTGTGCGTTGCAACTCTGCCATTATTTCTGCTGAGTGTCGTTGAGAGCGGTAGTGAGATGATGTTTACTGAGTTGACGTGCTCTCTAATCCCACAAATCAATGTAGGAAAAGTTCCAAACATCCAACAGCAGCTGCTGGGACTCCTGGGATCAGGACGCTGTTGTTGTAAGATGCTCTGTAATAGCATTAAAAGAGCTTCCTCAGCACCTGAGCTGGACTTATCAAGCAGCAGGGGATTTTTGCTGCTGAGCTCTGATCACGTGCTCTTTCTCTTTCTGGTTTTGTTCTTCTCTGCACTCTTTTCTTGTGGTTCGTGACCAGACGTGTGATATACATGTTGAACTGGTGTCGTCTCTTTAGCGAGTGTATTTTTTTGAAGTATTTACGTTTTTTTTTCACACATTCAGTTCAACCTGATGTTACAATAGAGCCCCGGCGCATTGGTACCTATAAACTCCAATACAGAGTAATTCACACAGTGGAATGAAAGCATAAATAGAAACTATTTAATCACATCTATACCACCTCATTGACTCATGTCCTGTTTATTATTGTCCAAGCTTAAAGCAGTCTCCTGCCCCTTTTGGTTACTAACTGTTCAAATTGTACAGAACAGGTGTGGATGAATCAAGTGTTTCAGACTGATCGTAGACTGTGCAGAGGAAGGTCACGTCAGTTTAACTCAACAAACATTTGTTCTATGAGCGTTGACGTTTGCTCTCACATTTCTTTTTGAAATGTTACATTCTAGACAAGACACCTCAGAAGCAACGGTTCAAATATTGAAAAAGGTGATCATATAGGCTCAAGTATAGGAGATGTTATTAATATGTATATTCAGATTTTAGTAATCATTTTCATGCACATTTCTTAAGTAATGTACATTCCGGTGGTTCCAGCTAGCGAGTCTCATCTGGAATCCTCCATATTCTATATGATGAATTTAAATATGATAACATCCAGGACATGAACGCGTCCTCATGATGGCACTGACGTGTGCTGGGGGGATGAGTGCACGTGTCCTCACCTCTGACTATATCAGCTGACCTTTTTTATTAAATGTATTTGTGATCAAACTGTAAACCTGTTGGTTAAAAGCAAAACAGAGGACCAGAACCACATATTGCTGCCAACAGATTAGAACGTTATTTTGTTAGTTTGCTAGCATTAGCATGTCGTTCCCTGCCGTCTTATTACCTGACTATTGGGTGGGTGGGTACCGCTAACCTTCGGTACTGGTGTTGTGACGATGTCGTTCCCCGGTTTGTCTGCAGGTGTGCGAGCCGAGCACGTGGACCGTCTGCGTGTCTTCTTGTTGGTCTGTGGCCTCAGAAAGGTGAAGGACCCCCTCTACCTCGTACGGGTCTTCTCAGGTACTCCCAGTTTCACTCTGACGTAATGACCTCCTGTGTGTTGCAGCCGCTGGTGCAGGCAGAAGGAAACGCCCTCATGAATTAGGCATCGTGCAGCTGAGTTTCAGCTTATTATGAATTGATGTGAATGTGTTGTGCGATTCCTCTGTCAGCTTGTGTTGGCAGCTTTTTTTCTCTAATTGTGTTTCTTCTTTTGGATAGAAACATGCACTTTTCCCCTCCCGACAGGAGGATCAGCTCCAGTACTTTTACATCTTTCCTGGAAAATTACTTCAAGCAAGAGCAGCGTTAAGATATGTAACAGCTTTGTGTTTGTTTCCTTTTTCCAGAGTGGCACAGCGACGACCCCCAGAATGTGCTGGTTATCATGGGGCCAAAGGTGAGGTCAGCATGTTTGAAGTCGTTTCCACCTGTTGAGTAAACACACAGCTGAGGCAGCGGCTCGTTGGACACAGAAGACAAATGCTCCCCCAGACACAGCGACAGGCCTCATGTCCACGGGCCAGACTGACGAGTGTAGATCTGTGTAAAATGTTCTGGACAGAGAGTAAACATCAGTACGTGATACAGCTGCTTTTAAAGATCTTTAAATAATAAATAAAAACACTGACAGCTGAATTATAGATAGAAAACAATGAGTTTTTACAGCTTCCAGTCTCGTCTTGAATGATGAAGGTTTTACATTATTTAAATGCTGCTTCTGTATCAGTTCTCTACTCAGTTGCTGGTCCCTGAGGGGGGGTGGGGAGAAGAGGAACACTACTTCTCCCTCTACGTTTACCCTGTAGACCATTTGTCTAGTCACTGCATTTACATCACGTTCTCATCGTCGTCAAACATTTGGTAAAAGGCAAAAGAACCTGCTGTTGTTCTCCTGGAGATGTTCTGGTCTCCAGGAAGGGTTCTGATGTTTACTGCTGGTGTGATGCTCTGGTCTCCTGGAAATGTCCCTGGATGTCTCCTGGAGACGTGTTGTTTACTGCTGGTGTTGTCCCTCACATCCAGCCAGCAGCTGCAGCTTCTTCCACCTGATCTTCTGCTATAGATCTTTAACTTCCTCCCGCCCTGTTTTCAACCCATCCCCCAGTGATTTGCCTCCACCTCCACCTTCTTCTTCTTCCCCTCTGCCTGGCTTTGATACGGCAGCAGCGAATATTAATGTGGTGTCTGTTCTCTCTTTCAAAGAGTGATGTCAGGCAAAAGGTACGTTCTCCTTTAGTTCCTCTCAGAAATAACTCAATTAGATGTGGCCGCGGGCTTCTGCGCTGGCTTACTGCTGCTTCTTCTTCTTCCGCTTTGTTGTTTGATAAAATGCTTGAGTGGAAGCAGACGTATGATTCATCTCGACTCCCCTGAATCACCACAGCCCAACAAGCCTGGTTTTGATTGTTTGTTTGTTGGCGAATAGTATTTGTACACACACACACACACACACACACACACACACACACACACACACACACACACCGTCCTCAAGTGCTCTGGCTACGCTACACAACATCTGTCATCACCATCACAGGAAATATTCAGGTCAGTTTGTCAGCGATGGGACATCTCAGTAACTGGGCTTATATCAGACATCACCACGTGCAGCTGAACGTAACGATTCCTGTGTTGTTCTGTGGCGAGGACGAACCGGGGTCATGGAACAGGAGCAGAGATATGGAGTGGAATGCAGCATCTGTCTGTTAACGATGACACCGCGCAGAACGTGTGCTCAAACAAGATTCGGTTGTTAATGCAGCTGTTTATCGTCTCCTGCTGCTTTTACAATGTCTGTTAAATCCCTGATTACACCCAGATACACAGTGGCTCTAATGCACTCGTGCTTTAACGTGGATACATTTTAAAAATTCCATCCGCTATCAAACGCAAGAGAAAAAGTAGCAGCTTGCTTGGCAGCATCTTTGACCTAAATTGCTTTGCTTGGACTTTTCTATGTGCAGGCTAATGCACGCAAATCCCACGCTGCAATTAATCAGATTGGCCACCCACCCCACCCTGACCCCAATCTCTGAAAACACAGGCTTTTCAGAAAATAATTTTTCTATGGTAGAAAGAATTAATAATAACAATAACAATAATAACAATAATAATAACAATAATATCAGCATATTATTATTATTATTATTATAAGTAGGCGTATTATCACCCATCATGTATCATGTCTGCTTTTTGTGCCTTTCACAGATTGATCCTGTTCTCACTGCTGAAGTCGAGTCTGTTGTGAACAAGTACGTCTTAAACACACACACACACACACACACAAGAATTTGGCTTGTGTGTATGTGCAAATTAAATTCAATTAAATGTAGAAAAGGTGTTTGTACCCCTGAGAAAGTCTTCTTTTTGTATCATATTAGCAAAATATAGGAATAAAACCTCCACACTTCCTTTATCTTAGGAAACCATAATAAAAGGAGTGCGGAAAGATCTTTTTTTGTTTTTCCTCTGTGCTCCAGTCCTGGTTGATCTTTCAGTTTTTCGCCAAAGGCTCTCACCACAACAGAGGTCTCTGCAGCAGAAGCTGCCCTCTCAGTTTAGGCCAGTACCTGCTCTCTGTGTGCATGTGACACGTCGCACTGGACGGCCGCTCGCCTTGAGCTTGTCACTGCTGCTCAGCATCATTCACGCCTTCGTGAGCCCTGAGTCACACAGTACTGAGCTTTGCCCCTGCTCCTGCAGAACAGCGGGGGTCTTCTTGGCCCAGGAGAGGAGCCAACGGGAGCTTCATGCTGCCATGAAAAGGTGCTTCGCCATGGTCAACAGCTCGGTGTCAGAGGGCATGTCGGCCGCCATCTTGGAGGTAAATATCTGCAGGGTAATTGGACGATAGCACGCCTTGACACTAACAATAAACACGACTTTGTCTTTTTACAGCTCATGTCTCGTGTTCCCTCGTGGACGTTTGAGTCATTTATCATTTTCTCTTTTCAAAGCAGCTGCTCCGTCTCTCCGTTTCCACCTTCGGTGTCAGCCGATCACTTCAGGGACGCTCATCCCGTTTAAGTGCCTGACTCCAATTTGTCTTTTCCTGAGTGAGCGAAACGTGCAAATCCACTGAATCTCTTTGAAACACAGTCGATTAAGACGTCCCCCAGCCGGCTTAAGGGCTGATTAGCGTGTTAGCATGTTCCTCTCTCGCGACCTGCTGGAGGACTCAGCTGAGTGTTGATTCTCTGAGTGTGTTCATGTTATTTTTCCTCAATGGGAGTCAAGAACGTCTCGGTGGTTTGTGAATCATTTCCATGTGTCTTCTGTGCTCCAACAGGCCATGGATCTCAGGCTTCCTGTGGTGGCCCGGAACATTCCAGGAAACGCTGCCGTGGTGAAACATGACGTCACCGGTCTGCTCTTCTCCTCTCCTCAGGTACGAAGGGAGGAAAGACTGCTAATAGCTGCTGCTCCTGACACAAGTCCCCACAAATGATGACAGAACGTGAACCACCACCCCAAAAACTGAAACTGAAACGGAAATGTCCAATGTTTGACTCCAGAGTGTGTGATGTTCCCTCAGGTGCTCACAATACAATCAGCACACACACACACACACAGTGTGGGGCGGGATTGGGGGGGACTTCGATGATGATCATGGGCACTTGAAGGGATTTTTTTCGTCCTTTTTATTGTTGTAGAGAAGTATGGTTGCGGCCCGGGGCCCCAAACAGTTCCCTGCTTGTTGACAACCTTCAACAGAAGAGGGTCATTGTCAGTTTTTCTACTCACTTTCTTTCCCGTGACATTTTTCCTTTCTTATGCAAATTAGTGGATGATGTCATTGAGCAACTTCAAGCCAGCCAGTAGCTGCTTTCCTAGCTGAGGAGCTGTCTCTGTGGGCAGACAGCGGTTGGACTGTCGCTACATCAAATAGTGAGGGAGGAGGCGAGTGTAGCTGTGGTCCTGCTGCTGGCCGCACATGAGGCACGTTGTTCCACCAAGAACTTTCTCAGACTGAGTCAACACGGCGGTTGACTGGCACCAGCTGGAAGAGAACGTTGGAATGTTTCAGGAACACTTCAGAACACTTCCACTTCACATGGCCACGTGTCAGTGCGATGTGCAGGCTGACGACACACTGACAGCTGGTGGTTAACTTGTTAAGAGGTTTTTGTTTTAGTCGTTCCTCAAAGCGAGTGGAAGGTGGCAGCAGCTGTGGGTTCGACTGAAAGGGTCCTTCGGATGTTTGTATCTGAAGCCACAAAGACTCAGTTCTTTGTTGCTATTCAGACACGCTGGAGGTATTTATTCATCAGCGCTCCGTCTTTTATCTGAAGTCTCCTTTTAATATCTCGCCTGCTTTAAAGACTTTGATAAGAATCTTCAAAGGGTCTTTGGCCACTGACAAAAAAAAGACTAAAACTACCTGAAATCATCTGATTACACTATATATGCATTATTCTAAATCACACGTATAATATATAGTATAATTACCCTGGTAAATGTGCAAATCCGTTTCTCAGAGGTTTAAATCAATCAGATAAAAATCATATAAACATGATGTTTTAACGCTCTGTGGTTTCATGTGGTTTAAAACTGCATCAATAGGTTTTGAATCTCAGAAACACTCTGGTGTCAGAGAAATACTACATGTATATTTGAACAAGTAAAGACATTTTATACTTTTATAAATCACAATATAAATTGAATAAAAGATCCTTATGAAGAGCTTGCGGCACCGGAATGAGGAGAACAGGGATTAAAAATATCACCAGGCAAATTTGTAGCAGTATTGGTATTGAGTCACTTTGTTAAAAGTAAATCTAGTATCCATTGTGTCCTGGGGAAGTTGTTATTCATGTTTCATATATAGAGAAGATGTAAAATCCGTGTCTTTCTCCTGAAGGACTTTGTGCATCAGTGTCAGAGGCTGCTGTCAGATGAGGAGCTGAGGGAGACGGTAGTTCGTAACGGGAAAGTCTACGTGGAGGACAATCACTGCCTGGAACGAGAGAGAGAGAAGTACCAGCGGCTGGTGAACATTCTGCTGTGAGAGCTGCTCCGCTCACGTCCTCAGGAACAACAAACCACAACGCTTCGAATCTGGTGAACTTCTTAGGCTTTATGTGGATGTGGATCCACAGACACATTGATGATTTGGGGAAAATAAACTGCAAAGTGCTTGTTTGTCATGTGGAATGTATTTTATATATTTAAAGAAATGCTGGTTAATTGTCATTTTTCACTTTTAATTGTTCTCTATACAAAATAGTCAACATGAAAGAGAAAAGTCATAAAAGTAAAACTGTAATGCCTTCATGAGACAAACGGAGCTGATTGTATCAGTGCGTTTTCTAAATTAAACCGTCATGTTCCACAAATGTAAACTTGAGCATCTGATGTCGTGTTAAAACAGCTGTTATTTATTTACGTTAGATATGATGTGGGAGCAGTTTTTTGGAGACAAAACAGAGATGGGACAGAAAATGACTGAGTGTAAGTAATGTGATGTTTCAAGATCTAATCTGTGAGTTTAAGCTCCAGCTGGATACAGGTCACATAAATATCTGATATGATACATAGAACAGACAATCCGTTCCAAACAAATCAAGATCATAGTGTGTTTAATGAAAAAAGAATTTGCCAACTGACATTTACAAAGTAAACACTTCCGATTTTACTTCATGAAAACAACCACTAAGGTGTTTTTTTAGTGTCTTTTTATCAGATCTGATCCAAGAAACATTTAAACCAAATCATGAGTCAAGCTGTATCGTGTATTACATCTGGATGCTAATACGTCATTTGGTGTCGTTCCAAAGTGTGTTCATGTGCCAGAACTAAGTGAAAAAGTTTTGGGTCGAGAAAAAAAAAAAAGCACAGCATCAGCATTTGGTGACTTCAAACACCATGAAAGGACTTTTTTTCCATTTACTCTCCAGTATTAACAGTAATTTACATCACATGTACATTGCAAAGGCTTTGTAGGTCGCAAACTGTGGGGGCAGGGCGTGCGTTCTCCACATATTTTGTACAAAGGCATTGAGGCGATCAAAGCCACTCTGTCTGTGATGTGAGTTCCCATCAGGTTCCGTATTACAAACGCTCCCCAGGCTCTGTGATGGGCACTTGGGGTTCCCCCTCACATCCGTCCTCCTTCCCCACCCAATGGATCCCGTGGCCGTTCTCCCTCTGCTGCGCTAGCGGCGAATGCTGGCGCTCCAGGGTGGAGAAGGTGGTGAAGTGGACTCTCTTTCTCTTGCTGGTGGGCGAGTGGAGCGACTCGTTCTGCGTCGTTTTACTCCTGAGGGGGCCCACGCTGCCGACGGGGGAGTCGGTGACGGAGGCCAGGCAGCTGGGCCTCCTGGACAGAGACGACTTCTCTGGACCGATGTCTATCACAGTGGTTGTGGTCTGGGAGTCGTGCTGGACGGGGCTGCCCGGAACACTCATCACTAACTCGGCATCGGTTCCCAGCCACACCCAGTCGTGTCGGTGTCCTGTGGGCTCCTGAGCGTGAGACGGAGGCTTCTTATGTCTGAACTTGACCACGTACGAGATACAGTTGACTAGAAACACCAGGATGGCCAAGCAGAAGACGCCCAGAAGAGCGTACATCCCAATCTCCAAATCTGTCAGAGGCCTGCTGACCAGCATTTCTTCCTCTCCTCCCACCTTCTCCTCCGTCGTCTCCTGCCCGGGAACCACCACCTTGGTGGGGAAATTGTTGTAGTTCACCAGGTTCCCAGGAGCTTTCACCGTGCTCGTCAGGCTGCTGAGATCTTCCACGATAACGTTATCCGAGTCAAATGCTTTGCTGCTGTCTCCAGGGCTGCTCATCATGCTGATACCGACCACGCTGGTGGGAATACTTCCCGAGCTGCTGGTCTTTCCCACGCCACCGAGGCTGCCACTGGTCTGGAAAGTCCTCTCAGTCGATTTGATGGTGGTTGTGATTTTCTGCATGGTGCTCTCCTCTCTCACTGAGACGGAGCTGCGCTGTGAAGGATCTCTAGAGGGTTTCCTCTGCTTTCCCTGTCTGTCCATCTCCTCGCCATCATTCCCGTAGTCGCTGTCCTTCCCTCCGGCACTGCTCACGCTGCTGTTGTCACCGTCCGGCCGTCGGCTGTTCTTCTGAAACTTCACCTTCAGGCTGCCGTTGCCGACGGCCACGGTGCTTTTGCGTTTGGACTTCTGGCAGGTCTCACAGATGGACATCTCCACCCTGATGAGGACACCTTCTCCCTCGCCCTCTGCCACCACGAGCGGGGGGGTGCCCTGCACAGAAACCACGCCCTGGTCAAGTGACGTCACTGTCAGGCGGTAGAAGGTGGGATCGTAGATGTCGAGAGGCGTCTGGTTTCCATCGCTGAACTGCAGCCAGGCGCTGACCACCGCTTCCTACGGGGACAGATCCAGTCAACGTGGGTAAACGCGCGTCAACAATGTGTTTCCCAGACGCGGACACAGATGTTACCTGCTTGGGGGACTGGAGGACGTCCTGCGTGGTCGTGGTTGCTAGAATTGCCCGGTTGCTCCCTGGACTGAGCTGCAGGCTCATGGAGAGTCCGGTGACGAGCTGCACTCCCAGCTCTGTGATGGTCACTTTGTCGCCCACCACCTTCACAGTCGTCTTCGCGATGACTGTGTCCGACAGCGGAGAGAAGACCTGTCACACAGCAACACAGGATTCATTGTATCCTCGTACAATTTCACGCAAACCTTTATTTACACAAAGAATTTCTGTCATTTCTCTCATCTGGATCTGTGTCTGCTGTAAATGCAATAGAATGATGATGATTTTATACTTCCAAAGTCTGCATCCACCGGTCATCTATCTATCAATGTGCGTTGTTTCTCTCCCTCACCAACTTACGAGTCTGGGTTTCTATCTCACACATTTGGGTCGGTTACCTGTATCGCCGTGCTCCCGACGTCTCGACCTGACAGCACACTTCCTGCTTGTAGCCTCAGGACACGGGGGTCTTCCACTTTCATGAAGTATCTAACCAGCCTGGTCACATCCACCTGCCAGTCAGAGCTCAGGAAGTAGGCCTTGGCGTCCCGCGGGTCTTCTTGCTCAGCCACAAAGTGGGTTAGAACGCGCACCAGTGCGTGTTGATACTGCAGCATGCAGCCCTTCCCCTTCTTCTCATCTTCTTCACTGTTCCAGCTGGTTCTGAAGAGACACACACACAAACACACCTGTCACACCGTGAGCTGACGGACTTCAATCACTCCCCTCTGACTCTGTTTAAATTGGATCACAATGAGACATCATGTACATTACATCATGTAATCAGAACTCTAAACCCCTGAAGAGATGTGATTTGGATTTGAATGAGCTCAAGCTAAAAAATCCCATCTGAAGCACAAACGTGGACTCTCGATGTGAGTCCCACCTCTTGGAGCTCAGGATCGGAACCCTCCAGCTTTTGATCTGACTCAGCTCGGCGTCAGACACCTCGATCTGCAGCGGCAGCCGCGGCATCCACACGTTCAGCTCCAGCTGGGCACTCAGGTAGCTGTAGGTGAAGTTCACCGTCATCCTCACTTTGCCCTTCGTCTCTTTGCCATTTACAAACACGTAGTCACACCTGTCCGACACCTGGATGAGATCAGAGGGAGAAGTAATGACCAGTGATGTGGAGTACGTGACTGGTTGGAAAACAGTGTCAATATCGGACAGTTCAAATGTCAACAAGGCATCGGTGCCAGGTTGGATCAAACCGTCTTACTTATTATTTTTTTATTATAAAAAATGAACTGATGTTTTTTTCTTCTACCCCCATTTGAGAATCACTGAAAACCAAATCACACAACATTTAGAAAACAAATGTAATTAGTAACATTACTCTGATAAAGTCAGCGAAATACATTTCAAACTACCAGTTCAGTTCCCACAGGAACATTCCAAACACCGTCAGTAACGATCCATCAGAATTAAATGTCACTCACAAGCCAAAAGTTTGCAAACAAACCCGCAGCCAAAGTCAAAATCAGGAGAATCTCGTCATCCAGTCTTTCATAAACGTCAGCGTTTTAACAAATCGGCAATTCTCCGTGCAGCAAACGTCCCTGTGATGGTCTGAGTGCGTGTGTCACCACAGTAATGTCAACTGTTGGCAATAAAGTGCTGTGATGATCATCAGCCCGCAGCGTTTGCAGGAGGCAGTGCTGCAGTTTGATGTTAATCAGAGAACAGAACATCAGTCCTTCACAGACAAGTGCATCATTACATCCAAAGTGACCTTGGACAGTTTCAGCTCCAGCTGAAAAGTCTCAACGTGCACGACGAACACAGTGTTGAAATCCAGTCAGCAGCCCGCAGGAGTGGAAGGAAATAAGAAATGGTCCTAAGGACAAATACAAATGGATTCCCAGTCTGATTTGCATGAATCCAGATATGTGCCGTCACGCTATTTTCCAGAGGATGTTGCGTCATCATTGTGATTCATCCTGCACTTGTGAGCAGAGCTCAGGTTTGGTGAATTACCACATCACTAATGTGTCATCCTGGTTACTAATGATGTAAAATCAGCATTCACATCATTTGCATCCAAACACCACATTTACCAACGTGGCACAATGGGGGAGTAGTTAGGGAGAGCTGGTCATGCAAACACTGAACAAGAGACAAGGATCAGTTCTTTCTGCTGCTCTCATCCATTAATACATCGTTGATGCAGTCGAGCATTCAGCCGTGAGCTGAGACATTTTCTTCATTTATTCTTCATGTTTCTCTTTTTTTTATTACAGGGAATGTGTCATATTGTACTGCATGCTCAACTTCCACGACCTCCTTCAACAACTATCCCGAGAACCTCCTTACAGTCTCATCCTGCGGCCCAGAATGCCCCTACGTGGTTTTTGCTGGTTGAAATTGGATTTGACTTTCATCAGCGGTTTGGCCTCAGTATGAAAATAAAATTATTTGGGAACGCAGCCTCACTAACCATGTGTAACGACGCAAATATATGAGCCAGAGTGGATAAATATTCTATTATTTATACATCTTTTTTTTGGCTGAGCCCCGTCGTCTTCTCTTTAAAAATGTTTATGTTTTAGAGAGGAATTCATAAACATTTACAGAACAGAGTTGAAACACTGTTTGACATAAGATCAGATAAGAACTTTTATTGTCCCACAGTGGTGAAATTTATGGCATTTCAGCAGCAATGTTGAAAGTGCAGAGACACGAATGTGACATGAATAGTAAACATGCACATTATTTACAGGTAATAAAATAAAAATACTTTAGACTCTAAGTTACAGTAGCATGCAATAAGATAATACACACTAAGGCTATTTAGAGGACAATGATACTGATATACTGTATACTCTATACTGACTTTGCCCTGTTTTGATCTACTTTATATTGTAATCATTAGTTTTAACAGTTTTAAATTTGAATTGTATATGTCAACACTTTGACATAATAAAAATATATAGAAATGCAAAACAAATATTGTTGCTTTCTATTTTTTAAACAATTGAAATTCCATATATAGTTATAAATAATTATACAGTAAATTACCTATATTCCGTGTATGATCCACTCCTCCTGGGAAAAACACCTTCTCATCACGTCACTCTATCTGTGTGTGTGTGTGTGTGTGTGTGTCACACGCAACACCAGTTGGAGGTAAATCTGTCCCCTCCAGCCCTCCCAGATTTGATTCTCTTCAGGCACAGCAGAAGAGAAAAGATATCGGAGGCAAGCTGTCCCACTAAGAAGATTAAAGGGAATATTGTTGACTGAAGCTGCTGTCTGGTCAGCAAATACACGCAGAGATACAACAGCAAAGACAGATACATAGCAGGATGAAAAGAATGATTTACTCCACATTCAGCCTCTTGATATCCGCCACGTAATCCTTCTTGACTTACCGCTGACACCCATTCCACTTAATACAAGCACTTATGTACTGTGAATCCCATCATGGTTCACTGCAGAAAACTGTTAATTCTGTTCAACATGGAATTCACTGCGTGTCGGCATGACAACACCTCTTCAGTTTTTATCTTCGTAGCCTCTGGCCCCAGGGGTCAAGGGTTGGACTTTCCATTTCATCAGTAAACAAAGCTGCCTTTTGGCAGCTGTCTGCGCTCAGGTTCACAGGATAAAGGGGACAAGTCCCAGGATTGGAGCGCAGCGGCAGACTGCAAGGAGGTCGTTTGTGGTGAGCGATTTAGCAGCGGGGCTGCTCATTGGTGGGCAGATTGATGGTGTTGACGTTGTCGGAGCCCATCGAGCGGTTTGTGTTCCCATGTGGAAAAAAGATTGAGAGCACAGGTGACGCTGGTGCAGCTGATTTGTCCCATTACCGATGAAACTGTCAGACCGGCCATGAGCCACCCCATCATTTCTCTTTTAGCAGCAGTTACTGCAGACTGCCCCTCTGCTAATCAAAAACACAAGAAGCTTATTTATTTGTTTGTTTGACTGCGTGAATGCGTGACTTGGCGGTTTGAGGGAAAATTCATTTTGTCAAAAATATTTGACGTATTGATGTATGTCTGCTGAACCCAACTTCAGGGTACATGTACATGACATGTCTGAGTATAAAGGAATGTGAGCAGAGGGAGGAGCTGGTCCTACCTTGAGAACATCCTCATCGCTGGAGCTGCAGTCCGTGTACTCAGACACGTCAGTGACGACTCCGTCCTCCTCCACGGCAACTGTCCTCACAGGCATCACCACCTTCTTCCCCGTCAGCACAGCCGTGTTCAGGATCTCTGTGTCCTGAACGCAGGTTGGTCAAATGTCAGACTCAGTCATTGGGGACATTTGGTTTGTTTGTCATGCAACACTCACAAAACACAGTGTTTTGTTGACAGGAGCACTGTGGAGGAGTGTGAGTGTGTTTGAGTGTTTGTTGGAGGGGACGGTGGGGTGGGGTGTGGCTCAAGCGAGGAGGTGTCGTCAATGACTCAGCAGTTCACAGGAGCTCAAGCGGCTGATGGCCCGACACGTTCCTTCAGAGTGAAACAACTATAGTAGCTGCTCAGTGGTCGTGTTTTGTTCCAGCTGCTGCAGGAAATATCCGTGTGCACGTCATCGTGTCACGTTCATCTACCGGTACACACACACACACACTGCAGCAGATGGACATGTGGAAGAAAAGCGTGTGTGTGTGTGTGTGTGTGTGTTTGAAAGCTGACGAGCACAGCCGGCTCAGACCTCTGTGAACCATCAGACGTTCAGAGGACAGAAGGAAAGCAGATGGAGACGCGTCGTTCAACTGTCAGCTGACCTGAATGAGGCCAATTATCATAACTCTGCTGCTGCAGTTTTCATTTGTATGAATGTACATATGTACACACACACACACACACACACACAAAATGCAATCGAATTGGAAAAAAAACATGATGATAAATGATAAATAATGATCTAAAGTACTGAACCAGTGTAAAACCGAATCAGACTGGTCATGTGTTGTCTGCTCTTTTTTTCTATTGTGTTGTCGTTTTTAGTTCTTTGTCTAGTTGAACAATAAAAGTTTCTCATTGAGAAGAAACATTTCTGTGAGGAAAGAAAACACTGGTCGCAAGTCAAAGAGCATCAGCTGGTGTTCAGATCACAGCCTGACGTTCTGGTGAACGTCATGTGCTCAGGTCTTTGACATCATTCTGTCCACAGAATGTCCACAGAAGTCGATCACACACCACGTCGAGGTGTCAAACCTTCAGTGGAGATTCTGTCATGGATTAATTATAGCCAGAGCACGATAAAGCGCCCGGCACCGAAATAGAAGCAGCGCATGAAGCAGCTGTTGGGAGGAGAGGATGACCACATTACTGTACGCCTGAACACAGCAGAACAACACAGAAGAAAGACGTCAGTCTGCTGACAGTCGACAAAACAAGGTCATTCTCCGCCCAAAATAGAACCCATTTGCTAAACAGTCCACAGCACATCCAGGCTTCTGCAAACGCAAAGCAGACGGGAATGGATCAGAGCAAATTGCATTTTACATTTCATGCACCAGCGCTCAAAGCATGCACGTGCAGCATTGTGGGGAAAAGGCCGCTGCTAGGAACCAAGGCTGGTTTATTCTGTGTGACAGCAAACACACCATGACAAGTGGCGCCAGGCCCACAAAGTCCCTCTGAGTGGTGAAGATCCGCATCGCTCCTTCCGTCTTTGCTGTGGTTCTGGACGTAGACGGCAGCTCCAGCTTCCAGATGATCACCTGACTTTCCAGAGGACTGCTCAGCTCCTCCACCTCGAAGTCCATCTGCAGAACATCCAGCAGGCTGCTGTCCAGCCTGAGAGCAAACACAGAGTTCAGTGACTGAATGAATGAAACGATGAACAAGTGAACAACATGCCTGCTGGTAGTTTTAGTGTCTTTTCCAACATGATGGAAAAAAACATGCATGACAAAAAAACAAAATGCATCGTTTTCTCATAAGTGTTCACCCTTTCATTCTTTCAACACCAAGATTCAACAAGTTTATTTACAAATGAAAGCGTTTCAGACTCTGGTTCTGAATGTGCAGAGCTCCCAGAATCAGCAAATAAATTCAAAGTAAAGGCAGCTAGATTACAATAAATTTTAAAAAATTAAAAAGAGACAAGATAGGGCAAATAGGGCAAAGAACTTTAACAATATAGAAAAAATAAAGACAAACTATCATGAATAAAGCTATGAGCTTGCATGTAGAGATCTGTCAGTATATTATCTGTACGGTGACCTTGAAAGGTGCCTGTAAATAAAATGTATTATTATTATTATTATTATTATCATTATTACACTGTCCTACTGAACAGATCAGTAAAAATAAAAGTATTAGGAAGTGGATTAAGTTGTTGTTCCTGCACATTCCAGTGGAGCTCATCAATTAAAATCATCCCGAGTCAATCACAGCTTATTTTTTTTCGGTGTAAAGCTTCTAAATTCCTTCATGTAAGTCTTCACAATTCCAGCCACAGACTGTGTCCATTCACAGCTTAGCAACTGTCACTAGGACCGCAGGTCTGTGAGACGCTGGGTGCTGGTGAAGGTTCAGGTCGATATATTTCACAGAGCCCCGGTACCTGAGGGGGCATGGGGACTGATTTGAATCTGCACCCATCACAGGCTTGGTGTTATAGTTTGACAGCGGACACTTGGTGAGCGGAGGACGGAATATGAGACGGTGTGATCTGTTGTGAAGATAGAAAAGGAGATTTTCTAGAGGAGGAACATGATCCAGCACCTCCAACATAATTCAGCCACGCAGTGCTTTGTGTCTGTAGGCGTGTTCTCCGACTAAACCACAGATGAAACGAGCTGAATCACAATGTGCCGCGCTACGCTGGAGGTGCTTCTTCTATTAACTGAGCACAGACCAAGAGGCGGTCTGAGGACGGCGGCCAGAAAACGCCTGCGGGACTGAGAGCGACCCCTCGGCACCACCGGCAGAAACAGAAGGTTCCTGCTGTGGCTCCACGTTCGTTTCATTTCTTTTACAGTATCGAAAATATAACAACACATCTCACTGTGTGTGTACAGAATAAATGTGTGTGTCACTAAGTTGACGACCTCTGAAGGACGACGCAGTGGCAGATGCCTTTGTGTGTTAAAACAACAAACGGACAAACTGCAAATCATATTTTGTTAATCCTCCATTACGTCCAGCAACACACACACACACACACACACACACACACACACACACACACACACACACACACTCAGACCATTGAGACATGTAATTGAATCATCTTAACATATTTTTCGAGGACCAGAGATTAAAAGATCATGTGGTTGTCACGACAACATATAGTCTGCTTTAACACATCCTCCATCTAAATGAGCAAACGACGCCTCGGCAAAACGTTTATGACCACGCTGCGTCAACAAAGGATCAAAACGCTTTAGTATTCAGATACTGCCAGCACTTTCAGCAGCCACTTAAGCCTGGGAAACAAAAAGTCCAAGTCTCCGCAGGGCGCCGCCGGTTTCATGACATTTCAGAGGATTAGCCCAAATGACGGAGTGAAAAATATGTTCACCCATAAAGAAGTTAGTGATAAACAATGTCATAATAATCCACAGCGGAGAGGGAAAACAACTTAACGAGGTCGAATCAATAACCATCAGACTCAGTCAGTGGAAACAAACTGTTCTACGACCTCTGGAGGTCAGAGGTCACCAACGTTATCTACACCAGCTGGGTTTTTGCAATACTGAATACTGCGTACTGAATACTGCATTACACAAACTACAAACTGAGTAGCAAACTTTGTATGCTATATACTGCATACTGCTTTCTGAATACTGCATGCTGCACACTGTATTGTATACTGTATACTGAATAATACATACTGTATACTATATACTAAATACTGTATATGTAGAGTGAAATACAGTACATAAATATTGGTATAAAATACTACAATACTATGCAGCATGAAATACAAAGAGTGTATTAGTTACTATGTAGTAACACAGAGGAACTGTAGGATCTCAGCGTGTTTCCATGACATTTGCAGCAGAAAACACATACAGTATTATTTCTGCAGCGATGCAACACTTTGTATTCAGACGATGACGATGGTCCCACTTTTACAAACAGGTGTAGCTGATTGACAGCATGAATTCACCTGGCTGCTGCAGTTGCAGCATTGAACGCCAAACGTTCAGTTTTCACCTGACTGCAGGTTGGATGGATCAATGAGGCTTCTGACTCTTGGTGTCGGCACACGGCAAAGCGGACGCTGCTTCTCAGTGCTCGTTGTTGTTCTGCCAACGTGTGGCAGTCAAAAGATGCTGCTCGTGCCAAAGTAACTAAACATCCAAATAAACTCATCTCAGTTCACTGAAAATAAGCCGCACTCAACTGAACTTGCAAGGACGTCTGCGATAAGCTGCTTTCACAGAGGGTGTAGCCCCGTTTAATGAGGTGATGGGGCAAGTTAAGTACGTCTTAGAAGCTGAGCTACAACAACCGGCACGTTTCCTGTTTTACAATTAGCTTTCGTATCAATCTGCATGTTGTATGTTGGTGGAACGTCGTTCTGCTACTCGGATCTTTCAGATTGTCTGAATGCTGATTCAACATGTTTTACTGCACTGAATGAAAAACATTTTGGTTTTATTACGCTTATGTTTACAGGAGCTGCACAGCCCACAGGTGCAGGAACAATACTACTGTTGAATATTAGAATACTAGGTAGTGTAAAAAATACGACTGCAGAATAATACATTACTAACACACGTTACTAAAACATTTTTAAGCAGATATTCAATGTATCATATGTAACGTGTATTAAATGTAACATGTATTATGTGAATCATGGGTAAAATGTAACATTTATGTTTTGTTAACATTAACAGGTGGACTGACCTTTTCCCAGGTATGGCTGCTTTCCTCTGACAAATGACAGCAATGGTTCCATCAGCTCCCAGATCCAGAGTGATGTCCCACAGGACAGAATTGCTGGGTGTCGCAGTGCGAAAGGTCACACCTTTCTTTATTGACGCTCTGTGGACGGACAAAAAATAAAGATCAAGGATGTGGTAACTAAAAATGTGACTGACTGACCGATGGAACTCCGGGTGTGAAGACCAAACACATTCAGCATATTAACACCTTAATTTTTATAGTTAAAATAACCAACACAAGTGGAAAATAAAAACAATAGAAGAAATAAAAACCATAGATCATTAAAATGGGAAAATAAAATATTACAAGCAAACTAAAAAAACATACCAAACAGTGCAGCTGAAAGCAGAATGAAAGCTGATTTCAAAATTATAATCCAACCCGGAAAATCAGAAAAATTACAATAATGAATGTTCTATAAAAAAACAACAATCCATAAATGCAGATGTTCTGATAAAACTCCAGATAATCTCAACTCAGAAACATTCTCATGTCATTTTTTTTCATCTGCATGCAAAGATATGCACTATAGCTCTGAGTCTTAGTGATGATCAAAACGTGTTGAAGGCCTTACAACTCCCTGAGGAGCTGTAATCTATGATCGGAGCAGCAGCAATCCCAGGCTGAGCCGGTGCTTTGGGTTCCAGGGTTAAACTTTACAAACGGACGACAGACGTCGTTCCCAGTTCAGCTCAGACAAAGAAAAAACATCTGACAGCCATTTGTTCCTGATGAGTTCATTCAGATTGTTGCTCTGAGTTTTTCTGTGCAAACTGCACATTCCAACTTAAAATCTTGTCTCAGGTGGCGACTAATGTCCCACACAGGCTTCTACTGTATGAAAACACAATTTGCCCCAAATTTACTGTCACATCGTTACTCACAGCTGCTACAACAAACCGACAGGTCTCAGGTCAAAGGTCATCGTTCCAGAAAGCGGAAAGTTTCCAGCAATTGTCGTCAGCAATTTATCTGATGAAAAAGCTTCAGTTGGTCTACTGTACTCTGATTCCGGATCATTCTGCTTCAAGCTCCTCGCATTCCCTGAAGGTTTTTTTATCAGCCATTGATAAAATCAGCCACTGATTGTGCTCTCAGGGCTGGTTTGTTGTTCCCTGATACATCAACTACAATCACAGCACGTCTCTCTTTATCTTCAAGAACAATCCTCTGTCTTTCTTTCTTCTTTTATTTTCAGTTGTACAATCAAACATCACAAACTGTTTCAATGATACAGAACTAGAACCCTGAAGACCCTCAAGCAGAAAAAGCAGAACAAGATATAATATTTCAGCAGCATTGTGATAAAAGCACCACATTTGAGACCAACGCTGTTAAACCAACGCTGTTAAACTGCTAAAAAAAAAAATTTGGAGATCATGTCAAGCTCAATTTATTCCCCTGAGGGAATAAAATAACTTAAATCATCTTAAGTCATCTTAAAAATGCTTTGTCTCTGTATAGAACTAGATTAATAAACTCAAAGTGTCATTTAAAATACAGTCATGTTCATATAATAGTCATTCTGTGTGTACACACACACACACACACACACACACAAGTTTATATGACAGAGATGGAGCCAGCTGAGCTGTACATGATATCTAATTTTTCAATCAAAGTCAGTTTCAATTTAGTGCTTTTACCACAAAACACAGAATTCTTTCATGTATCTGCTGAACCATTTTACTTCAGGAAAGGATGCAGTCAGAGGGACGTGACGAACAGACCAGCAGGTACAAACACGCCTCCTCTCTGACCCCTGTGCACGTCTTAGCCTGCTTGCACTTTGACTTGTTGAATAGATTTAGCAATTAGAGCTCAGCAGAGGATCGGCTGGTGTTCCAGTCCTCTGGTATAAGTTGCTTTAGATGAAATCATCAACGAACATCCGTAGATGTGTGTGACTCCACGGTGAGACGAGTGTGCGTACAAACAGAAGATTAAGATTACTAGCCTCTGTGTACTGCAGACTGGGTTAGGTGGCAGCGTGTCATCAGGCAGCAGCCCAGCGAGAACGCAGGAGACAAAAGAGAAATCTTTGGTGTTTCTGTGAAGCTGTGTGATGTCAAAGGATGAGGTAACAGCCCGGAGCGTCGGTGTGATGAAACACTCCTTCATGGTACTGTCATTATTTTGCCGTTAGATTGAAACCTGCCTCGACATACATAAATACACAAGTATACACAATGCTGTGTTGTATCGCAAAGGGAGACACAATGTTTGCGCATAACAATATTTGACTTTTCATCGTATGTTTGTTGAATAAAATGGCTCAGATGTGAAGTTCCTTTTCTTATTTACAAGGTTGCTGCTTCTCTCACTGAATATTTTCAAGTTTGGGCTGATTTACTCAACAATTATATTATATATTCCAAGTTTATGTTTTATGTTTTGCTCTTTTTTTTTCATAACCTGGCACTGGGAGGAGTTCCAGTGTGGACGACGACAAAAAACTTTTAATATAACATAATAATAACATGATGAAGACATGTTCAGTGTGCGAATGACAAAACCTATTAGTTGTTAATCTGCAATGGCCTCTGTGATTAAAGGAGGGGCTGGGAGCTGAGGCGAGCACGCTTGAACTAATAAAATGTGACAGTAACAAGATGACTTATCTGCCCCTCTTCTATTTTCTCTTTGAAAAAAAAAAAAAAACAACTTTCTCTTCTGAGCGGTTGGAGGCAGGGACCAGTGTCGGTGGCTTCGGTTTGCGGGGCTTGAGGAGGCAGCGGGCGGCGGCAGGCGGTGAGGCAGAGAAGACGGATGCTTGTGGAGAATGGAGCTGACAGTGTGTGAGGGAAGCAGCTCTGAGGTGCTGCGCCTGCCATCCATCTCACTCCTGATCAGGCAAAGTGGGGGTCCTCTTACCCGTTACATCATTGTCACACACTCACGTAGAAAATGCAACGCAGGCTGACGATCGGTGCTTAAGAGAACAAACACACAAAGCGGTGGACTGGCAAAACAACTGAAAGACAGACTATCCACGTGTTCACACGTGGTTTGTCAGAGCTCGAGCTCTCGTCTCTGCGAGTCACTCAGCGCCACCTGTGAGCAGCGCTGCGGTTCATTTATCATGCAGGCAAAGTCCAGTGTTGAGCCACTCGGACGAGTGATCAGCAGCAGCATACTCATCGTATTTCATCAGAGTCGGGGGGATGTTGATGCCACGCTGATGCCAGATGGCCGCTGCCACAGCACTAAAACGGCACATTTGAAATCAAGATGAATGATGCCGCTCCCCGTTTGAAGAACGTGTTCGTACAGACACTACTGTTTGTTTACTGCTGCCTCTTGTTTGTTACATACAACCCGTTTGAAGTACTGACGCTCCTGAATGACTCTTACAAAGCACAATTAAACAAGTCTGATTTTCTCCAGCTGCACTGACAGGAACACAGAAGAACTGCATCTGTGAGATCTGAATGCGGAATTAACGACAAAACCACTGTTTGTTTTATCAGCTGAACGAAATCATGTAAAACAAACCGATGAATTTCAATGGTGCGACCTTCGCTGACCTTCAGGTGGCAGAAGAACTGTGAGAGTTCAAAACCCACAGAAAACATCAAATACGCAAAAACATCAGACTGGTTAGATTTTCCAACAGCAGACGTATTCTTCTTCAATCATCGTCTCCGTCTGGAGAACCAGAGCCACATGAAGGCAGAAGTAGCTTGAAGACATTTCAGCCAGAGGCTTCGTAAAACTGATGAGTGGAGACGAGTTACAACGTTAGTAACAAAACACATTTCCAGTGTTTTCCTGATCATTTTCAGCTGTCAGCCTACAGGTGTTTGGATCGTCGCTGTTGGAAACGTGAGAGGCCAGAAGAGATATGTTAGCTCCTGTCGTCAGCTGCTCCAAACGGTATGTGGTCATCCATGCATGCACACACACACACACACACACACACACACACACACACACACACACACACACAGCAGAACGGAGCTGGGTCGTTGTGAAGCGAAGCATCTCTGGACCACTGAGTCTGCAGGGACAGTCTCTGTCATCTATCACAGAATATGAAAGTACCATATGTACGTTAACAGTGACCTTGGTCAAAATCACTGACGACGAATTTGCTTTTGAGTCCTTCTCCTCGTTCGCCTTTAGATTTGTGCAGCCGTCGATGACAGCTTGATCAGACCGATGAGAGAAAAAACAAAGTTTAACGGAGGAGAGGAGATCTCCATCCGTATTTGCTTCTCCTTTGTCCCCAGCTGATGTGAATGAACGTGAACAATGTGACAAGAAATAAATAATCCATGACGAGGATGTTTTTGACTGCGACACCTCACCTGCTCGTCTCCACTGAACCACATACCGGCTATATACAGTCCACACATACCATGTATAGACTGTTGATAGTGTACGCGTGTGTGTGTGTGTGTGTGTGTGTGCGGACTCAACAAACATAGATACTCTTATCATTTATAAGGCGGATGGATTCCTGACACGCTTCACGCACAATTCAAATCCACTCACCGACAGAATCAGCAGCTGAAACATATAAAGAAATGAATTTGCACATCCTGACAGATCATTTCTCACCTCCAGTGATCGGCCTGCGCCTGGAATACTGATGGAGGACTGAGTCTCTAATCAGCCTGAATCTCCACTTGTTGACAAACCTGCTTTTCTACAGAGTGATTCACTTTCATCTGGATGATCTGATGATAAGGGCTTTGCGCTGTGAATGGCCACACGGAGAAATTTAATTCCAAAAAGGGTTTCGAGGTGTCAGTTTGAGATGTTGCATCATTTGAGCGTAACAAACTGCAGAAAAAGCTTGACTTGTTTCTCTTTCATGTATTTTCTTCTTCCAGAGAAGAAGTCAGAGATGAGAAGAGACATTCTCTCTCTCACAACGTATTAATGTGGAAAGGATCCGTATAACAATGAC
>CAAKHB010007865.1:78080-89973 GCA_901007665.1 Aeoliscus strigatus
CAATGCCCCCCGCCATTGTCAAATATGTCACAGACACCAGCAGGGAGACGACTGCTGCTTTAATACAACAATAGCAGCGCTGTTGGTCTCCACACGAGAACATAATGCATTGCAAATTGAGAACAGAGGCTCATACTACAATTCTAATCTCACTCATACATTTGCAGCGCTGCCGAGCGCTGACGGAGCACGGGGGCCGAGCGAACCACTCATAACACAGACATAATTAGTCAGAAGCGGCACGAGATCTCACAGGCTGCTCCTCTTTAATGTCATCAGCCTCTGTTCACTCAGACATGTATTTTTCTAATTTAATGCAAATAATCTCACACACTTCCTGGAAGTCTTGACCATATTTTCAGAGAAATGACATAATCCACACTTAATCTAATTTCCTCTCATATTCCCTCCTGTGTGATCCTGCAGGAGAACTCATTCTGCTGGCATTAGGATGTTGCCTGTACTGAATCCATATTGGACATTTCACCGGAACTTCAGAAATGAGAAATTACCTCCCCACCTGGTGCGGCCATGACGAGGATCCACATCATCTTACCTGAGAGTGAAGTTAGTGAGCTGAGCCGAGCTGGCCATGAGGATGTAGAAGGTGGCGATGTCCGTCTTCTTCAGTGGTTTGGAGGATGTCCGGATGATGATGGAGTTGCCCAGCTTGAGTCGAGACAGCGTCGCCATTCCTTTGGGCACCTGCAGGAGGCGCACGCTGCTGATCCTCTGCATGGACGTGACGGGAGCAAAGTCGGCCTGCCGCTGGGAGCTTCCCCAGCGGCTCCCGTCCACAGACGTACATCTCCCGCTGACTTTGGGCTGGGCCTGGTAGTACAGCTCCACAGGGTTCCCGGCAGACGGGTCCTGCCTCTCCCGGCTCGTGCTGTCAGACCCCGGAGCGAACCAGCCAGGCAGAGGAGTCAGCTCGGCCATGCAGGTCCCTCTGTCACCTCCCAGGGCGCAGGAACCTCTGACCTCCTGTGTTTGCCAGAAGGCGTACACCGTCACGCACGGCAGCTCATCCACAGCTCCTTCGTCCCGGCCCCAATCCCTCCCCGCAACATAGAAGAGCACCCGGACTTTGGGCTTGGAGGAGAAAACACGAGGGGTCAGCACAAACGCCTGGATTTTCCAGTTGAAGGTGAAGACCTGCGGAGCCTTGAAGAGCTGCACGGACTGGAACAGGTCTAGAGGCACGGGCTGTTCTGTGGACTTGGTGCCATAACGTGCGCTGACAGTCGGCTGGCGGCTGGTTTTCAGAACAACAAAGGGCTGCGTGTGAGTCTGCATGCTGCAGTTCCTCATGAAGTCCTGGCCGGCTTCCTTTAAGAAGAAGAAGTCAGCGTCCCGCACCTCGTAGCTGACGGGCAGGAACACGGGGAAAGGCACTGGACTTTTTATGTCACTCAGGTCTTTCGTTCTTAGGTCTGGAATGTGAAAACAGAAGATTATTATTGTTAAAATGCTCCAGTCAACACAGCTCTTCAGTAGATTTCATCATAAAATAGCATTTAAAAATGTAAAGGATTTAATACGTGATCAACTGGCACGAGTGTGTGTTAACCTCAGCCATGATTCATCTGTCACACTGAACCAGTTGTTTCTGATCCATCATAGAACACAAGTGTCGAAACTGAGGGTGTCTCACACTCATGGGGGAGTCTCTCAACCCAGTGAGGGAGCGTCAGAGCGATGCCACATGACAAAGGACAGAAATAGGAAATATATAACAATAGCAAATCAAATAAAACCATCAGAACGTGAGCTGACTGACATTCAAAGTAACACTATACTGTACTATATTTGACTGTGGTTCATTCATAAGTGTATTGTATTCATTTTTTTTCCACTTTCATGCTCTAATTAACAAGATAATTACCTCGTTAATTCGGAAAAAAAGAGCAAAAGTCCTGTGAATGCGATGTGTTTCCGTAGGTTCCCACCTGGGCCCAGTTTAAAAATAAAGACACAGACAAAGACCGACCTAGAGTTCAACACTACTAGCGAGTCCATTTCAGGCCGGAAAGTAACCAGACTAGATGTGATGTTCTCAGAGCAGTATCCACATGGATCCAGATCTGCTCCAGAATGTTCTCCCACAAAATAACAGAAATCTCTGGGTCATATTTCATCTCTCACGATGCATATGAGGACAGTGTGACACGTCTCACACCTGTGAAATCAACCGTCAGAACATGAGATGAGAATCAGAGAGAGAAAACAACTGCTGGTGAAGAGAGGGTCCAGATTTAAATAAGAATATTAAAGGAAGTAAAATAAATTATTCACTGACACGTGAGCACACAGATCAGCTGCGTGTGCTAAAGGTTTAATACGGTTACAGTGGTTCCTGTTCAGATCTGAGCACAAATGGGATGTAATGACCTGTTTACACAACCACGCACCCCCACTCCCCCTCCTCCCAGAGTGAAAACAAATCAACAGTATTAATATTCTATGATCTGCTTTAAGAGCTTGACTGTTTGCCTGCATCCAAACAAGCAGCCGGCCGTCATGTGTCCTTTTTAAACATCCACTTTGACGGAATTATGACGATTATAGCGGCTGACCTGAGTGTGCACCGATTAATTACCTGACTTAGTGAAATAAGGACAAAAACACTGGTGTTTACCCTGGAGATTAGAACAAAATGGATGAAGCTGCACCAGACGTGGAAAAAAATCAGATTTACGTACAGCTCACTTCCAAACAAATCATCACACAAGTATCATGGAACATGAGGATTAAGGAGGAAGATTTTTTTTCTCTCCTGCAGACATGTGTTGGTCATGTTCACAGAACATGGGGACGAAGCAGCGCTGGCTCCTGGCGCCGACCACCAACAGATGTTTAATACCAGAGCTGGCAGCATCTCCAGCTGCAGGAACATAAACGGGCTGATGGAGTGTGTGTGTGTGTGCGTGTGTGTGTGTGTGTGTGTTGGGGGGTGGACCGTCAATGCAGCAACAAATTATTCTGCAGCGCTGATGAATCACATACTCTTCCTTTAAAGAAACCTGAGCTACTTTGGCAGAAGCTGCAGCTCACAGAGACGAGACACCGCAGCAGATCTCCTCACAAAACAGAAACACCAAAGGTCAGGTCAGATCTATGTCAAAAGGTCTTTGGCATCTCATGACTCCCTCTTCTTTACCTCTGCTGGATGTTTAACTCAGAGCCAAAGTCCCCAACCTGTGGTCGTGGTGACCTCCAGCTGATAAACACCAGGACAAATCCTCTGCACCAGCTGTTCCAGCTGCTAGAATCACTTGGTGAAGACCCTTTGCTTGTCCTCCTCCTTGACTGCGTCAGAGAGCATCAGTGTTTCAGCCTCTAAAAGCCACCGACGCTGCAGGCCTGTTTGCTGCCTTGTTCTGTTGCTTTATTCTATTTTTCAGTGCTTTTTTTGGAAAGGAACAAGAGAAACCATCAGATTTCCTTTGTGCTTAAATCACAAAGTTGAGTCTATTAATCCTTCTCACATTAAAATCCACATTAGCATTGTTATTTCAACCACTATGGTACAAAAGGACCCGCAGGTCTCTCCCTCTCTCTCTGTTAAGAAGCTAACGACAGCAAACAGAAGCCAACAGCCGCTAACAGGAGTTTACCGTAGCTAACAGGAGCTAACTCAGCTAATAACCACCAGCTTCTTTCTCACTCCTCCAAACCAGATTTATAAAACTGACCTCTGACCTCCTGACTCCTGTTTGTATTTTTGGGTCCAGTTGAAGTCACAACTTTTACTGTCATGAATTAAAAACAGTAATCACTCAAACCGGAAGAGGAGCAGTAGGTGTGACTAGGATTTGCACCGTGTTGCATCCTTAGAACGTTTGAATAAAGTTTGAATTCAAAGACTGACTACATTCAGCCCTGTGGTTTGTCTTAAGGGTGTGTGTGTTTCATGACCGCTCACTTCTTCTCATTCAGTCTGCTTTTCAGTAGCATTTAGAATGCGATCAGTCTCTGTGGCGTTCTCGTTAAACGCACAAACCGACAAAGCGCTGTGAATTCTAATGGGTAGTAATGGCTTTTCACCATATGTGCAAACAGCCAGAGGTCATTCATCACAATGCAACTTCTCTCGCAAGGTTTCCTTTGTTCTGTGCTGCTCAAACCAAATGTAAGTCCAGTAGTTCGTCCAGCAGCTCGTCCATCAACCTGTGACAGTGTGCAGACAGGCCATTCTTACAAATATGTGGGAGTCGAGCAGTATCTTACCACACAGGAAAGGCCATCAGTTGGTTTTACAAACTCTGCGGAATGTTTCACACACTCTCAGCTCTGTTTCATGCCACAGAAACTTAGAATCAACATAATGTCATCAACATGCTTACACGTTCATAGAGAAATATCCAAGCAGTCAGTGGCTGAGTTCAAGCCTTCATGCTCTGATCATACATACAAAAGCTGTGAGGGACCTGGATGAAGCGGATGGGGGGGGGGGAGGGGGGGATTGAGAGGGACTAAGCTTACACAGTGATTGGTAGGAATTGCTGCAGCAGCTGATGAGATTCTTAAAGCTGCTTTTAAAAAAATCAGTTTTATCTCTTTTTTTCCCATGTTTTTTTTATCCATAAAATTAAAATCAGAAGAGATTCCCTGAAAATAGCTGTCTAGTTATTGGCTTTACAGTAAATGTATTTATGCTGTGCTTTTTTTTTTTTTTTTATTCCCTTCTCAGAAACTCAGATCAGCTTCTTGTTTCTAGTCAGCGTGCACAAAAAGGAGATGAGCTGCAGACACCAGTGTAGAGCATTGATGGATTCCACACAGACAGAAATATAATTAGAATAATAGAATAATAATGATAATAAACCGACCCAGCTCCTCATCTCGTACTGATTTCACCCTAAATGTGTCATATCTGTCTTTGAGTTGCAGCCAGTCCTAAAAACAATGGACTGCTACTTCACTTGAGCAGCAGGATGGAAGTTTGTGGCACAAATGAGGACATGTATCTATTATTCAGACTTTACAGAAGGCTGTGTCACTGCTGTGACATTCCACAGAGCGCCCCCCCGCACCCCCCTCTTGGATGGAGAAGAGTCCTTCTCTCAAACTGCTCCTGATCCAAACTGATTCTCCAACAGCCGGACAGACAACCAGGGAACTTACCCTGTGTGAGAACCGCTGTGACCGCGGCGAACAGGATCTGTGCGAAGCTCCAGCCGAGGCAGTAAAAGCTCATTTTGGCACCGACAAGTTTCCGGTCTGTGGCGGTTGGTTTGTAGTTTCAGAAGCTTGAGTCATCCATCCTGCAGACCCCCCCGCGCGCGCACGCACGCACACACTACAGTCAAACCTGTTGGGGCGCGGGGGGGTCCTACTCGCGCTCCATGTGACTTCTGCTCATCGGTACGTCCGCTTGGTTTGTGCGAAAAACTTGTGCGCAACAAACGTGGAGATGTCGCTCACCGAATGCGTCCGATCAGTAGATCTTGAAACAGGTCAGTCTTCTTGACGACAGATTCGTTCTTTTTAAACAAATTATGCCAAAGGGTGTTTCGGTCCCTGTGCGCCGCTGCTGGACTCCACGAAGCGGATCACTGACTGTCTTGTGCGCAATCCTCAGGGCGCTAAACGCATCATCTGTCACAGCTCATCCGCTCAGGAAAGCACGTACACGACGCAGCTGGGAGGATTAACGTGCAATGGTTGGTCACAATGTCACAGGATGTCGTCGTCTTCTTCTTCTTCTTCCTCTTCTTCTTCTTCTTCTTCTTCTTCTTCTTCTTCTTCTTCTTCTTCTTCTTCTTCTTCTTCTTCTTCTTCTTCTTCTTCTTCTTCTTCTTCTTCTTCTTCAATGAGGACAACAAACAAACGGACCAGTTGGATCATCTGGGTCATTGCAAACATACCATAGGTAAACTGAAACAATGAATCCATTTCAATCACATGTAATCTGGATGTTTTTTTCTTCTCTCCCCTGAGATGGAGAAATTATTCAGATTGTTTTTTTTATTATTATTTTTAACATCTGCCACAAGTAGACATTAAAACTATAATCCATTTTATTCTTGATCAAACAATTTATTCTTAATCACCCAACACTGATATTCTTGCGACAGTTTGTGAGTTGTAAGTTAGTGAAGTAAATCACAGTGTATCAGTGTTTCATGAAACCAAACCTGAGAGGACCAAGTGTTTCACGTTAATTCCCAGTGGTGTGAGAAAGAGGGTTGTCGGGCTCATCAGGTGGGTTTTTGGTGCCCTCTGATGGTGAGAAGGAGTTTATAAGGTGAGTGGTTTCTTTCACCCAGTTACATCAGAAATGATCAGGTCTCAGGTCTATTTAGTTCATGTGCTTATTAGGTAACCTGATGAGTGGAAAAGCAGAAGCTGAAGGACTTTTTTTTAGTACTTTTTCTATTCGGGGGATGGGTGCTGCATGAGAGGGATGCTGACACTTTTTGTAAAATCCAATGTGAGAAAATAGAAGAAAAAAAGTTTTCCTTCAGAAAAAGGTCAGTGACATTAGCTGACTCCTCCCATGATCACAACAGTGACTGTGGAGAAAAGTGTCCATGCAGCAACGCTCCATTGACTAATTCAGAGGATTACCCAGTTCACCAGCCAATGGTGTGTCACCAAACTCAGAGTATCAGGAGACGTTGCCACAAGCTACTGTTGAGAGCTTATGTGAACTCCTCTGCAGCTCACTGATAAGCAGCTGCAGCGTTTGTGTGCTGAAGCTGCTGCGGCCGGCTGCAGCGAGAGATGCCACAGGGTTCTTTAGATCTGCTGCTATTTACCTATTCAACGTGATGTGTTAAGAGGACACACGTATAGACATGATAAGCACATAAAGATGGCGTAACACATGCAATGGCCGCGTGTGGTGAGGTTCACTGGGCCTCATGAGGAATCACGTCTCCTATGTAAATCTTCGACTCAACAGACGAGGAATCGCTCAACCGAGTCGTCATTATAGTCGTGTGTTATGACACATTCTCAGTCAGCTGATGTAGCACGTAAGGCGAATCACTTGTCAGTAGTGTGTGTATGCATTCACCCGTCATTTAACGTGGCACTCCGCTGTCGGGGCCCGGAGGAGGAACATACAGTGAACCCTGCAGAAAACATGACCTCTGGATCTGTAAGTTGGGCCGTTGACACAGACGGATGTGACCGCAGAGATGTGCTGATGGGGGCGGTGGGAGGCGGCCATAAATTGGCGATGGATGCCGGTGCCACGAGGAAGAGAATGTCCATCATAAGTCATCAGTCTCTGCTCAGACGCATTTAGTCACCCTCTAATGTTCTCGTATGCGCTGAGAAACTGAGGCGTTGTTAGGGAAACACTTTTCTTTACACATGATGTGAAATGTTCCTTCACACCGATCGGGCTAAACTCTCTTTATATCATCTATTCATTCTATTTCTATGTGTGTAGCATGTTTTCTTACAATAATCAAATGCTGCTGCTGCTGCTGTGCAAAAGATGTATGAAATAAGTTGGCGATGCAGCGTTTGTTCTGATCCAAAGCTGTGGAACACACACATCAGGGAAAACAGTTTTTAAATGTTTTTAAGACAAAGCCTACATTTTTTTCCAGAATTTTTAACTAATTTAGGCCTGCAACTCTGTGATCCCACTTTTGTTTTAATGTTTTTATTTAATTTCTTTTCATTTATAATTTTAATTTGCTTACGTTTAAGTTTAAGTTTGTTTTGATTTGATTGTATAACAACAACAATGATAATAATAACAATAATAATAATAACAATGTTGTTGTTGTTTACAAATTAGGAAAAACTTAAAGAACTTATTTTATACTATTCAGTCATACTGCTGCGAACAATTGTGGGAAGAAAACATCTGATGCATCCAGCGCAGGTTTCTTCTTCTTCTTTCTGTTGAAGAGACAGAAAGAGACAAATTAATTATTATTGAATTATTGCTGAAACGTATACATTTACTAAATTATTCAAAGTGTACTGTTGAAACCTTCCTAAAACACATCATTTTTTTAACTGTCTGAAAAAGAGGATTTCAGCCCTTGAAGGGGAGCTCATCACTGCACCAGTGTTTACATGATTGCCTGTAGTTGGTTTGATCACATTAATTAATCATGGTGCCAACTTGACTTCAGGTTTCATGCAGCCGATGGCTGGTTTGAAGTCAAACACGTATCTGAGTGTAAAACAAATGCTCTGCAGCAACGATCATCAGGACTTGTGTAGAAACTGTGCAAGGACCGTTTGCATCAAACTAACAATGACACTTGATAAGTGAAAGAACACCCACTGAAGCTGCCGATCAAACCGGGTCGACTCAAAAGCACATCAGCTCCATGCAATTAGAGGAACAACTGCTCCCACCAGCACTAAGCGCAGCACCCTCCCACCCAATCAACATGCAGGAGGTGTATGTCGAGCTGACTGTGATGAATAATGAGTTCTCTGCTTATACTATGTTTGCTGTTACGCACCTCGATGGATGAAACAGTTGACAGGCAAATCTTTGATATGCAGGAAGATTCAGCTTATTATCTCAGAGAAAATGCCTTCTGTGTCCTTCGGAGGTGGATAGAAGTGTGTCTCTCTCTCACAAACCCACGCGCGTGCACACACACACACACACACACACACATCCATTGCATTGGGATGCAAAGTTATAAAGTTATAGCGAACAATAGGGGTGAATCTGTGAAACTTATAGTACAAATATATTAGAAAAACATCAGAGAAAGCAGCAGTAGAAGCAGCAGCAGCAGAAACAGCAGAAGCAGCAGCAGAGGTTATTAACCAGGGTGTCAAAAGCAGGTTCTCTGGGTGCTGATGTCACCCATTCATGAACATTTCTAACAATTAAAACTAGCAATCAGCCTCCTGCTGCAAATGTCCATATTAGTCATTCAGTTTGACAGTTTACCAGTGTTTTTTTTTTTTTTTTTGCAAATCTTGTACATTAAAATACTGAAAGCGACTTCCTAATCCAGCCCAAACTGGGCCACGAGAGACAGCGGCGCATCATGTTTGGGATGAACCCCCCCCCCCAGGCAGCGGAAGACACCTAATCTCCAGCGTGTGACGGGTGACTTCTTCCCCTGCTGTCGTTCTCATATAATCTGCTGTTGCTTTCAGACCAGGGAGAAGCGAGGGGTTGAAGCAGGAGACAACATGATGGGAACTGTCATCTAGGTCCCATCGACATGTGCTGCCAGTATCCTGCTAATCCCCAGAGTAATCCCACCACCACTGCAGGCAGGACAGGCTCGGCAGCCCGGCTCACTCTGACATCACACTCTGTTCACATGGCGACAGCAGCAGCCACTTGAAAATTGGTGCTCGCAGTCGACTGGGGATTGAGTTGATGTTTACATGTCTTGACAAATAAGGGAAAAACGAACGAGGCGACTGGGAATTGTTTGCCTCAACGGTTAAATTGTGCTGATTTACTGGCGAAATAAATGCAGCCTGCGACGTGTTCAATGGGGTTTAAGTTCATAAAAACCTTCAGAGCCACTGGAGCAGAAAAGTTTTTACTCATTTAAGCATGTTTCCATTTTTGAGAATCGTTTAGTTGATGTTGACATGTTTTTTCCAGTAGATGACGAACAGATGTTCCTGCAGAATATTTTCTCACTTTGAGATGTTCTTTCTGCTAATGAGGAGGCATTGATGTTCCTATGACAGATTGGTGTCCTGTGTGAGGCTGCGTCGTGACAATTCATCATTTCACCATTCATGTGACTGAGCATGACAAAGAACCTTGGATGTGTTAAGATGTCTTTTATTCTCAGGTTTGAAGAAAAAACACTTTCCAGGCTTTTATTAAACAGGGACTTTGTTTCCTGCAAAGAACATTTGTTACACATAGAATCCTCATCATTTAGTAACACTGTCATTAATTTACAATCTGAAATCAATGTGCAGTATCCAGGCTGCAGTTAAGTGCAGCAGCCTCAAAGAATCATCATTATTATTCTCAGTCGTTTATCATTTATTTATGTATTAATATACAGTCATCCTTCAAAGGTGGATGGTTTCCAGAAATACCCTGACATGGACGATGTGAAGCACTAATCATCAATGATGGATTTTTTTTTGTCTCATTCAATGTGTTTTTGTTTTTGTTTTTTTTAATTTTGATCAAGACCCCAAAAGGGGATTTAGCATATTCCAATTGCTATTGGAAGTCGTTTTTGAGTCATCATCTGAGCTGCGGACAGGAAGTTTGAAATCTGTTCCAGAAATATGGAACTACGTTCAGGCTGAGGCACTGAGATGGGACCTCATGTAAACCACTGACATTTCCATGGCAACACGTGCACAGAGAGCATGTCAAAGTCCCCACAGGAAGACTCAGAGACCCAGAGACCAGTGCGAATCACTTACAACCTCGGAACATCCGATACAACTGGAATGCACCATGAGACCTGTCCTACCAGTCACTACTTCAAGAACTTTTCGGTTTAATTCACTTAACTCTCATGACTTCATCTGCACATTCTGAGTGTAGATGGTCATGAAAGTTGATCTGAACTCTCAACTGAACCCGCTGGACAAAAGGACCATCGACATCCTCAGTTTGAAGAATGTGTTGTCAGACAACGGAGAAGAGCTGATGAAGTGACAACGAGACTTGTTTGCAATCAGACAAGTGGACTTCAGGGCAAAGATGACAGGTTACGTAAGTGCAAGGACAGTTAAGTACGATACCAGTGGGCAGAGAAGACATTAATCCACAGCGAGAGCGGCCCATGAACGCCACCCAAAGGGCCGATGAGGCTGATGAGGTTGATGGAGGTGAATTGCAACACCCCATTGGTTGTACATTAAGGTCATGAGGTAGACCTTGGTGGAATCAGATCGCCAAGGATGAGGGCTACTGGAGGCAACGTTCAATAAAACATGAGAGTAATCTTCTCTGCAGGAGTGAAAGTGCTGCACAGTTCAAATCCGACCGGCCCAAACAGATTTCCCCTGTGAGCCGGAGAAACTGCAGCTGCTCATTCACCAGGTCGCCAATCCAGGCTGCCGTCAAATCGTCTGCCAATGACGGAACTAGCATTGAAAATTGGTCAAACTATCAGACAGTGCGTGACCTCTGACAAAGCTTATCTGGCACAGGAAAACAAATGAGATGATAGTGCCTGTCTCTTTCTGCCTTGTAACTTCCCGGTATTGGAGAGGTTATCTGAGCCTCCACTGCAATCTGAAGCCGGAGTGGATCTAATTCTGGAAAAAGGAATTTTCAGAGAACATAACAGCGGCTTAAAGCACAAAGATTAAATATGTTTCCAGTGTTTCCACATCAGCTTTGTCTGAACGCAGTGAATGCAGGTGTGTCGTCCAATGAGGATGGACGAATCTTCTGTGGCTGGCTGCGGTGTGTGTGTGTGTGTGTGTGTGTGTGTGTGTGTGTGTGTGGTACGCCCCATCAGAAGGGGGTCCATCAGTTTGTTTTCCTCCTCCTCAGCTTCCTTTCCTTTGATTTGTCAAAGGTTTTGAGTCATTTATTTAGTATTTCATCATATTTATTCAAACAGAGCAGCACATTCTGGTGTGGTTGCTACTTTAACTGGATTTATTAAGAAAATCCCAGTTTGGACCGTCACCTTTAGTTGTTGTGACGTTTCCACTGTTTGCAGGTACAAGTGGCCAAAATGAGCTTCCTAGGAAGGGTGTCTGTTTTCTCCCGTAGCGATAGGGTCGTACGAGAGTAGCTCAGAGTAGAACCGCTGCTCCTTTGTGTTGAGAGGAGTCAGTTGAGGCGATTCAGGCATCCGGTTAGGATGTCAGCTAGGAGGAGGCCCGGGGGCAGACCGAGGACCAGGTGGAGAGACTATAGCTCCACCCCGGCCTGGGAACCCCTCGGGATCCCCCGGTCAGAGCTGGCTGGTGTCACCAGGGAAAGGGAAGTCTGGGGCTCCCT
>CAAKHB010007866.1:12018-43809 GCA_901007665.1 Aeoliscus strigatus
CAAAAAGTCACAGACTGACTGTTTGTCTTAACACAGATTTAAGAGAGAGAGAAAGAAAGAAAGAAAGAAAGAAAAAGAAAGACAGTCACCTCAGTCATATTAAAGTGCATTGATGCTGATGATTTGTGCTCAACTTGTGCTGGACACGTGTGTCACCTTCCACATACCCCATGGACCTTGTTGCTAACACGCTGTACTATATTTCCTAATTCTTTTTCTCCCTTTTTGATGTGTGTGTGTGTGTGTGTGTGTGTGTGTGTGTGTGTGTGTGTGTGTGTGTGTGTGTGTGTGTGTGTGTGTGTGTGTGTGTTAGTTTGATGATTATATATCAGTGTATGAGCGTATAGAATTTTTTTTTTATCTCATTCAAACTTTAAATCCACAAAAAGACTTCATCTGAAGGAGAAACAGTTGTAGTTTTGTGGAATAAATTCAACAGAATTATTACTCTATATTCTTTTATCTAAACAGACGGACCACCAACAGATAGGTAGATATTAACCCTGTAAGAGGGATTTCCTGCATTAACAGCAGTAAATAATAGAAAATGTACTTGAAAGCATAAGACAGGCAAAAGGCAAATTCACTCACTTTTGACTGTGCGAGGTGCTTTGAAATACGTACTCATTGACAATATGTACATGTGCAGTATTACAGGTTCTCCTGTGAAAAACGACAAACCTGACATGTAGAAAAGGCCTGTGACTACACCCACAGCTGTTTGCATCCACAGTAATGAATGTGGTGTGTGTGTTTTCAGATGCTGCTGTGACTGAGGCCTGTGTGTCAGCCGGTCCCTTTCGTTCCTTACGGGTCTTTTTGCGGTCTGGGCTTGCTGTGAAATGACAATCCAGGAAGCCCTTACCCCAAAAAGCATCTGCAAGGGATGCTCACGTCAAAGAGAGGATTGGTCCCTCACCTGGAGACCAATGAAATGTACTGTTGAGGGGGTTTTTGGTTTGTTTTTTTGCCAAGTGTGGTTATAATAGCCTCTCGTGAAAACGTGTCATATCTTAGATGAATGTTTCTGAGTGGAATGAACTCAAATATAACGTCATGTGCATATCGTGTGTTCAGCAGTTTGATCAAATACTTGTACTTTTTCAGAATGAAGGGAAAAATGCTGACTTATCTTCTTGTATCCAAAATATTCATATTCAATACGTTTAGTTGCCCATGATTATCTGGTATGTGTAGGTCTTTTATGGAACTAATTCTACACAATATCCCAACTTAGCTTCAAACAAAAGCCTTCTCCGTCCTGGACATCAGTTCCCACACTGCTGCTGCTTCTCAATAAATAAACAAAAGTACCAGAATCCCACTAGTTGACGTCTGAAGATATGTGTGAACAGTCTGGGAGCAGTCATTGATCACCCATCATTTCTCCAGAGGGGGGCAGCGTTGTCTTTGCTGATGTGACATAAATCCACATCCTCTTCCACACACGTGCACACGACTTTTGTCTTTCATAATCCAATCTCTTGCTGGTTTGACTGTGCAGTATGTTTGAAAAGGAGGTGAAGAACTGCATGTTTTTGTTTTGTGACATCAAACAGCGACATCAAACCGCAGAATGTGATTATTTTTTACAATACTGTGTCACAGTATTGTCCGTCATGGAAAATTGCCATCATTCACTCCATCTTCAGACAAATCGTGGTAAGATATGTGGTGTCAACACAACACAAGTTTTTTTTTTCTTTTTTTAATGTCCCCAGTTGGTAGAAATCCATTTCTTCATTTCATTCTTATTTTTTTGAATGAAATCAATTCAAATTTCAAACCTCCGAAGCCACTCCCCATGAACAATATTCCGATATTTCCTTAAACGGTGATAAGAGTGGTTTGTTGCTCCCGGCTCATAATTCTCCCATGAACCGTTTCACACACCAATAATATTTAATTTACACTGTGATGACATACTTCCTCCTCTATTTAAATTCTTTATGATCTAGACACAAACCAGATGGCCCAGAATAAATGAGCTTTGCAATATGTTCTAGCACCTTCCAGGATCGTGCCAAACTTCTTTCTGTTCTGGTGTTTTCCATACAGAGACGCTCATAATTCCCATTATCTTCTAGGTACAGTTACAAGTTAAATATGCCGAGAACAATGGACTTCTGTCTGTGGTTAACAAACACTCTGATACAGTGGTACAGTCAGGAAATACAACCTGTGACTGTTGTATTATTGATGCTGTTTATGAATGACACTTGTCATTGGTGAATTTGTAACATGTGTTAAATTCCAAAAAATTAAATTAGATTAAAAAAAAGACAGTGGTTTGTTTCCATTTGGTGATCACGGCACACGGGATGGGGGGTGGCATTATGTGCATTTTGACACTGGGCACCCGTGTGTGTGTGTGTGTGTGTGTGTGTGTGTGTGTGTGTGTGCGTGCATGTACATTAGGCAACAGGAGCCAGAGCGAGTTGTTCCATTGGCACATTTCGGTGAACCACGAAATATTGTTTAGCACAAACATTTGTAACATCTTTGTGGATATTTTTGTGACATGTAGCTGAAGGTTTTGTTGGGTATATTGACCTGCGTTGGAAACTGGATGTGTTTTGGTGTATATATATACTGGTTTAATAGAATCAGAATCAGAATCAGAATCAGAAAAAGCTTTATTGCCAAGTACGGTTTTACACATACGAGGAATTTGCTGTGGTGATATTGGTGCATGCAGTCAATAAACTATTAAAAATAAAGATATAACAATATAAACTAAATAAACTATTAACAAGAGCAATCTACAGTATAAATATAAAGTACTAAACGAAAAAAAGAAAACAATGTGCAAATGAAAAATGTGTAATGTTTAATACATGTGCAACAGATTGTCTTGCCGTTTGAGATAAGATACATGTCTGTTTTTGTTTGTTTGTTTCTGGATCACTGACCTCCCGTGTGCCATTGTTTCACGGCCTAAGCCATATTAATCTAAATAGCCATGTACTGTCCTGGGTTATTTAGCGGTTGTGGACCACAAATAAAGCAGGTTCCGTGTTTCCAGCCACCCGACGATCACGTTCCTAATTCATACGATCATTTTGAAGTCGTGAAGTCGATTTCTGCTGATTTGTCAAATAATGCTCCCGTTGCTCTGTGCCTTCATTTTCAACCACTTTGTTCCTCTGTGTGAATAGTGAAACGCGGGATTAGGAGCATGATTTTGTGCTCAGTTGTCAGTTTAGGGTGAGTATTTACATTCAAATGTCCTCTGTCATGAATAGAAACCGTCATGCCATTGAATTTTGTGTGACATTCCAGTGTGTGTGTTTTCCCACACACACACTGCAGCCGCTCCTGACACAACATGCCTTTTCTCCTTTCATTAAATAAATCACCTTTGTACCTTCGACTGTTTGTGTAGACTGTATTTTGTTCCAGACTGTGAGCCACGTTAGTAACACTCGTCGCATAAACTCTAATTATTGTACACAGAGAACTCTGTGTACATTACTCTCCCAATACTCTTGCTGTTTTTATTGTACAGCAATGAGTTTTTCTTTTAAAATTCATGTAAAAGAAAAAGAAACACAGCTACCAGCCCCTCACTCCATGCTTTTCTGCCTCGGAGACCAGAGCAGCAGATCACAGATCACTCAATCGACAGACCACAACGAACCCCTCCCTACTTCCAGGCAGGTCAGGTCATGACATGAACTCTCATGTTGTGTAGCATATTAGTTTGACTCAGACACTGAGCACGAGGTGCATTATTTGATGTTGGACTATCAAAACACAACTGATGAACATAACTACAAATTATCTTGACTCTATAAACTAGTATCATACATTCATATTTGAACTGTCCTTATTCCAGTTATGACACAGCACACACACGATAATTGCCAAATCTCATGTTTAGACGACAAGCAGAGACTGTTTGCAGTCAATATGTCACATCTTGGGCTCTGTTTTGTTTTGTAATGAATCAACTGCAAATCTTTGCATTTTTTTTTTACATATCTCGAAGCCAATATGTAATCTATGTAATCTACATATTCCCTCTTACCTGTTAAAAGAAAGCGCAAACTGAAGGAAGCAAAATGTATGGGCTGATCTAGAAACTCGCCAATGTGTTGGAAAGTAGCACATCTCGTTGGCGTGCCGAAATCGACAACTTCACCAGGGTCTCGTTGCCAGTCGCCATGACGACACTGCCGGTAAAGTGCAGCCACACAGATCAGCTGTGTCTAAATCCCGTATCTGATCCAAAGTTGTATCCAAAGCCCACGACCCCATGCGTGGATTCAGAGGGCAGACCGCGGTCCAGACAAGTGAAGGGGGATATGGACGGTGCTCCTGGTTGCGTCCGACGCTCTTGGTGTAGCATTACGACAGTAGTCGCAGCCCAAATTAATCAGTTTCTCCATTTTTTTTACCCAAATATTGAAGAAATGAATGTGTAGTTCCCCTCCGACGACATCAGTTTAAATATGAACATCTCAGCTGTGTAATATGCACTTCAAGTTGATTTCAAGTTGATACTAATATGATTGTATGATAGGTAAAATCCAGTGTAAATGTACTTTCTTTTATTTTTTCCAAGTTATACTACTATAAATCGTGTTTTCTGTGTTTGGATGACAGCTTACCAGCAGGAGACCTTCGATGTCAGGCAGGTGTTTGTCTGAAGTATCAGCTGTCTCACAAACACAGGTGAGAATGACACCAGCTTTTTTAGGACGAAGAGACTGAACAGATAAATCCTTCAATACGTGAAGAAAATGTTGATTATTTCTGATCTTACTATGAAAGTTTTTGTGCTGCTGGACCTCGTGAAGGATGAGCAGACACTCAGATGAGAGGCTGGTGTCGGTGCCCTGGATGGTGGGACGTCTGAAGGGTCTCCAGTGTGTCCTTGAACCTGGAGACCTGCAGGTTCTCCACCTCCATGAACTAGACAGCAGGTCACTCTCTAACCCCCCCCATCCTCATCAGTGTCCTCGTTGGAGAAACAAAATGAGAGATTCAATCATGCTCAGAATAAAATGACTTTTTACTGTCAATGAACAGGAGGAAGCTGATCACACTGTGAATATTGGTATAGTGGAGTCAAACAGATTATTCAAAATAGGGAGAATGTTTATCTCTGGCAAAAAGCTTATTTTATCCCTCTTCAGTCAAATCAAACTGCAGTTTTATCGGATATGGCGTGATTTTATCATCTAAAACGAAGCTTCTTCACAGTAGATCAGAAGCTGTGTACACAAGTCACTGTTGAGCTGCTGCAGATACTGTCGTCTAGTCGTCTAATCTAGTACTAGACCTGCAGGTGGTTACCGAGAACTAAGCAGGATGTCACTGGTAGCTACTGTCTGTTTGCATTCTGGTTCATAAACCATATCTGGAGTTACAAAACGTGTCTTACTCCAACATGGGGCCAGAAGTTGTCTTCCAATCAGGAATTCTTAGCAGACAACCGGAGAGTGAGGACAAAGAAACCCAACCCACTCATTTTGACAGCAACATCGCTGAAAACTGGAGGATATTTGCGCAAGAACACGACATCTTCATCATGTGGCACTCCACCCAAGAATATATTCTCCTCAATCTGGAAGGACGTATTATCTCTCCCGCTGAATCTAAAGAGGATCCTGTGTAGCGGACACCCTGCTTGGTATCATTCCTCCACATTCCTTTCTCTCCCCTTGTGAATCAGCCCATCTGAGGTCACACCAGCATGACGCCTGCTGACTTCTCAACACAGAACCTCCTTATCAAGATGGCACCAAGAGACATCTTGAACGTTCACTCTGGGCATCAAACACCTTGCCGGGAGAAGAATCTTCCTCCCTTCCACAGTTTATGACTCCAAAGACCCAAACCTCAAACTCCCCCACTCTCTTCTTTGGGGGCCAAACTGAACTCCAGACCTTTTCATACATTCCTGAGCAGGACTGAGACTCTGAGATCCCTTTGTTTCATTTGTAATCTAACAAATGTGTCTCATGGTAATGTTACATACTCGTCTATGATTCTAATATCAACCTCAGGTAAACTGGTAGTAAATAAGTAATGTTCTTATATACGTTTTGATGTTTGCTGTTCAACAATGTCCCATTTTCTGATGACGATGATGATGATTTGTCTTCTTTTACATTCTGTGTCTGTTCTTTGTTTGTCTTGTGTTTTGTCATTTTATTATTATATGTGTGTTATTAGTATTTAGTCAATAAATACATATCTTAAAACTCGTTGTTGCCTGTTTCCTTTGTGCGCAGAGACATGATCCACTGAATCTAAAAGATCCCCTGTGCTGCCCATGAACAAAAACTGGGTTATTGCTACACCTGAATGGATCCAGAGAGATGTGCAACCCTCAAACTAATAACACTTAGTTTCACAATGGAAAGACACAAGTTTAACGCACACAACCAAAGGGCTGATGAGACATTTGAATGTTACGTCAGTGACTTAAGGATCAAAGCTAAAAGCTGCGACGTTGGTGATCTCCGTCAGGACCGACTGGTCTGCGGCAGCAATAACGACAACACGAGGAGGGTGTCGCTGCGAGACAGTGATCTGACATTAGTTCGAACTATCGCCACCTGTCGAATTCACGAGGTGGCTGAAGAGCACAACAGAACACCAGCTCATCCCCAGCACTCTGCCACAGATGTTGATGCAGTCCAAGCTAAGTTCACAAGAAAACACAAGCATGAGACAAAGGTAAAATACCATGCCAACACATCAGGCAATGGCAGGTTCAAATCACCTAGAGCAGCGACCTTTTGAAAAATAAGGAAACACTTTTATTAATTGAATACTAAATAAAATCGCAACTCAGTACAAATTAAACAAGTCCAGAAAATAAATACAAAGAATTCATACAAACGCAAACAGAAATTTAGAACGGCAGGTATATATATCCCCAAGATCACCAGAGAGCCCGATACCCGCTCGGCGACCAACCCGACACGTCACCGTCCAGTCACCGCTCAGGAGGGCTGAGGACCACAGGGGCACACACACAGGAGCCAAAGTAGCAGCGGTCCAGCGAATGGCGATCTAGCTGCCTGGTCTCCCTAGAAGAAAGACAACACAGGCACCAGAGGACATACTTCAGGACAACAGGACAGGACAACACAGTCAGTTGGGAGGAAGGAGAAGCCACAAAACAAAAAGCGCGCAACACTGACCCACCGCATGGAGACCTCGCCATCACACCCAGGAAGGTTCCTGATGGACCAACGCCATCCGATGGCACCAGCCGTCAACCACACTGTAGCAAGAAACTGTGTAACACAGAGCGCTCGGCACGACTCGAGAGGAGAAACAGCCGTGAGGCCTCGCTGCGACAACCACAGTGGGCGAGCAGAGCAGGGAGAGAGAGAGGAAGGACTGGGCAGAGGCAGACCCCTATATACAGTAAATCTGTGCTTCCCACCCACAGTCAAACCCAGCGCCCACTGTGCGGAGGAGTGGGCCGCACCCCAGCCACATCTGCTTCCACCTTTTAGACCGTTGACCCGACGATCCCAGCTAGCACCAAGGTCTAAAAACAACCATTTGAGAATTGGACATGGTCGCTGGGGGTTGGGTAGCAAGATGGCCATGAGAGCCAGCTGCCCGAGCAAGGTGATGGATGTTTGGATGACGAGTGGTTCTGCGCAGAGGCTGCTGACTACAACCAGGGTGGTCAGCTGGGAACAACAATGGAACTGGCTCTAATCGATCCCCACGATCCATGGGTGCTGTTCTGCTGGCTATAACCTGAGGTGACATCACAGCCGAGGAGGTGGCACGGAGGTCTCAGATAGCAGAAGCCAAAGGTCACTGTTGGAAGAGTCGTCAGCAGGGGCCACCCAGGAGCCTCTGTGCAAACCACCCCCTCACCCATCGGAGCTCTTACAACTTTGTGGACCACAGAGCTCCTGAGATCTTGAATCTTGTGTCGGCCTCTGACACAATGGTCCCTGAGATTCACCAACTGCCCCACAGACGGAGGCGCCTCCCGGACATGCTGATCATGTCTATCTTTGTCTGCCCTACTTCAGCCAACATCCGCTCACGAGCACTGTCAAAGGCAACTCGAAGTCTGGCTCGATGTTCAACAACCCAATCTTGTACCTCACCGGGCACTGGGTCCTGAACACGACCAAGAAGGAAATCCACAGGAGGGAGAGGTTCCTAACAGAACATCAAATAAAACTGTGACTCACCAGCGCTCTGATGTGGTGTAGTATTACAGAAGCGTGGCAAAGTACGCAAAAGATTATGAAGAGTTCAGTTGAACCTCTCGCATTGACCATTACCCGACGGATGATGAGGAGTGGTAGTGTGGGACTTGGCAATGCCGTACAAAGTACAAAAGTTTTAGAACTCTCAGAACTTCTGCCTTGGTCTGAGTGCTGGCGACTTGGGACAGCAAATTTATAAAACCATTCCGAGACCAAAACCTGTGCTACTGTTGAGGCCTGTTGATCCCAAGTGGGAAGAGCCACAGTGAACTTGCTAAACACATCAGTCAAAACCCAAATATTTTCAAGCCCATTCCGGGATGGTTCAAGCAACGTAAAATCAAGGGCCAAAATCACATTTGGCCGGAATGTGAGCAGGTGACCCATATAGCTACGTGGAACCTGCCCAGAGTCCTTCACAACTTGACAGCGCTCACACTGTTGGACCCATGTCCTCAGATATCAAGAGGTGGCCAACCATTAGCAACGTTGCCGGACCAACTCAGTGGTCCTCTCTATGCCCTGGTGACCATGCTCCCGATGGAGCTGATGCAGTGTTTCCTGCTTAAGCACAGCAGGCAAGACGAGATGAAGGAATTCTTCCCCGCCATCAGAACGGAAAACCTGTTGGAAAAGCATTCCATTTTTCTCAACCAGGTGGTCCCACTGGCGAAAAAGTGCAACTGCCGGCTGAGAAAGTCGCCGCCTCTCAGTAGCAGTGGGAAGGGAACCACAATGCCAAAACGGCAACACCTCCTCCAACAAGGGGTCAGTTAGCCACAGCCTCAATCTTCTTGGGGTAGGTGGAAACTCCCTGGCTCAAAGTGACATGTCCCAAGTACGACACCTGCTGTTGGGAAAAGGCACACTTCCGCTTTGGCTTTAAGGCCCTCCTACTGCAACTGCCCGAGCACCATCTTCAGCTGCTGTAGGTGTTACTCCACAGAGGACAAAAAGATGATTATATCGTTGAGGTACAGCAGCAGGGACTGTCCCTGTTGGTCACTGCACATGCGCTGCATTGGACGCTGGAAGGTGCGGGGGGCATTGCAGAGGCCAAACGGCATCCGATTAAACTCAAAAAGGCCAAAGGGAGTGCAAAAGGCAGTCTTGGGACGATCCTGCTCCACCACTGGAATCTGACTATAGCCGCTGGCCAGGTTGAGAGTAGAAAACCAGCAAGCACCCGAAAGGGTGTCCAAACTCTCCTCAATGCGTGGCAGTGGGAAGGCATCCATCCTGGTCTTACTATTAAGCAGCCGATAATCCACGCACAATCGCAAGTAGCCATCCTTCTTCCTCACCAAAGAAATGGGGGACGCATAGGGACTACTGCTCTCACGGATGACTTGCGACTCCAGGAGCTGGTTAATGTGCGTCTTCACTGCCCATACTGAGGTGGGGATGTGGTGATACCTCTGTCGTACAGGGACGTCATCGAGCGGAGACATATTGTGTGAGATAAGGTTTGTGCACCCCAAATCCCCTCGTTCGCTGCAGAGACCTCACTCTAGCCTGCTCGTGCTCCATTCAGGCGGATGAATCCAGGGCCCTATTCTATTGAGGACAGAGGTAGCGGCTGACTGAAAGGACCCCACCTCCGTCACCCCCGCAGGCAAGCTGACAACATGAGCAGCAGCCAAGACACCGAGATTGGTCCAGGGGTAAAGGAGGACCTCCACTTCGCCGACATTGACGACTGGCACACACACCTACCACAAACAACCTTTAACAGGCATAGGGAAGCTACCAGTCCAGCTGGCAGCCCAGGTGCAGGAGGTTCAAACCAAACACTCTGACTAGCAAACTGTTCTGAAAAAGTGCCATCAAACAGCTGCATCGCTACACCGGGATGTTCACCACTCACTTGCCTCTGACTTTCATGTCACCATTTGGCCTCAAGGTGACTTGCCACAACTGGGCCCGGGGCTCCTGACACAAAGGTTGACTCAAACAGGGAGGACCCAAACACTCCTGATAACATCGACGGATTACATTCATCCCCTCGATTCCAGGGGCAGAAGATGATGAAGACGATGATGAAACACCAGGGGGGTCTTTCACCACAATAATCCAGCAACCGGGCATCACCTTACCACACAGCTCTACCTCGGGCTCCAAATAACCCACATAGAGGATGGCTAACACGTTCGCTGCACGCAACTGCAGCCACCAACACGAACAAAGGCGACCTTGGCCCCAAGATCCGAACTGGGCCAAGAAGAAACTCTCCATGATAGTGTAGAGTGCTTGGTGGATACTGGTTCCATGGTATCCACTAATACCCCCAATGGACACATTGATGTTTGGACAACGAGCTATCAATCCAGCGGCAGCATCCAGCGATGAGCCTGTGGACTCCCCAACTGAGCTGTGGCTCGGCAGCTCAGCGCACTTCAGTTTCCCGACTGCTGGGAAGAGTGAGTGGACCTGAGCCATGGGTTGAAAGTGCGAGAGTTTGCATGCTGGCGGGGGGGAACCTGCTCACCATCGCACTCACGGGCGTAATGGCCAGGTTGTTGGCATCTCCTACAAATCAGAGGACCAGAACAGGATACTGGGGCTGATGGAGGGGCCTGCATTTAAGCTACTGTCTTGTCCAGCTGATCCAGTTACTCCTGTTGGCACTTCAAGAGATCCATTACAGCTCCCAAGCCTGGTTCTTGGGGAGCAGCCGGAGGGACTTAGTGGGGGTGGCCCTGCACACCATATTGGAGATCATAAGCTGTTGGCAAAGAAGAGCTGCACCCCTTGGTGCCTCCTGGAAGACCTTCCGTCTCCCACCTCTCCACGCAGTTCCAACAGGGTGGCGCTGGACTAGCTGCTTGAGCTACAGATGAAGAGAGCTGTCAAGGACATGCTCTATGAACTGATCCATAAGAAGGGCATCAGCATTGGGAATCCCATCAGGTGCCTGTCTCTCAACCTGTGCCATTAAAGCCATAAGGGCTAAGGAGAATTCCTGCAATGTTTCACCCTCCTTCAATACGTGTGTGTTAAGTGCTCAGTTGTGAACTGTTTCCAATTTCAACTTTGTCCATATGATGAGACATATATTATTGTTTACATTGGTTTCACAGAAATATCAGCATCAGTCCACGTTGTCAATGACAGTGGGTTGGCTCAGACTGACTGGTGGGTAGAGTCAGCTGAGAGGTGATGGGAGAAGGGGGAGGAGAGGGAGGGGGGAGGAGTCAGTTATTAGTTCCAAGGGCCTGCGACAATTTACATTTCAAGCAGAAATTACTGTTTCTCACCTTTCACCTTTCATGTGAAAATAAATATCAGTTAATTTTATTACTTGTAAAGTCTCAGATCCTTAAATTGCAGAAGATGAACCCAAATTAAACATTTCAATTATCAAATCTGCTGCAAATTAAAAAAATATATCTTAAAACTCTACACTTATGTAGATTCACCTTTCTAGCACCATCTCCTCAGTCTGTCTGTTGATGATCTGGGTCGTCCACAGACGTCACGCTGTCCATCTCCGTGCCAACGACAGAGTCGGCCCCTCTCACCTCACTGTATATTGATGAAGAAAATTCCCAAGACCCAGTGTTTGGTGTGGTGGTCGAATAGTAACCTGGAGAACGGTGAGCCTGAGGTCTGGTACAGGAGACTGACCAAGACAAAGTTCCAGAGGGTGGGTGTGATCAGACAGGATGTACAGAAGGACAGCACCGGATGAAAACACCTGTGTCAGCAGACGACACAGAGGACGGGACAGGAGATCGTCTGGGTAAGGCAGTTGCCTGTTCATGCCACAGGGTGGCGTGTTGTGCTGTCGATGCCGCAGGAGACATGGCAGTGGGCATAGTTTTGTCCTTGCAGGGTACCGTAGCTCTGAGGTCTAGTCCGGGTCGGATGCCATGTTTGTTTGGGTTTTTTTGTTGTTTTTTTTTTAGTTCTATTTGTCCTCCAAGTGTGTCCCAGTCAAGTCACAATCTGAATCCTGTGTCTGGTGCTTCCTCCCTTCCACCCCTCTTCAACCATAACCAGAAATCCCAACGCAGGGTCTGGCAACGGACGTCCCGAGGGTTACATAAACGTGAATTTCATATAAACTATTCATGGACTTCATTTATTTTGTTCTATCCTCTGACTTATCTGTGCACTTTGTTCTTGACACTGATAATTGTTCTCACACTATATGAATGTTGCTCTCTGACCTTTGAACAATAAAGCTGTTACAAAAGGCCGCCTGCTGTGACTCGTTGTGTTCTCATGCTCACTCGGTCGTACGTGTCACGTGCCGGGTAGGTGATCAGGTGTTGTCAATAACTCATCACGTTCCGGAAGGCACACTGAGCCCTGACTGATCCTTCTGCCTGCAGCACAGGATCCCTCGTTTCATAGGATCCCCCCTCCACAGGGGGGCAGCATTGTCTTTGCTGATGTGACACAAGTCCACATCCTCTTCCTCACTCGTGCACATGAGTTGGAGTTGGAAGATTACCTGATAATGATTACCTGATGCTGTAATCAATGGAGCACTGATTCTTCTTCTTCTTCTCCTTTCAGCTTGTCCCTCTTCAGGTTGCCACAGCCAATCATCAATTTCCATCTTTCCCTGTTCTCTGTATCCTCTACTCTGACTCCAACTACCTCCATGTCCTCCCTCACTGCATCTATAAACCTCCTCTTTGACCTTCCTCTCTGTCTCCTACCTCCAACTCCATCTCTAACATTCTCCTACCAATGTATCCACTGTCCCTCCTCTGCACATGTCCAAACCATCTCAATCTAGCCTCTCTAGCTTTTTCTCCTAACCTTCCTGTCTGTGTTGTCCCTCTGATGACCTCATTCCTAATCCTGTCCATCCTGGTCACTCCTAAAGAGAATCTCAGCATCTTTAACTCTGCCACCTCCAGCTCTGCCTCCTGTCTTCTGCCTATCGCTAGTGTCTCTAAACCATACATCATAGCATACACCATACACAATAGACCACTGATTAATCCTGTAAAAATACAGTTAACTTGCCAACGTTGTTTTGTTTGAAACAAAACCAGAGAATATGATTATTTTTATGAGAACTTTCACAATAATGTTGATCATGGAAAATTCCCCATCTTTCACCGTCTTTATTGAAATGATGGTGGTAGAAAGATGTGTCGACACAAAAGACAATGAAAGACTATTTTCACATCAATGGTTATTATTAGTTTTTTAAATGATATGTGTAGCGTGGCGGTGTGTGTGTGTGTGTGTGTGTGTGTCTTTTTCATGTGTGGGTGGACTCTGCCGTCCACCCGAATCTTGATTAACAACCAAATCCTGCGCAGACGACTTGGGACATGTTTTTTTTAGACACTGGTGCGTTTGCTTTCTGCATCATCCAACTATCAACTCGCCATCATCGGAGACAGAAGCACAAGTTCACATACGTGTTAGTGGTATGAAAATGACAATGCGACTCTCACACCATGGACATGTGCCACACGCCACGTGTTTTCGACCATCGAAGTGTCTTTTTGCTGAGCATAGTGATGCTGTCATTTGAATACATCTGTACCCTGGTCACTGTAGATACTCTTTTCAATTGCACATGTAGTTCGTCTTATGTTTTACTTCTCTAATATCCATCTGACATTATTAAACAGCACATGGGGGGGAGAAGAAGCACCTGACCTGAGTCAGGGCTGGATAACATAAATGAATGATCTCATTTCTGTTTGTTTGGCCAAGGTGCCAGCGGATGTGCATTAAACTGTTGTAAGGCTTCGCATCGGGTGGTTCCCCAGGTCTTAAAACAGAACCTATCCGTTGATGAATCCTTACTGCCCACTTTGTTGTTGAGTGTGTGTTAATTAGAAAAGCGTGTTGGAGCAGAAAGTGAATGACTGCATGTTGGGTTTTAACACATCTGGGATAAAGATGTAATTCGTCTTCCAGCAAAACATACCAGAGGACCTCATCATTTTGATGGGAACACTTTCACAATATTGTTGATCATGGAAAATTCCCATTCCCATCATTCACCCCATCTTCATAGAAACGATGGTGGTGGAAAGATATGAACACAAAATACAAGATAATTACATATATGTATAATTACATATACAATTGAGTTCTGCACGTCTTTCTGTCTGAACGTCCACAGCCAGTGGAGATATTACACGCTGGGGACCATTTGTTTTGTGTCTGTGTGTTCCTCGTCTCCTGGGAAACTCATGCACGTAAAAATCATGCACGTCGTGCAACTACATCCAAAGAAAAGACCTCCTTTGGTATGTTCATTTCCAACCCTGTCTCCTAAGAATTACGTTCCCACACCCACACAACTAAAATGCATCGATCCATCAAACACATCATTCATTTCACCTCTAAAGCTCTTTGGTATCACGTGGACGTGGACGGACCTCTGTCCCGAATGTTTCTGGCTCTGTTTGAACAGCGGGAGGCGTAGATGGAGTCCAGGGAGGGCAGAGGGTGGCCGATATGACATACCGATATCGGTATGTCAGGAGGTCTTCAGGAGAAGGTTACCTGCAGTTTGTCCTGACCCACAGGAAGTGGGTCCACTGCTGGGCCTTCTGGACCACTGCAGTGACCATGGCCGTGTACCTTGGTTACTGTTTCATGGGATTTGAAATTTCCCTGACTTGGATTTGAAAATCACAAAGGATATGAACTGTTACAGCTGACAATCAGGAGTTCTGTTTCTAAAAAATAAAAAAGGTCACGTATCTTACATCACGCGTGCTGGTGTTGTGCCAAAAAGTGACTCCCTGCCAGAATCTGACTTCCGGCCGCGGGAGCACACACAGCAGCCCGTGGAGCTGTCAGATTTTCTTTCGAATAAACGTTTTATAAAGTTCAACGTTTGTCGTTACAAAATTATCACAACTTTGCCTGACAGAAGTGTTGGACATGGACATGTCCTTGCAGGATGTGCTTGGTATGTCTGATGCCTTTGTTTAGTCACGTCTCTGGAAGTTGAAATAGGAAGAATGTGATTTCTGGGTGTGTTTTCAACAAAGAAATGATCACTTGGGCAATTGTCCTCGCGACTGCATTTTTCTTTTTTTTATCTGATCTGAGTCCCACGTAATGTTTCCTTCCCATGTGTGGATGTGTTTTGTCCATCTAATATTATTGTTTATGTTGCTGGGTTAAATCGTGGGCAACTGGACTTCTGGTCTACTTGAAGAGGTTTCGCCACACATCCGAGAAGCTTCTTCAGTTCTTCATTTCTCAGAACTGAAGATGCACCGATGAGGGGCGAAACGTCTTCAAGTAAACCAGAAGTCCAGTTGCCCACGATTTAACCCAGCAAGATACCATGACCTGGATGACTGAGAACCTTCACAGACATTATTGTTTATGCCTTAGAGACAAGTCTTTCAAACACATGATTCACGGGAGCGTTTCTATCAAATAATGGACACCTTTCAGCTGATTACAGCACAAATTACTGAAAGGTTGTTTCTGCCGAAATATGACAACAGCACCACTGACTGGACATGTTTTGGGTTGGTGGTGAAGAAGAGGAAGAGAAGACGAGTGAAATCTGTGTAATGTACAGCAGATTTCTGTTTCTACATTTGGATACATTTTTTTCTGTTTCAATAGTTTTGGTGCTTGAGTGAAAAAATCCTACGCACCAGTACAGAACGCTCCGCCTCAATTATTGGTACCAAGAGTCCGCTGCACATCCCACCAGCTACCGTTAGCCAGTGGGATGTAACATCACCACTACACATCTTCCCCTTCTATCCACACACTAAAACAATCTCTAGTGCAGACAGGGATCTTTATTTGTTTTCTTTTGACACTTGAGTTCAGGTGTCGACACCCCCACCCCCGCCCCCCTGCCCCCAGCTGTGGTTATGTGGTGATATGAAAAGCCACTAGGCCTGTTTATTTGCAGTCAGGCTGAAGAACTTACTTTGCATTTAAATCATGTGTCATAAAAATGTGTTACGTTATGTCATGCACAGGAGAAAACACCACCATCAAGATCAAGGAGGAAAGGTCCTCAGGTGTGTGTGTGTGGGGGGGGGGGGGGGGGCTCTGGACACAGGAGGATCCATCGGGCCTTCGCTGGCCCTGGTGACACTGTCAACATTAGACAAATGTTGATCAGGTCAAAACTGAGATGAAACAAACAGTCTTACTGGTCACATTTGCATTAACTGCTCGCTCAGTCAGTCAGTCAGTCAGTCAGTCAGTCAGTCAGTCAGTCAGTCAGTCAGTCAGTCAGTCAGTCAGTCTGTCAGTCTGTCTGTCTGTCTGTCTGTCTGTCCTTTTTTTAGTCCTTTCAGTGAGTTGAGCCCTCAAAAGTCCAATAATTCATTCCTATATCTGAGAGGGACAAAAGATAATAAAGATCCCGTCGGCGACACTGACTGCTTGTGTATTTGTGTTATTGTAAACTTTAAAACATTGATTTGACTTTTTATTCTTCGGTACGTTTTTCCCTCGTTTGTCCCTCACCAGTTTCAACCCTGGTTAGGGCCCTGGCAGTGATGCTTGGGGACCAGGAGAGGTCGTCAGAGATGACAGTGCCCAGAAAGAGTGGACCCTCTTCACACAGGGTCACAGATGGTCAGAGTCCGTTTTTTTTTTCTTCCTCTGAAAATCCATGATTTTTTTCTTTTTTTTTTGTGACATTTTTGTTCCAGATTGTTTAAGAGAAGAAATTTCATATGAACACTTTTAAAACAGTGAATAACTGAAGTGTGTTTGATTAAAAATACACATACATACATACATTACAACTATTTTGAAATCCAAGGCATATTTCCTGTCTCTTTTGTTTAATCAATCAGTCACATGCACACGCGGGGCCCTCGGGGTGAGGGGCCCCTACCCTTTATGCCTCGTATTAAAAAGTGGCCTCTGTGCTTGTTTACATTTTTTTTAATAACAGTACTTTACTTTTTCATATGACATTAATTTCCATATTGTGTAATTTTATTGTGTGTGGCCTTTTCTGACTCTCAGCCCCTGCCCCTCAATTATCATGTGCACGCCCCTGGCCATTATGCAGGTTTGGTTAAATTGGATTAGGATGGATTAGGATCTGGAGAGGGTTAGGACTCAGGACACGTACACGAGACGGATTAAAGACAGCGCACACCAAAGACTATGATGGGTACCCCCAGAGACAAAACTACAACAAATAAATATGTCAACATGAAACCTGGCAAGAGCAAAAAAAAAAATTCCAAGCATGATGCAAGTTACAGTCGATGCTAATAAAAGAAATATGCAAGTTAAGATCACGTTAAAATGGAAGTAAAATGTATGAAGACTGAACTGGAGCAACAGCAGCATTCTTACAAATCCTGTGATAAATTCTGTGGAAAACTAGACTTGAATCTTTTGCGTGTTTTCAGTAAGTGACCACAGATGTTATTTGGTCCATAATTTGTCTCTTTGTGCCGTGAAAGGCTCTGTCAACATCCTCTTGTTTCTCCTCAGAGAAACGCTGCTCACAGCATTTCAAAGGTCAGTGACGCTATTCTGATGCTATAAAAATCAAACCTGTTAAATCGATTCAAATTAGAAATCAAACGTCAAATGTAAAAACACGTCCTCACATGTATATCCACTATAGAAACATTCATTCTTTTCATTTTGATGATTAGAACTTGTAGCTAATTGAAACCCAGAAATTCTGTATCTAAGAAAAAGAGAGAGAGTGTGTGTGTGTGTGTGTGTGTGTGTGTGTGTGTGTGTGTGTGTAGGTGTCAGCAGCTGGGCTCTTTGTGCAGCAGCTGCTGGGTGAAACCTTGTGCTCATGTATTTGGTGAAAAGCTGCATTTGTACATCTTTTTCTACCTAAACAGCACTCAGAGCGTCTTACATTTCCAGACGTCATCGCCCATGGAGAGAGGAACAAATACAATTCATTGTGAATGCACTACACACTAAATAGATTGGTAGATGGAGCTCAGGTGAGACGTCAGGTTGGTGTTTCCTGTCAGTCACTTTATCTCACACACAATCTCTGAGAGTGACCTGGACTTTGTGTAAACACCCACTGAAACACGGTATTTACACAGTGAGTTCATTCTAAACAAACACTGGCCTGTTGAGATTTACAGGATACGACTTATATGGTGATGGGATCGTTTGTCGTCTTCCTGTGGTTACACAACGTCAATCACAGCTGGGATCACATTTTATTATATAAGATTCCTTTTATTTTTGTACTACTTTTCACTGTATTGTGCTATAATACTACTACTACTAGTACCAGTACTACTATACATACTGATATGTCCAGTGATGTTTGTTATTTACAATAGAAACACAACTGATGAGTGATGACAACAAACATTCTTCTGCCCCCCCCCCCCCACACACACACACACACACACACACACACAGACCGATGGCCTCGGCCAACCCTTTGAGAACGTGACCATGAGGCCATTCAGCAGTATGTCAGTTTGACAGTGTGTCGGTCTTGTCATGTCATGGACATTATGAACACGTCCCTTCCAACAACATTCAGACCGCTACTGAAAAACAAACAACAACATCACCAGGAATCAAGTCTTGGGTTTGTTCTGGACCAAGATCTCAGCTTCAAGTCGCATCATGACTAAACATCCTTCATTCACCTTAGAAACATGGTGACACCGTCTACCAGTCAGAGAGATGCTGATGGTGGATGATGGATTCAGCCATCTGGAACCATTTAAAAACTTCAGTTCACTCAGAACTCTGCAGCTCCGTGGCTGACGGGAACTACCGTAAGAGGAACACGTCACTAAGTTTTGGCTGCTCTGCGCTGACTTCAAAGTCCTCCTGCTAACGGTCCAGGGCCAAGTTGGATCAGGAACTCCTCCATCACTATTTGTCCACATGGTCACACAGCAAGTAAAGTGTATTAGTATTATTATTATTATTGGAGGGATAAACAGGTGCTGTCGGGTGTTCCTGGTTAACGTACTGAGAGTGACGTCCACTTGTTGCTATTTTGTTTTTCTGTTTTCTGAGCTACAGTACTGAGGTACACTAAGTGTTTTCCCACACAACAAAACAACCAAACTTACTCAACTCCATCCACATTTTGTGGGACTTTTCCTGCCTGTGGCTGGTTTCCACAGAAACTGACGAAGGATGAAACCTGGAAAAGTTGGAAGAGGAATGAGACGGGGTGACTGAGGGTGGCATGGGGGTGGTGGTTCACGAGTCATGAGTCATGGGTGAGTCAACAGACCTCTGCTATAAGACGGCATCAGGAGGCCCCACAGGCAAAGGCACCAGCACCAGCATAGGTAAGGTGAACCTGAACTCGGCTGATCAGTGAACCGCTGCTTTCCACCAGGTGGTCCCGACAGTCGTGCTGCCCCCCGATGGTTGGAAGACTCAACAGAATTAAAAAAATGTTGTATTTTTAGAGTATCTACACCTTTGTTTTGTTTACATTTACTCCAGTGATGGAACAGATTTGTTTTTATTTGTTAATCAAATTGTGTAACTCGTTGGAGACATAATGTTCTGATGTGAACCTGGTCTGTGTAGTATTTACTTTTCCCAGTTTTCTTCTCTTTCTCCATAGGACAGAGATGGAGCGCAGCACCCTGGTCATCGTCCTCTCCTTTTCCTGGAGTTTGGCCGCAGCGTTTCCTCTGCCGGAGGGGGTGAGGAAGTTGCACGTACAAGTGAGGGCAGATCAGCTGCTGTACAAGCTGGACAACATCCCAGTACGTATTGTTCACGTGAGCGGCGACGACGGTCGACGCACGTCACACGACAACCTCCACCCTCTGTCGCAGGCGCCAGGAAACCCGACGGCCTGTCGGCCGTCGTCGACGACGCCGTCGCCCTGCCGGCGGTTTTCCTGCATCATCGCAGGCTTGACGAGATCCAGGAGCCGGATGTCAGACGCTCTGAACGGAGCCCCCCAGGTCAAGACAGAAATCTCGTCTCTGATCGGTTACCTGGACGACTGGAGGCACGACTTGAACATACCCGAGTGCTCAGAGATGAACCAGGTGGAGGAGCTCCCGAGTCCCAACAGGTTCAGCTACAAGGTGACCATCACCCTGATGGGGCGGGTGAAGATGTACGTCCAGCAGCTGCTGGACATCCTGGATGAAGTGGAGAGGTGCTAGGACTTGTCTACTTGGAGTCTGTTTTATACAACGTTCATCGACTGGATCCGCTGTCAAACTGAAAACGTACTGAAACGCAACTGGATGTTTGGACGGAGGCCAACTTTTTTATTTTTTATCACTTGCTTAGGTATTTTGTATACATTTGTTTTGGAAAACAGTTCTGTGTTTTGTATTAAAATGCACTGAAGGAAAGAAACGACTGATTTGTTTGTTTGTGTCACCATGAAAACACGTCTCACGTCAGTTACACTAACTATCAAACCATTTGCTCCTTCTCATGTTGTTTTTGTCTCCCGAGCCGATGAGTTTCTTCTTGTACTGCTCCACTAGGCTGTCAAAGTGGTCCACGTCCCGGCTCCTGTTCCTGGGGGGCTTCTTCACTGCTTTGTCCTTCTGGAGAATGAGATCAGACACAAGACGCAACGACAATGAGCAAACTCGACTGAATCACACACACACACAAAAGAAAAAAAATCTAAACACTTAACACATGACAGTGTAACAAAGGCAGAGTTGAGACTGTGGATCTCAACAAATAACAACAATGAAATAAAAATACACCTTTGTCAATTAAGAAACAACACAACAAGTCAGATGAATACTTGGTGCGACGGCCCTTTGTTTTCTTATAGATGTTTGTTGACCTGCTGAGAACTGGGTTGAGAACTTGGGTTTGTTTTTGTTGAAGGAAAATAAAAATGAACATTTCTATTTGTAAAAGACATTGTTTACACACCCGCTGAAAACCTTCGCACAATATGTACGTTCCAACGTCTTCAGTTCAAATATTGATTTGAATTTGTCATTCATTCGGTTGTTAGCTGATAAAACCCCATGTATCAGTGACAACATTGTCCCCCCCGCCCACACACACACCCAGACCCCCAGTGAGGGTGTCACTCTCCAGGGTCAAACACTTCAACGTGCCAGTGGTGGATCCTACATCAGTCTTCACTGATGTGTTCTTTTATTAGCTCCTTTGTCTTTTCTTGCTGCAGTGTCTCTCTCCCTCTGATTCACATGAACAATATTAAATTATTGTTGTTACAGAGCTTGAGCATCGTTTGACAAAACAAATTAGGAAAATGAACATTGTTTCCGTCCATTACATGGACATTATGAATAATGGAGAAAAGCGGGACTCTTTCCCTGACAAGAACCACACCTGGACCCTCCCTAGTCCCAGCTGCTCAAAGGACCGACGTCAGCCTTCAGACCTGAGCAGACGATCAACGAGCTGGTTTCCAACCTGGTTTCGGGGCTTTGTCGGCTTCTCCATCTGTCGTCTGTGACGTTCTGTCCTGCTGGGTCCGGGCTTTGCTGTCCTCGGCGGTGGCGGCTGCTTCCCTTTGTCCCGCATTCTGTAAAATAAAATAAGGATTACGGTCGGCGGGGAGGCGCGCACAGGTCACGCCACGCTTGTAGGGTCCTGCTTTTGCTTTTGTCTCTTTTTGTCCTGTCGACACGTCCTCCACCTCTGGACGCTGACACATGAAACTAAAACACGTCCCCAACCAGGATCGGAGCCCCCCACTGGACCCCGTGAGCTGACCAGTCTGGGATCACTGTGAAAACCACCGACAGACAAAGAGGGAGAAAAAAAAAGGTTGTACCTGATCTTTGGGCCCCGGTGCGAAGGGAAAGGCAGCACCTTCCTCCGTTTCTTTCCGTGCTCCAAGTCAACGTGCTCCACTTCGGGTTTGGTCCTGAAGCCAGAGAAGCTGCTCTGCTGCTGGTTGTGGTTCGGATGAGGAGCTGGTGGATGAAGCACAGACGCTCACAAACCGTCCTCCACAGCCCCAACCAGTCGAATCCAGAACCTCCTCATACCTCTCTGCTTCGTGTTGGGACTGGTGAGTCCTGGCTGCACCTGCAGTGTCACTCCGGCTTTTAATTGCTGGTTTTTGAAATGTTCCTTTAAAGGGGCAAAGACACTTGTTGTCCTTCATGTTTATTTACTCTCATGGACAATCTGACATGTAAACAAACAAACCTTGTTTTTCTGTTGGCGCATCTCCTTTATTTTGAGCTTCCGTGAATCTTCCAGAGAAAACTCCACGATCGGCCTCTGGAGAGTTCATAGATTAGACAGTGAGAGACAAACAAACAAATGTAGCGTTACAAAAGATAAATAACTCCAAAGATCCAAAGAAAGGAGAACCAGTCAGGATTCAACCAGCGGCCTCCCGGACAAACTCACCTTGTGAGAGCCAAAGATGTCGGGGTTGTTGTTGAGGTGTCGGAGCGTGGCGAGGGCGTGTTCGTGCTCCTGGAACTGGACGAAGCCGTAGCCCAGAGACTGTCCCATCACCTGCCCCCGCTGGGGCTTCTTGTCGTACATGACCCGACACTGAACACACAACAGACAACAGCGACCTCTAGTGGCCGTGTGCGTCCAGTTGGTTTTCTGCCGTTTTCCGTCCCTCACCTCGGTGATGCGGACTCCTTTGCTTCCTTTCGCCGCCTGAAGACAAAGCGCTCTGAGTTTCTTCGCGTCCGTGGACTTGGGCAGGTTGTGGACACACAAACGGGTCTTCGACACAAAGACGTTGACGTCCCGCAGCTTCGTCCTCTTCACGTCTTCGAACTACGGGGCAGACGGCAAACGGAGACGTTCATGAAAGCAGACTGTTGTTCTCTGAGAGGTCAAAAGGATCAGGGCGACTCACTCTGGCTCGTTTGGTCATGTCTGCTTCAGGGACGCCCTCTGCTGCCTTGGAGCCCGCACGAATCACTGGGTGATGGGGAAGAACAACGAGTGAACAGACTGATAGGTGTCCATCTTCAACTACAGCCACATAGCACTTCACTAACAGCTAAGACAGGGCTGTCCAAACTACAGCCCGCGGGCCAACTGCAGCCCAAGGTCCATTTTTGATTGGTCCGCAAGACATTTTTTAAATAGAATCGAATATGGCCCGCACTTCTTCAACTTCAACTTTTGCCTGAGTGTATTGCACTTCTTAGGTTTAACGCTAGGGGGAGCTACTGTTAATCAAGGCACTTGCTCCACCAAAAAGGACAATGACAGAATAAATTTACCCCAAGCTACTCAACATGGCAGAACCAAAGAAGCGAAAGGTAGAAAGTGAGTGCCAGCCATCTTCGGTCCAAAGCGCAGCATCACTGCTCCCACTGAGTGTGGCGCCGTTCCCACTTTAGGTGAGTAAAAATACTGTATATTCCACAGTACCCGTGTGTTAATATGCACGCATCTGCATTGTTATCAATAATTTTGCGCACCACTTTCTTACATGCGATTTTCTTGTTAACACACTTGTTACACACCGCTGTGCACAGCGCACACACTGCGCACGCAAAGTCAGCTGATCTCATCTGATGCAGATTTGCTCCTTGATCAAGTGACATTTGTCCAGATTTTTGGCACGAGTGGCGTCGGACCAGCACCGCAGCTGGATGGCCCGAGTTACATACCAGCAGCTAATACTCACCAGAGTACTTTACTAATTATAAGTAATTAGTAGTTAGTAGTAGTAATTTACTAAAATGATATTCACTGCTGTTATTAAGTCCAGTTCAGTCTGTTAATGCTGATAACCGTTTGAAACTAACGTTAATACCGGTAGGTGTGTTGCTAACCCTAGTTGTTTTTTCTCTGTACAGTAAATCTTCTGTACTTCTAAATCTTCTTCTGAGGCTGCTGTTCTGAGAACGAGCTGCCAAAGCTTTTTGTGAATAAATCAATAAAGATCCATTTATGTGAAGCTGTGATAAAGGCGCTTTTGTCTTTAATTATATTCAACAATATCAAATATTTGTCCCCTTTCCATTGATTTTTCTAACTTTAATGCACTAAGGTTAACGTTATATACAGAATTTCTAGTAAGTGGCCCAGCCCCTTCTATATTTTGATGTATGTGCCCCTCAGTTAAAAAAGTTTGGACACCCCTGAGCTAAGACATGAATAATGGATCAGAGAAACACAGTAAATGAACAAGAGATTAAAAACAACCACTGGTATGTGTCTCTAAACCGGAAAATTCCTTTGATTCTAAAATACCTTAAAAGTCTTAGTTAGACTTAGACTTAGTTCTCAAGTCAAGTCTACTTTATGTACTTCATCTACGTTTTCATATTCAATGCTTCAACAGCAAATGAATGTTGCTTTTTTTAAGCATGAAGTCATTTTATCGGATCACATTTGGGTTTTGTGTACATTTTACTTCCTTAACTTCATTCCCATCATCCTCTTCATGCATCTGTCAATTGCACATAATCTTCATTCTTTATTTGGGAAAAAACAAGTGCACCTCTGTACCCTTCAAATTTGACTTGTCCTGCCTGACCCATTAAACATCGTCTGTCACAGACACACTTGGTGAAAACAGGTGAAAACATGCAACGATGTAAAATGATAAAATGATGGCTGACTCACATCCCTCCCTGGCGAGGTACAGGTTCCTGGTCCCGGTCTCCATTTTCACTTTGTTCTCCTTCAGCTTAGCAGCGTCCTGTCTGCTCACGGCTGCTACGATAAACAGCTTTCTGCCATCGACACGGATTCCACCGCTCTGGTTACACACACACACACACACAACGACTCATTACAGTCGACGGAAACAGTGAACGGACATGTTTTGGGAGCGTCCGCCTCCCGTTGCTCCGGTTACGGGTTAGAAACAACCTGGACGAGTGACTGGGTGAAGGACAGACGACCATTCACACTCACATGCACATCGACGGGGGATTGACAGGGACCGGTTCACCTCAGCGTGAGGTTGGAGGGGGGAGAAAGACACAGTACCTGAACCAAGGACCTTCTTGAGGCGACAGTGCTAAACACTGTACCACCGTGTCACCATGACAGGGAGCTGAGTCATCAAAATAAATTCAACCGGTTTATGGAAGGAGAACTAATCACTGCCCTCTAGTGGATATAGTGTGGTGTTACAGGTGAATTAAACACCTTCGTATTCTCTCCACCGGCTCATTACTGGCACACATTTGACCCTTGGTGTGTGTGTGTGTGTACACATGAGTAGTTCAGACTCATGATAAGGTGTATTTTCTACTGTATCCAAAAAAAAAGTTCAGATGCTCCACACTGCTTGTTTCATTCAATTAGTTACTACGTCCGATACTCTGATAATGAATACAACAGAAGTACTGTTCATTTTTTTCGGGTGCGACTCGGTAACACAACCCACAGACTGGTACCCGTCTATGAGCCGGTGGTCGGGGACCACTGATCTGTCTGTCTGTCTGTCTGTCTATCCATCCATGCGTCTACCTGAATGTATCCTGTGCATGAATGGAATGACGTATTGATGACTGCTGGTTGTCAATGTGGGCGTGTCAATTAAAGACCTTACACAGCAGATTGTCTCCAATGCATGGTGCTTGGTCAACTCTGCTAACAGTCTATCCGTCTATCTATCCGTCTATCTATCCGTCTATCCTCGATCCATCCATCGGTGATAAATGACAAGCAGTGGACTAGGAAAAGGCCTTCATGTGACGTTACCTCGGTGTCATCCTGTGCAGCGGCGATGCATCTCTCTGCCGCTTCTTTCGTCTTAAACTGTGCAAATGCACAACCTGTCAAATCAAAGCCAGGAGTTCAGGGACGGGTTCACTCCCACAGCTGGAGCTTCACTGGCGGCGTACCTTTAGAATGTTCCGTGTCTGGGTGAAGTACGATCTTGACGTAGTTCATTTCTCCGTACCGTAGAAGAACCTCCTCTAGTCCCTCCTCCTCTGTGTCGAAGGACAGGTTCCTGAGTAGGGCCGAGTACGACCGAGTGTGAGCCACTGAGGGAGTAGTCTGATCACGGAGAAGGAAAGAAAACACGGTGCTCACCGGAGGAAAACAGTTCTGCCCTGGTTCACGTCTGAAGGCAAGAGCCTCTTCTTCTTTGGAGCTGGAGGTAAAAAGAACACAAGATATGAAGATCACGTCCAAAAACATGGAAACTGTCTAAGGATTCAAACCTGACTCACCATCTCCATCGTCGTCATCACTCTCATCTTCATCATCGGGTGAACTGAGGCTACTCTTATCATCATCATCATCATCATCATCATCATCATCATCTTCTCCACTGTCCTGGGAAACATCATCATCAGCATCTTCTTCTTCACTCTGCTCTCCCTCCTCACTGTCTTTTTCTTCATCATCTGATTGGGACTCCTCCTCCTCCTCCTCCTCCTCCTCCTCAGCTTTCTTTGAACTCGACCTGTAGATGACACACCCAGTTCAACAGAGGTGTCTTGAGCAGACAGAGGTGCTGAGTCCACCCACCACGACCTGATGTCAGATGAGGAGGTACCAGGTATGAACTGAACCGTGTCTGTGTACGTTCAGGAGTCACATTCAGTACATATGTTACTTGTACAGTCCTCACACTTAGAAACAGAAGACAGAAGTAATACTGACATATAACCTATTCTTAATAAATGAATGAAAAAACAGCGTATCTGTACAGTCTGGTCGTCGTGACTTTCGGTAGAAAACTGGTAAGATGAATAATATGAAAAGTGTCAGTGTATCTGACATTCATACATCTTCTCTGGAGCGGCCTGGTCCTTTGTCTCCTCCTCATCTTCAGTATCTGCCCGCTCTGCAGCCTTTTCCTCTGTTTTCTTATTTCCTAAGAAAGAAACAAACCAGCAATCATGTTGTTGTTTTTTACTTCAGCAATGAAATGCTCTGTTCTCTTTGATTTCAATGGTGTTGCTGATTACCTGCACCAGAAGACGGGTGCATGGCAACATACTTGTCCTTGGGCACGGCCCAGTCCACTGCGACCTGTCGACCTTTGAATTCATGACAACAGGTAAACAGGTAAAGCACAAATAACACACATGGAAGGTCACACGATCCCAGGTCCATTCCCAGAAGTACCTTTTATCTCCTTCAGGTTCATCGCTTGAAGAGCTCTGGATGCCTCCGACACGTTCTTGAAGAGGACGAAGGAAAACCCTCTCATCTTCCCGTCTGAACAGATGATGTAAAACACACAGCAGTCAAAGGTTTGCACACGCTGAGAAGGTGTGTCCCATAGGTGACGACCAGTCAGTCCAGAGAGGGTCACAACACCGTCACTCTACATACAAACAATTATTACCAGGCTTCAAGGGGATCTTTGCCTCAACCACTGTTCCAAACTTTCCAAAAACTTCCTTCAAATCATTCTCCGAGCACTGAAACACAACAAGTGTCATATACTTAGTTCTCCTGGGAATTCAGTGTGATTTATTTGCATTTTAAAACCACACACACCTTAAAACTGAGATTCCTGATGATTAGTCGAGCTTTCAGGTTCTTTTTCTTGAGGCCTTTTGATTTCTGCTCTCTTTCCTTCACGGTGGAATCTGTCTCTTTGGGTGCTGAATAAAGTGACATGATGGTGGTTGTGAGTGGACACAGGGTGTGAAACATCCTGTTGAACTTCGCACAAACCTGCTTTCTTTTTCTTCTTTATTTTCTTCTTGGCCACCGACAAAGACAGTCTTTGCCCATCAAATTCTTTTATTTCTTTCAAAGCTCGTTGCGCATCGTCCTCCATCGCAAAGGTGACGAAGCCAAATCCCCGACATTTTTGTGTAGCTGGTTCACAGATTAGAAAATGGGTAAGACTCAGCAAATTAGATAGATAGATAGATAGATAGATAGATAGATAGATAGATAGATACTTCAGTCTTCTCCATGAAGATGTGTTTCATTCCTTCATATAATTCATATAAATTCATTCATATAACTGACAAAGCGACCTTCACCTTTCTCTCTGACCACGAAGCATTGTTTCACAGGACCAATCTCGGAAAAAATCTCCTCCAGACGTTCATTGGAGGCTGAATCCGGCAGAGAGCCGACGAACAGGGTTTGCGCCGGCATGACGCCTCGCTGGCTTTAGCTCGCTGGTCTTGTTAGCTTCTGCGGCTCGGTATGAACCGGAACCTTGATCTTAGTTGTCGACAGACCAACACTGAGGAAAAACCATATAATAAACCACGAAACCCCAGTCAGAACGACGGAGAAATGCAGGACACATTAAAGGCTACAGTAACAGCAAACCAACTCATGTCGCATGTTTACATGATGTGGGCAGCCATGTTGGAAACTACGTGTTACGTCATTACGTCTACGTCTTCGCTTTTCATATGTACTCGCTCAAAGTCGCCCTCTCCCGCTCCGGAGGATTGTTGGTCTGCTCCTTCACGCTCAAAATTGTATTGTAACTGCAGGTAAAACAAATTTATTGAAAGTATTTTTTTAAAAAAGTATTAAAATTGATAGATAGATGTGGTGTTACAGCAGGTGGGATAAAAGCAGGGAAACATGTAGGATAATCCACCATATTTACAGTATTTAGAGAATTAGACATTAAGAAGGAATTAAATACAAATAAAATAAAAATAAAAAATGTTATATGTAAATATATATAGTTGGTTGTGAAGAGTTACAGGAATTACAACAGGACAATGAGGTCTGTGTGTCCCTGTGACAGTCTGTTCTTACACATAGGAGACTTACTGTGAGGTGATGGCGGTGGGCAGGAATGACTTCCTGTATCTGTCCCTGGAGCAGCGGAGTTGTCTCAGCCTCCAGCTGAAGACACTCTGCTGTCCCACCAGTAAAGTGTCCAGGACGTTGAGCAGTTTGAACCATCCTCCTCTCCACAACCACCTCCTGGGGGTCCAACTCTGCCCCAGCACAGACCCAGCTTTCCTGTTGAGTTTTTTCCATCTCCTGGTGTCGCTGGCTCTGAGGCTGCTGCCTTAACAGATGGCTGCAAAGAATACTGCACTGGTGATAACAGACTGGTCGAATATTTGCAACACATTAAAAGAGCGAGGCTTCCTCAGTAAATACGGTACAGTCCCCTATGTCCCTTCCTGTACACAGCTTCTGGGTTAGATCTCCAGTCCAGTCTGTGTGTGCACATTCAGTGCTATACACTTAGGGCCTGATTAATTAAGATCCTAAATAAAGGCTAGTAAGTGTGTGCACAGTGCATGTTCAATTTGCGAGTGTTTTATGGGTCTGCGAAGAATAAGTCCATAGACGAAAACAGGTGCATCAGGGTGGAGACAGGAAGATAGAAATATACATGTATAGATATAGATATAAATGGTTTTGTGCTTCTTCTTCTGTTCCCACCACACAGTTCACTCAGCCAGGAAAATGAAATCTGATGCTATAGAATTGGATGTTTTACTGCAACAACAACTACATTTACCGTTGGAGTCACAAATGACCTGAGCAACAAACACACACATTCGTTTGCTCCAATGACTTTTGGAAAACCACCAGTAGATAGTCTCGTTTTAATGCTTCAGTCACAAGACAACAGATCGTGTGTACCACAAGGTTTTACATATTCAAACGCAAGACTCAAGTTTGTACATGTGTTAACTGTTTAGTTAAACAACATTGAAAACACACGTCAAAAATTCAAGTAAAGGAACATCTGTCACTTTCTGTCCGACTGGTAAAAGAAGCATTGAAGTTTCCCTCAAGTGCTCTTTTCTGTTGAGGCTTAGTTACACCAGAGGAGTTTCAGACAGACACGACTTTGGCAAACGGCCCCGAACATGAAATATAGCGAGAGTAGTGAAAGGTTTGGAACTTGTTTTGTTAGAAAATGTCAAAGAAATGCACCAAATCACAATCAGCTCATTCATGTGGAAGATGAACCACTCGTCCAGGCACTGGGGGTGTTTCCAAACAGTGACCAAGGGCTGCGCCGAGCTCAAGTCCTCCTCTGACAGGCTGGATTGTGGATTGTGGAGTCCATACGAGTCACCACGTTCTACTCACTCTCCCTGAGACCAGAGCCCAGTTTGGGTGTTGAATAAATAATAACTGTAACCTGACGTCATTTTGGGCTTTGGCTCAGAGGTTACATCTTAGCCTTCAGAGAGCTGATGCTGAGCGACTGGACGAACGTGTCCAGAGTGGTCACATACTCGTGTGGGTGCCTCTTCAGGTGCCCCGCATGTGTCGACTTCTCCCACTTCTTTGCGGTCACGTTTATCCCTCGCCTCTGCCAGTGCTCCATCAGTTCCTCCAAAGCACGACAGTTGCTCATTGTGTCGTCGTCACAAAAGAAAAACAGCGCCGGAGCGCTGACGGGACTGTTCCGGAAGGCGTCGATCCCCTTGTCGTAGTAGTCCACCGTTTGCCGCCTGAACACATTGAAGTACAACAAGCTCGCTTGTTTTATGAGCATCTCCCAACGAGGAAACACCGTCTTACCTACTCCTGAGTAGAGAGGACACACCAGTCAGACCACACGTGAATGAAACCTCCACCGTCCCGTCCCACTGACCTGCAGCCATTGTTTCCAGAGAGCCCACCACCAGGCTGTCATAGACTTGGCCTTTGATTCTCTTCATAAAGGCCTGATACTTGTCAGGTTCCTGGGACACGTTCACCAGCAGCTGGGAGAACGTGTAGCCGCCAATCGAGAAGGCGTGCACAAGCAGCGGCCGCGACTCAAAGCGCCGAGTGTGGAGCAGCTCCAGCAACCTCCTCCCATGATCCAGCCCCAAACGAGGCCAGAGGAACTCCTGAACCTTGTCCGACCAGGAAGAGAGAAGCTCACTGTGACGTCCTTTCACCTCAGCTAAGCAACAATCATCTGTCTGATCTACTGTATGCTTTGAAAAAAAAAAAAATGTTCTAGAATCAGTACAGTACAGTACAGTATAGGTTTGGAGCACTTGTTTGGTGTAACTATTTGTTAGTTATGGTCACCTGAGCTCCACAAGGAAAAAGAGGCTTTCCAGAAATGAGTGAAACTAAAATAAGTGGACATGGGTTGAGACACAGCTCCTGTGTCACAAACCCACCTGTGTATCATTCCATTTCATCTTACCTGCTTAAATGTTTCACATTTGTCTCCCTTGTTCTCATAATGATCTATTCTCCTTTTTATAATCATCTCTTATCCTTGTTAGAGGTTTGTTGCTCTCGTTACGATGTGTGTGTTTATAAATTAAGTTGTATTCTATTCTATTCCAACCACCTAATATATCGCCAGTGTTGGGAAAGTTACTTTGGAGATGCAACAATTACAGGTTCCCCTGTTTAAAACAGTAGTTAGAATCTTCTCAACCATTTTCAAATACTGAGAAGGATTTAGTACACAATACAAACAAGTAGTATTTAACAGACAACCTATGGGTTGTTGTAATTGTTCAGCTGTATCATTAGTTCTCTTAGTTCTCTTACCTCACTCTTCACCACTAACACATCAAATCCTGAGCGGAGGTACAGTTCACAATACTTGTCCACAGCCTGGGGTCGTGACCCCAACCAGGGCAGCATCAGCGTGAGGGGTTTGTGGTCCTCAGTGGGCTGGCTCGGACCTCCTGTCCCAGGGGGTGCCAGCTCGTTCATGTAGAAGGTGACGTTTTTACTGAGGTGGTGGCAGGAGAAGCCTCTGCTCAGAGCTGTCCTGCCCAGCATGGCTGCCGGCTGGTCACAGTCAGCAGGCCACAGGTCTCTGCAGACACACAGACGGGGGGGGGGGGGGGGGGGG
>CAAKHB010007866.1:43829-54035 GCA_901007665.1 Aeoliscus strigatus
CTGAACCCCCCGATAAGGCAGCTGAAACAGTCCTGCCATCATCTCCGATGGGCTCCGTCTAACCCTGTTGTCAAAGGGACGTTAGCTTGGATGCTAGTTTGTCTCGATCCAATCGTTTTGAATTACAACCAGCAGCGAATAAAGAGACACTGCGACTTCCAGATAAACAAAATCTATACTGAAGTTTGAAACCAAATAACAGGTGAAGAGGTGAAGGACGAAGAGAATCTTGGAAGAAACGTGCCAACTAAGCTAACCTAGCTAACGTCCACCTCCCGAAAAGGTCACGGAAAAGGACGAAGCTTCACGTCCAGATGATCGTCATCATGTTTGCGTCCCACACAGCCGAACGCCTGTTTGTGGTTGAGAACAGACCGTCTTCGGGGGTCGGGTGAGAAGAGCTGTGTCCCGGGACGAGGGTTGTTAGCCGGCTACAGACGACTCATCGGTCCGCTGACAGTGGGACCAGTCTGCCCCGAAGAAGTTCTACCGGGAATACTTCACCTCCTTAAAAACACGTCTTAGAAAGACTGAACTTTGATGATTATATCCATTGTCTGGTCTCGTTTAAACAACAAACGACAACAGTGCTTTGATATAAATGATTTCCGTTTCATCACTTAGCTTTCACTACATTTCTTTGAAGATTCGCTTTTTCCCCTCACAGAAACATACTGAGACTTAACTGTACAGCAATTTGGACTTCTTTCCTCCTGCTTCACAGAATCTTCCTTCCCTTCCTCCTCCCTCACTTCCTCACTTCCTCACCTCCTCACCTCCTCCCTCGCGCTCTGTCTGCAGCTGATGAGACTCCTCTCGTGCGTGCGTCGCTACGCAGCGACCGTCTGTCCACTTCCGGAAACGTGCCGCTCTCCTCTCATCCAATGGAAGCACGTAACTGATGATGTAAACATATTAATGATGGCGTGAATACATAACTGACGGTACAAGCGTGTAACTGATGGTGTAAACACACGATGGGACAGATGGAAACTCAGCTGCAACAGCTTTAACAGACAGGAGAAGGAGGAGGCCACTCCCTGGACACTCCCTGGACACCCCCTGGACAGGCATTTTGTGAAGATAGAGGAAACAACGTCTCATACGGCAGACTCATCCTGTTAGGGTTTGAGTCGACATCACATTGAACAGACGTACAACGTCTCGAGGGGCAGTGTTAACAAAAGACAAGTTTCTGACTACGGTTGATTCAAACGGAGTTGGAGCTAAACACAAAACAGGTCGAGGGTCAGCACGAACAATACAGTTACTAGCATGAGAGGCATGAACAGCTTGCTCCAGCATGTCCATGGACATCCGGAGGTTAGTGGGTGATCAGTGCAGTTAAGATAAGTTAAGACCATCCATGTGGTGCGTTCGGACCCCGGCAGATGAGGTAACTCGGTTAGTGATTGTATGAGAATTACTTACAGGGAAGTCTTGTTTAGTATCTATAGTCGTAGGTACAATACGTGAGGATATCGGCGCTCCACGGGAACCCAGCGGGGAATGGAGGACCGATTGCGGTTTGAACAATCAGTTGCCAGTAACACATGAGAACTGGAGTGGAAGGAGCTTTGGATGGTCCCTCAAGCTAGACTCGCCATGGGCACAAGGCTTTTTCCTGCAGTTTGTGAAGGAATTGGAATCCAGTCAGAGCCTGTGTAAGAGGATACCACCTCCCAAGAAGGGTCAGAGAAGGCGGTCACATAACAATGATCATACTACCACTATCATACTACTACATCTGATGCGTCAGTTGTTGGTTGCCTGCCATTTTTAGACAAATGTATCTTAATCCAGAAAAACAAACTCTTTCGTTTAAAGGAGGTCAGATCATAAAGAAGTGGACAGCCATCAGGTGTGGTTGGGCCCTCAGCCCCCGTGGTGGCGATTTTAATACTAACGGTGAATTTATTCACAGCGTTGGTCCAGTCAGAGTGAAATGGGTGAGGTCAGTTTAGTTGAGTCACCTGGTGATTCTAGGCAAATGATCAATGGAGTGAATAGCAGAAAGAAACAGACTGAATGTCTACACCACGGGAGTGGACAGTAAGGCTTCAGTGGGCCTAACGGAAGAGATATGCAATGCAAATCAAAAGGTAAAAGGAAACATCTGCTTACTGACTGCTGTCAGCAGAACTCAACTGTCACTACAAAATAAGGCTTGGCAATGGCTACATAAGAAACAAGGGCACATTCACTGTAACATCAGAGTGACATTTCCTGCTCTCTCACGTTCTTTCAGAATTAATAACTTCTGTCACACGTCAGCTGGTTTTTAAGTCAGTCAGTGTTGGTGATTATTTGGTTTAATTCCCAGTCTTCTCACCATATTTTACAATCCTGCAGTGCCACTTTATTCATCTGTTGTTTTTTTTTTACAATTGTCACTATATTGGGTTAGTGTTAGTGTCAATGAGCCAAAGTTTTATTTCTGAAAGTGTTGTGATAGGACAGCAGTTGAAGTAGTTGTTCACCACATCGTGCACTCATACATGCTACATTTCCATCTTATAATTTACAAGGCTCCTTTGTTGACTACAACATTTTCATTCTATTTTTTGCTTGCACAGCCTTTTTTCCGTGTCAGGTCCGCAGCGGCCCTATTCCCTGCTGGACCCCTGTCCCTGCTGACATTTTCCTGTTTGACGATGACTTGTCCAAACACAAACCAGTTGCCCAATGAATCTGGACAGCAAGTGTGAGGCGGTAATAATTTGGCTGTGTCCCTCACTGAGCTCATATGTTTGGTCTGCCATTGTTCATTTCCAGTCCCCTTACTTACGGCTGGGTTGGTGCTTTCCTGTGTCCTCATCAGAAATGGATTCATCACGGTTCCTATCTTCATCGCTGACTGACGGACGCGATGTGATCACTCTTCACTTTCATCTTTGCTAGCAGGAGTCACTCAGGAGCACAGGTGTCTTTTAAAGTGATGGTCATCATGAGATCAACATGGTTGACCGTTCCCTCCATCATGCAGGAGTAGCCTTCATGCAAAAACAGTTATACTCCTGATTTATTAATGGTCATTTACAGGGAATGTTTCAGATGCTTCTTTCACCAGGCACAGGAAGAATGCATGACTTAGCTTTAACTTTTCAGTCGAAGGTATGTAGACCGACGTCTATTTTAGAACTATCGAGGGGAATTAAATTAGGCCATGAGGCCACTGGATTTTCCCCACTGAATAAAAACACCTCATATGAGCAATTGTGTTGTGAAAAAAAGGAAAGAAAATCAAGAGACACCATTGATAATACACCACCGTCAGACACAGTCCTCAAATGTTCATTTATCTCAATAGTCGTTCATTCCAGAAATATCATCAACAGTGCAATAACACTTATTGTCATGTATACTCAAACTACAATGTGTTATTCAGCTAGAAAAATCCAGCTTCTCTTGTTTCCAACTGGGCTGTTGTTGTGATTGGGACTTTGGGGAGAAGGACTCAGCATCAGTCATAGAACACAATCGGCCCCATGTATTGATCTGGATCGCTTGGCCGTGGGCTTGATTTGGCCTAAATTCCCTTCCTTTCCTTCTCTCCCCGTACTTGCCACATGGATACATGCCCCATAGTGATGTGGTGTGTGGTCCCTGTTCAACCACACGAGAGACGGATCTCTGTGTCGTGTCCATGATGCCTTTGTGTCAGTAGAATGGGATAGTGCAAACAGGCACACACACGGCGGGACGGTGGGGGTCGTCGGAGGAGGTGGGGTTTGTCCCATGTGTCGACTATCTGATGGAGAGAAAGAGGGGCACGGAACTGTGAGGATGAACGGACACGGCAGACACAGTGGAGTGCGACACATCTGAAGAGAGGGCTGCTGATGAGGGTAAGAACACCGAAACAATGTCCCTGTAAGACATGGAGCAGTGGTACATTCAAGTCCTTGTGTGCTGTTTGTGGACACAAGTTGCATTTTACCACTTCCGTATTTGGGTTACCGGGTCTTGAATGAGTATTTCTTTTTCCGACAGGTGTGTGGAAGCATCTAAAACCTGACCCCAGACGAACCTGTGAAACGTACCTTTGGACAGAAGCTTTCAGAAGCCACAGCATGTGACTTTGCGGTGGATTTGAAAAGCCCTCACCATGCTTTCGATGTGGCATCCCTATCTTGTTCTCACCCTCTGGCTGACCCTCTCATACCATGTCACAGTGTTGTTTGGTGAAATCCTTGAGGAGACACGACCCCCAGGCACCGAGACAGTTCTGCAGCTGCCACAGAGAAGCCATGGATCTGACTTAGGACCAGGAAAGGCCATGCTGGTAAATGGGAATACCGATTCCTTGAGTCCACCTAGAAGTTGGCTGCCGTCGTCGTCGTCTCGTGAAATGGACAGACAAGGAGTTCTTGGTGAATATGCGGATATGCAAGAGAGCTCAGATGAATTACTTTTATATCACGACAGGACCGGACTTAGACCGACGGACGGTCCTAATAAAGGTTCTGCTAATGAGAACACCCCAGCAGAAGAGTCTGCATCGAGGAGAACACCTCTCCTGTCTTTGCAGGAAGAAACTCTGATGAAGGGATCTATGCTGTATCCCACACAAACTGACGACGGTCAGCCGACATCCCCCCTGAGACAGAATGAAACACCCGACAGATATTTTCCTCTGTTTTTGTCTGGCACCTTTCCATCAAAAAGCCAGAAACATGAACCTGCGTCCCCACCATCTGCCGAGCCTGGACTCAAAGCAGAGGGCAACACTCCAACGGTAGCGACAGGCAGACGGGTGTGGACTACGGCCCCAGCTGTGGCGACAGAGGGAGAAGTCGAGGAGCAGACCTTCCCGGAGAAAGAGCCTGGATTAAGAGTGACGGATGGTGATTTGAAAGGGGAATCTCACGTGGAGACGGGAAAAGGTACATTTCTTTGAATAAAATCTATCATTTAAACTAATACAACACTATTGTGAGTAGTTTGTTTACATGTCCTCAGTCCATGTGGAATGAAAAAACTCTGAATGTCTTTGCTTGGAGGTCCGACGTGGCATGTCCACAAACACTGAGACGATGAAGGGTTTTCACACAGTCTTTGTCACAAAGGGACTTGCTGCTGCCTCCTGTGATTCTTCAGTCAGTTTCTGTGTTTCAGTGCAGGGGCAGATATGGGACACATCCCATTTATAACCGTCTCCCTTCCCCTCTGAACGTTATTCACCCAGAACATCTGCTTTTTATTTTTTTATGAACTGCATCATCATACTACGGATGAAGGTTACACACATTCTAGTCTCCCGACTGAGTTTAATAATAGCCACAGAAAACAAGAGCGGCTGTTAAGTCAATACAGGCTTTTCAACACAGCTCTCTCTCTCACACACACAGACACGTATTTGTGAACACTTGCTCGTCATTCTCTCTGTGACCCAGTTAGAGACTCCCAGCTACTGCTCCGACTCGAATTAACGGCACATATTCAGTTCCCTGTGAATGGTATGCTCTAGAAAGCATCTGTTAAGGGGATACAACTTGCAGTGAGACCTTTGCAGACAGACCATGCCAGGTCCTCTGTGTCTCCAGGAGGATGTTTCTGGAGTGGAGAGTGGCCGCTCCAGGGTTTCCCTCTTCAATCTACTGTGCACATTGCTTTGCTTAACCTGAATCCATCCTTTGCTAATGAATCGAGTGCTTTGATATTGTGCTTTAAGGCACCTCTCTTTTACCACTTCATAAATATTTAAAGATGCGTATCAGTAGTTTTGCGAGCTAATGTTCCGTTGGCTAGGAGACTCTGGGAAACATACGATACATCGCACAGAGGCTGATGGCTCGGTGGCTTTGGAAGAAGTTTTGATCTGAGATTAGCCATTCGTACACAGACAAAACTCTTTCCTACTTGTAGTGAAACGCCTCCAAGACTAATGCGGGGGGGCAAAATATCCATAATGAACTATGAATGTGATATGGGTTTATTTCTTGTAAATGTCTTTGCCAGCCAATATACTGAAGTGATTTTTTTGTATCTGTTCACAGATAAGTCAAAAGATGATGACAAAGACCAGGTGTTAAAGACGAGTGTCACTCTCATGGTTGACACAGACTCGTCAATCACACCCTGTGAGACATCCAACCATACTCGACCTCCCATTTACCCGGACGACTTTACACCGAACGAGCCTCCCCAACCCTCTCTGGCCATCAGCCCTGCCCATTTCATCCCTCTCTATTCAGACTGGAATTCTGCCCTGGCCACTTGGGGCTTTGCTTGGGAAGCACACATCTACGGCCTGGGATCAGTCTTTACCGTGTTTGGCCTCCTGTCTGTGGTGTGTTTGTTGGGCCTGCCCTTGCGGTGTCCTGCGGGATGTCCCTACATCATTCTGCTACACTTGCTTCTCCTAGCTTTTGCAGCGATGACAGCTTTTTGTATGCTTTATGATGCTTACAATCACCAAGATCGTCTCCCCCCTTTGGGGTCCCTGTTGCTCTTTCAGCTCCCTTACCCCTGTTTGACCTCAGCTTTCTCCCTGGCTTTCCTCCTTCTTACCCTGCACTCGCGCAAGCGTCTTTCGCTTCCTCTTGCAATTTCAACCACATTCTCAGCCCTACCAAAACCCTGCCTGTTACTGTGTATGTCTGTATTTCATTTTGGAGTTTCTCTAGGTTGTGTTGGCATCCTCCAGCTGTTTCCCAGTCTCCCCACCATGATGCTTCTCCTCCCTCAAGGCGTGCTCGTCTGCCTCACGATCTTTCTCTCATGTTCCTACGTAACATTTTACTGCTTAATACAAGTTGATACAAAAACCATCTATAGGCTGAATGACAATGGAGAGAGTGGAGGATCTCCTGAAGTCATGCACCAACCAACAAATTGCCCATTTGACAAAGAGGAAGACTGGGGCAGAGCAGTGGGTGCTGGAATAGGAGCGTCTTTATGTTTCTTAGGATGTGGAGGCCTACAGCTCTACAGCATTTTACATGCCCTTGGTTTGGGTGGGGTTGATGGCTATGGGTTTATGCCCTGGCCCTGGTGGATCTACCAGACTGGTTGCAGGCTCTGTGAGATCGGAGTGTGTTTAGGTTTGTCCCTCATTGGGGCACACCCTTTATTCTGCCGCAACAAATCTATCAAGACCATAAGTCGTCCCGGGCCAGCGAGATGGTCGCGCCTATCCTGTGGTTCTCCTTCACGAGGACTCATCCCGGCTTCGCAAGGCGACCAGGAGCACAGTTCCTGGCCACAGGCTAAGCAGGAAAAGGTGGTAGTGTGCGAGGTCCTTACAAAGACACCTGAAAGACAGTCAGAGGCGTTTCCTCTTTGTTCAGTGGTGGATCGTCATGGAAATGGTCGAGGCCCCAAAGTCGGCCAAACCAAAATCGCTGCGCCACATCCACCTACACCCCCAAGCCCCCCACATGACCCAAAAGATGCGTCAGGGTGTCGGCTGTCTTCACTGATAAGCCTTAGTTTGGCCGCTGACTCCACCGTCGACCTGCGCCCCCCATCGCCCATCGACTTGTCCCGCAGCATTGACCAGGCTCTGTTCAGTGAATCTGTGTTTTCTCACAGTATATTTGGTCCACAAAGACTTTTCAATGCTTCCTCCAGTCTGTCTTTGAGCTCTCCTAGCCAAGGTACATCAAATCAAGGGCCCAGCTCCTTGGAAGATGCCCTGTACCGGACCTCTTCCTGTGGAGACCTGGATAAAGAGAACACCCTCTCCAGCACAAGACCTCCCCGGCTTCACGACCCACCCCACGACAAACCAGAGCAGCAGCTGGATTGGAAAGGGAGTGTCTCTGGCTCAACTTTGGGCCTGTGCAGCAAAATCAAGGAAAAAGGAAATATCCGGTCACACTCTTGGGCCAACAGAGGGCAACATTTTCCCCAGGGCAGCCTCCCACGAGCAATACCCCATTTGTCTTACCACAGACGTTACCGCACCTTGAGCGTCGCTTCCCACGACAGCCAAGGACCCGGCCGCCTGTCCGGGACTAAACAGCTGAGTGAGAGCAAACAGCTGGAGTGGGATATAGCTGTACAGGCCGAGTTTGTCAACGTATGCAGACAAATCGACGCTCTGAGTGTTTGCAGTGACATCATTGAACTCTAAGGTCCTGAGGCCCAGTTGTGACATGACACTGTCCAGAAACAGCTTTGACTCATGGTACAGGTGAATATGAATACCTGAAACGTAGGGAATGGGAAATAAACACTACTGATGTAATATGTAAATCTTAACTTATTTTCTTTGGATCCTGTACAAAAAGAGATAATACAGATTTCCCACACCAATTTTATAAAGCTGTGAAACATTGTTGTTATGATATACGTATGCAATGCTTGTTGTCTGATGGACGTCAAAGATCAGTTATTCTTCTCCTGTTTGCTAAATAGTGCCAATACTACCTAAGAAATGAACATAAGCATGTCGTATTTCTTGAAACAATGTGTTGCATTGTTGCACTGATCATTTACTATCCTGCTGAGAAAAATTAAAGAATATTTATGTTTTAATACTTTAAACGTTTAAATGTTTTTGATGAAGAAAAGAACATGTGCTTAGGTACCTTGACCTCTCTGTGTTCTATTGGCATGTCCAGAGACAAAAGTTGAGTTTTTGGGATTCAGTCCGGTGTAAATGTGTAAAATGACATGTATCAAACCGAGGTGGAATTGTTTTATGACTGATACGTTGGAATATTCTCCTGGGTTACATGCATTTGACTAAAAATGTCAATGATGGATACATTCCCAACTTATTTATCAAACATGTATCTGTACATGAGAGGGAGGGTTGATTTTTAACTCTGCAGATATTTGCAGTACCACAGTCACCAGAATACACCACTGGGATGACCAAATTACTTTCCCTACATCACATGACAGGTCACATGACAATAATCCCTGGTTACAAAATGTGATCATAAGCACGTTTTGTCAACACGAGCAGGTAGAGCTCTGTTGTCTCAGAGTGATATGACTTTTCAAATTAAAAGCATTTCTGACTCCGTGTCAAAGGTCTGTCGTGTTCATCGTTTCCCTTTTCACATACAATTATAGAATGTGATTTCAATTAATGAACTATGTTGTGGATGTGATTCATTCCATTGCAAGGTTTGCTGGACACTCATGTCAGGTGGCAACGAGATCGACAAATGAGTGTCGGTTGATGTCCGGTGCTCGAGTACTGGAACCATCAGAACCCCCCATCACACCATGGCCCTGGTAAATGTCGCCGATGACCTGACCCTGTCTTTGTCCATCCTTTATTCTCATTTACAGTTTGCTATATTTTCTATGACTATGAGGACATGAGGAGAGTCACGACAGCCCTGTGTGACTGTACTTTGATCACATGCGCCCGCTGCATCGGTTCAGTGCTGCCGGGCTTGGGATGTTCGGTCCTGATCGGATGTTTCCTCGTCCCGCTGCCTCAGTAAAGCCGCTTCTCATAACTGCAGATGGAAGATAGTGACAATTGTTTTTAGTTTTCATCCTCTGTGAACATCCTGTTTGTTCATGAACTGGAATTCTGTGCTTGAAAAAATGTAAGAATGGAGATGGAGGCATAAGCACATCGATGTACTTACATGGTACAAAAGAGTATCTACAATGACAGCATGAAGGAGAGAAGGAAAAGAAAAGACAGTTTGATGCTGCCACAGGTGACGTCCAACCCATTTGACAGAAAAGAGAGAGAGAGAGATCCCTAGAGACAGACACAGAGTGTGGGTCCGCTGGTCGACTTACGAGTGAAGGCCGTGAACACCCCCCTCCATCTGAGCAGACATGGTTCTCTTTTCAAACTTCAGCTCTCCTGAGTACATCATTGACCTGCCAGAAACAGTCTCATTTGAACGCAGAACACCTCACACACACACACACACACACACACAGACACACAGACACACACACACACACAGACACACACACACACACACACACACACACACACACACACACACACACACACACACACACACACACACACACACACACACACACACACACACACACACACACACACACACACACACACACACACACACACACACACACACACACACACACACACACACACACACACACACACACACACACACACACACACACACACACACACACACACACACACACACACACACACACACAGACACACACACACACACACACTGTCTCTCTCTCTCTCTCTCTCTCTCTCTCTCTCTCTCTCTCTTTCTCTCTCTCTCTCTCTCT
>CAAKHB010007867.1:1083-13145 GCA_901007665.1 Aeoliscus strigatus
GGGGGGGGGGACACACACACACACACACACACACACACACACACACACACACACACACACACACACACACTGGTACACTCTAGTGCACACAGTTTGACCAAAATGCAAACAGCGTGAAGACTGAACAAGAACATGAAGCAGTTTGGAGGCAGCTGTGTGTTCACGCCTGCTTTGAAGGCTCTTATCAGCGTCAAACAGCTCTGAGTCATCAGGCTTGTTGACTTTAACAGGTCATCAGCCAGCCACTGTAACGGCACACCACTCAGTTTACGCCAGCTTACAATCAGGAGCCGGTCAAGGAGACTGACGCAGGAGAAGAAGCATTGTTAACCTGGCAGCTGACTTTGATTTAGTGATGCATCTGTGTGGTTCTGCAAGGACGACAGAGCCACAGCAGTGGTTTGTTCAGAATCAGAATCAGAATCTGCTTTATTGCTGAGTAGGATTGAACATATCAAGAATTTGTCTTGGTGGTCAAGTACCAGACATTTAACATAGAATAAAAGTAAGATATTAAGGATGGAAAACTTTGAGGTACAACACTGCATGCAATAGTAAACATAGAATAGAATAAAATAAAGTAGAATATACAATTATAACAGTACTATATACACTGTTTGTTGTCAGAAACTACTACTGTATTTCCTCCGATCTGCAGAAAGTCCTATATCTTGAATTTTTTTCATAAAAAAAAACAATAGACGATACCGCCTCTGAAATAAAAAGTCAGAAACAATCTTCTAGTTGTTTCTGTGGTGCTGATGAAATTAGAAATCACATCCTGTCAAATATGTGGTAACAAAATATTATAGATGTTTTGATGCTTTCGCAAAAGATAAGTCATTTTTGTATTGTCTTCTTTAATTAATTTCAAATTTGTACTGTTTTTAAGGGTTTTAATTTGCTTTAGTCTTTAGTTTTATCCTTGTTTTGTTTTCTTAATTTGTTATATTGTAATATTCATAATTCTGAAACATGAATACTGATGATATCAATAATGTTAATGACATTAATGGCATTGATAATTATACAAACATTAATAATATGAATTATGTGAATACTAATAATATATCTTTGTGTGTCTCATTCATGGGGCCTCACCACTCACTAAGCTTTTCGCATTGAGAGAGACGGGAGGGAGACATGCGCTAAAGGAAAGAGGGAGAATATTTGTGTGGGAGAGACAGAAAGAGAAAGATACAAGTGAGATACGTAGGAGAGTGAAAGGTGTTTCTGGGAGAGAAAAGGAGAATGGAAGTGACAATGAAATGCAAAAAAAAATACTTAAGCACCATAGATGGAGGTGCCTGCAATTGCCCAATTGCAGAGACATGTTTCCATGAACGCACACTGTTACCATAGTAACACGCTGTCCAGAAAGTTTTCATCATATGTATCATAAATTATATATATTTTATACATTCTATTCTATTATCTAACTGTTGGATTCTGGATTGAATGTTGTTGCAGAAAGAAACACAGAATGTGTTATGTTTTTCACTTTGCTCACGCGGTTCCCCTGAATGCATCAGGACGTGGTCCAAGGCAAAGCTTTTCATACAGATCCTCTCCACCCACATCCCCACATAAAAGTCCAGTGTTACACAATGTTACTGCTGAATGACAAACTCCAATCATTAGATCTTAAGGGCTTTGTGTTTGCTTTCACAACAGCTGTATGGGCCTGAACGTGAAAACACATGAGTCTTGAATAGGTTTTCTTTTGCATTTAACATGACAAAGAGTAAAACAGGATTTCTATTGCACAGGTAATAAATCTGTTGCTGTTAGGTCTCAAATGCACATGTTTATAAAGCGTGGACAAAGATGAGTGCTCTTGACACAATAATACGTTCATTAGAGCCACACGTCCTTTAATGTGAATTCAGTGAATATTACAGGTGTCATCACCTCAGAGGGAAAATTGAATGGTGGAGTCGCATGGTCACACAATGGTGGTGCAGTGGATAGCACTGTCGCCTCACAGCGAAGGAAAGAACTATGCTCACAGAGAAACAAAGACAAAACATAACAAGAGATAGAGCCCAAAATCCAAAGGTAAGCTAAGACAAAATAATCCTTTATTGAACCACAACGGGAAAAAATGCATTGTCACAGCAGCAAACTCATAGCGTTGAGAAAAGCACAAAAGAGACAAAATAGATAATAGATGCTAGATCATGTGAACATGTATTAGACAATACATATATGCACAATATGCAGAAAAATACCAAAAAAACAACAACAACTGAGCAACATGAAAAGATACATTAAAGGGAGAATGTGTTTTTTTTAGCTGATGTTATTTGAATTCAGTTTCTATTAGAAAGCCCTTATTCATATTATGATGATCTTATTATGGTCATTTGTATGTGTGATTATGTGTGATTATCTGAATTGACAGATTAATGAAAGTGGTCATTCATCTCAGTCCAATTTAAGAATATCTGGCCCTGAGCCTTTTCACCACCCCCAAAAAAAACACTCTTATTTTGTTCTGCTTTAATTTATCAGTCAAACTTTGCAGCGATAAAGCTGTGCTGTAATTTGACAGAGGTTTAGGACTGCAGGTGCATCGTTCCAAGTGATGAAACTTTCATTTGTCCTTGTGCCGTCTTCATTAACTCAGTAACAATGACACCAAAAGTATTATTAAACAGACCTCCATTATAAGCGGATTTCATTTTTGAGCAGAGGGTTCAAAAACGGCCTTGGGCTCAAAGGGCTAAAGGGTTTCTGTGAGAACGTGCATGCTCGCTTGATCTTTACATCAGTCCCAAGACTGTGGGTCTCATCACATTCGAGTCAGATGTTTTTCTGCTTTGACAACTAAAAACCTGTCGCCATGCCAACAGCTCTGTTAACTAAGGGAAAGCTTCTTTATATCAGTGGGAGTCGTTGTGTTTATGTTTTATAGTGTGTGTAATACATGCACATGATTTGATAGAAATCAATAAAGCGCTCAGATGACTCATGTATGCCCTCTGTTTCTTCTTTGCCTCCTCACAGGAAACAGTTGAATATGCCTTCCTGATCATTTTCACGATAGAGACATTTCTGAAGATTATTGCCTACGGCCTGGTCATGCACCAAAACTCCTATGTCAGAAATGGCTGGAACATGCTGGACTTTGTCATCGTCATAGTGGGGTGAGTGTCAACGGTGACCGACATGCACAGACATGAAGGACCATGTGGGAGCAGGTGCTTCAGGTACACATTCTGGAGGTGCAGCTCCATGGCAACAAGCACAAAGAAAACATGCCTCTCTGCTTTTGGCTGTTTTGGCGTCTTGGTCACTTCTCTCCTCCTCTCCAGGTTGTTCAGCGTGGTCCTGGAGATGATAACCAAAGATGCTGACTCTGGGGGCCAGTCTGGAGGCAAACCTGGGGGGTTTGACGTCAAGGCCCTCCGAGCCTTTCGTGTGCTGCGACCCCTTCGCCTTGTCTCTGGAGTTCCCAGTGAGTTCACACACATGTTCAGTCCTGGAAGTCCAGCTCAAGAAACATGACTGAACTGTGCCTTTAAGTTGTTTTTTTTTTTTAAATGTCATTGACCAGAGATGTTGCTACAACACAAAGGAAAATCTCAGTCTCAGACACATGGCGTTATCATGTTCTCAAGCAAATCTACATGTAGGAAAGGAGGGAGGTATGGAGAGTCTGTGCAGGACAGAATTTATCTGCAGTCCTCCACTGATTCTTTTCTCAGCGTACATTGACCTTTCATGAAGTTCCCTTCATTTTGCTGCTGTCTTGGAGTTGCCATAGCAATGCATCATTCACTACTCTATGGCCTCTGGAGAGTGTTTTTTTTGTTGGATGAATATGTCTAGATTTTTTATTTTTATGTTGGTATGTCTTTTTTCTCAGCAAGGGCTGGATTGCCTCTTGTAAGCGTATTCATCAGTCGATTTCATGATAATCAAAACTATAAAGTTGCAGTTTGGCATTTGTAGCATTTGTATACATTTTGCTATTGATGGAAAACGTGTCAAAATACCTAGGAAAAAGGTAGAAAAAGTAATTACACAAAAAGGGAACTAAACAACAACAACAACAACAACAATTATTATTATTATTATTCTTATTATTGTTATTGTTGTTGTTGTTGTTGTTATTTTCATAATACAAGTAATTCAGGCGGATTTTATGGAACTCAGATAAATAGATTGTGCTTTGTGTGTTGGATTACCTCACAAAAGACTACTTTTGTAGGTGCGTCATTAAACGTCAGTATCCATGTCTCCTCTACATATTTGAAGTCTTTATTTTCATGATCATGAAACTTGCTTTGGCAGCTCTCAGCGAGTCTGTTAGACACAAATTTTCGTAGCTGAAATGAAATAAGTTGCACGTATGAAAATAAATAACATAATGATATGATTATGAACTTAATGATAATAATCATAATTGACCTGCAAACACATGTGTTTCTGATGTGAATGAGGTTTTATTTCTTCTGTCTTTTTAAATCTGGGAAACAGCTGACGTGTTATGTTTGTGCGTGTTGTCAGGTTTACAGGTGGTTTTGAACTCCATCATAAAAGCCATGGTTCCACTGCTCCACATCGCACTGCTGGTGCTCTTTGTCATCATCATCTACGCCATCATCGGCCTGGAGCTCTTCATTGGCAAAATGCACGCCACGTGCTACGTGATGAAGACAGGTACGTTGGTGTGTGTGTCTTTTAATAATTAGATTAATTTAGCGAACGGTTCAAGGACACTGTTTGTGAAGGGCGATTAAATCCCAGCGCTAACATCCTGTATGACCAGGCGTATACATCTCAGCTTAGGATAAATACAGGATATAATCCCAGAGATTGGATGTATGTGAAATGAAGCTGAAAACAGGAACAGAACAACAGATGGTGGATTAAACCTGGTGACGAATATCTGCCTATTATGTAAACACACTTGACCTTTACTCCAGCGCTTCTTCCAGAATTACTCAGGAGGTAAGGACTGATGGATGAGTCATGTTTATCCACACACACACACACACACACACACACACACACACACAGTATAATGACATGTATAGATTAATCATTATGAAATTATTTCAGGCTAATAGTGGATGCAGTAATACTACAGCTATTCTCACCAAAAGTACACACAATCAGAGAATCAGAATTCGAATCAGAATCTTTATTGTCATTATGCTAGGCACAAGGAAATTTTTTTGCAGCTCTCGGCTTTGACAAGCAGTATAAAAGCACTCTGAGTCACTATAAGGAAAAAATACAATAAGTATAATAAATACAATAGCATATATTGCACATGTTACATGGCATCGGGCAAGGTGGTACAGTGCAAATTGGATGTAATGAGATATATGTGCAAGAACATACTGTATCTCTTTTCAAATGGACGGTGAAAGCAGCAGCACATGAGGTCACAGGTTCATGCACACAGCAGCAATACAAACAGAAGGATCCTAAAATAAATGCACAAGTGTTGCTGCAAATGCAATCGACATGTACATGTTTCCTACAAGACAAAGCAATGTCATGTGTAGCTGCCTACAAATGACCCAGATGACTGAGAACTTTCACATGCACGCATAAAATACAGCTGATTTATTACTTTTAACCCTCAGTGTGTACTGCACTCCTACAGGTGTGCTAGCAGAAGAGGAGCCCACGCCATGTGCGGTGTCGGGACACGGTCGTCATTGCGTGCTGAACGGCACCGTTTGCAGAGAAGGCTGGCAGGGCCCCAACAACGGCATCACCAACTTTGACAATTTCTTGTTCGCCATGCTCACTGTGTTCCAGTGCATCACCATGGAGGGCTGGACCGACGTTCTCTACTGGGTATGAGGACGCACACACACACACACACACACACACACACACACACACACACTTGCATACACAAAATGACGCATTAAAACAAAGTGTCACGATACGTTCCAAACGATGTTTCCTTATTGTCACATGTGGGAGAGGCCATTGTTTTCATTCAAATGACTACAGTATTGAATAATAATAGAAAAATAATCACGGTATGAATAATTTACAAGACCCAGTTGACGAAAGGATTAATCCAGATTCATTATTTAGTTGTATTATCACAATTTTATTCAGATTCTTCATCAAGATCCTTAGGCTGATGCTCAGTGATCAGCATTCAGTAAATCAAGTATGTCCGACTACAAAAGACACACTCACTTCAAAAAACCCATAAGTGAAAATCTCCAACAGCTTTTAATTAGCTACAACACCTGACATCAAAGCTCATCGCCTAATTTTCGTCACAATCCTCCCACATGCTTTTATCGATGGAGACCCTCAGATATGAACGTCCTTTTTCCTCCCTCTCTCTTCTCCTCTTGTCGCTCTCTCCTTCACACAATCTTTACTTCTGGTGGAAATGTGCGTTACCATGGCAATTTCATGCAGATACCGCTGTGGTGGATGGAAGCAGACTTTACAAAGCTGAGAGATGGACGGACAGATGATGACATCTGATATCTGACTCCTCAAACACATGAGTGGATGAGTGATGTTTGTACCATGTCTTGTTTCTTGCAGAAAACCTTTTTTTGTGAAAATATATAAATCTTAATTCAGTGCTGAAAAGTTACATCTCACTTTTTCTTACAACATACTGTGTAAAAAAAACATTTATTTTCTCTAAAAGACAATATTTACAGACATCCTCAACATCCACCCACCTATCAGGAACCAGTTGTTTCTCATGTGGTGCCCTTGAGTGGACAGTTGCACAATTAATTTTTTTTTGTAATCCACACCTGGAGCGAGTAACATACACTGGTACATTGATGAATGTCTGCATGTGGTACATATCCACATATGGTAATACTGATATTATTTCTGCAGCATCTCCATGCCCAGACACGTCCCACCACTGTGTGTGTGTGTGTGTGTGTGTGTGTGTGTGTGTGTGTGTGTCGACGTGATTTAAAATAAATAAACTTTAAACTGAACCTACTTCCAGCAGGTGACACAAATAATTAAAAATGAGTGTGTACATTTACAATTAAAACATAATGCCTAATATGACTTCTTCCTGTACTCCATCCGTGATCAGATGAACGACGCAATGGGCTTTGAGCTGCCGTGGGTTTACTTCGTCAGTCTGGTCATCTTTGGATCCTTCTTTGTTCTTAACCTGGTGTTGGGAGTGTTGAGTGGGTACGTAGTTGTTTGTGCTCGCTTTGTTTCGGTTTCACCTGACCCAGGTTTGACTGCCAAACTGCTCTGCACAGTGAGTTTTCCAAAGAGCGAGAGAAGGCCAAAGCTCGAGGGGACTTCCAGAAGCTACGAGAGAAGCAACAGCTAGAGGAAGATCTGAAGGGCTACCTGGACTGGATCACTCAGGCAGAGGACATTGACCCTGAGAATGAGGAGGAGGGAGATGAAGAGGGCAAACGCAACCGTGAGTTTCCTGGATTTAATTCATTTGATCCTTTTATTTGCCTCCAACGCAGAAAAACAGGGAATGCAGACCTACACATAACTTCTTCTTCTTTTTATTAGAGCTGTGTCTGCTCCGTTACTAGGTGGTGAGGAGGATGCTCGTTAAATAGTTCCACACACAATGACAAGTTACAGGCTGTGTTTTGCTGCTGTACACATAAAGCATGTGTCAAAAATTTTAAATCAACCAGTCTGTCTCCAAACATCATCTCGTAGGTTTGTTCTTAGATGCAAAAAATGATCTTGAAGAATGAACCTTGCAGGCTTTGTTTTTTTCTGTAATTTAATTTAAAAAAACACTGGATGGAGCATCAGTGTTATGAATGACAGTAAGCCAGTGAACATCTGTGTGTGTGTGTGTGCGAGAGAGAGACAGAGAGAGAGAGAGAGAGAGAGAGAGAGAGAAAGAGAGAGAAATGTCCACGTGTTTGTGTCCCATATTCCAGTTTAATCTGATGTGGAGGAGGCGTGTTTCTGAGTGGAAGGGATAATCGCTTGAACAGAATTACAATAAATAGACTCCATTCAGACACATTTCCAGCTTGTCATTTGAAACTGGGCACTTGCATAATGCCAGAATTTTCTTGAAAATACCAAACTGACAAATCATAATAAATCTGTTGGTGTCAACCAACACTTTACATCTTTTCCAGATTTTTCCATTTTTACACATACAAACAAGTTCATCAGTTTTCAGCCATGAAGAGGACGTAACATCACTCAAAGTTGGTGTCAAGTTGTGTGTGTGATTGGAAGCAGAGTGGATCGCGGTCTTCATTGTTGGATGTGAACTACATTGAGATGCTTTCACCTGCACAGATGTTGCTGACAGCTGCTCCAGTGCCTTGAAACCATTCATAGTGCACACAGAGTGTGTGTGTGTATTCCCTTTTCTCCATTTTGTTTAAAACTTGACATGAACACAAACATTCCATTGACATATCTTACAGCTTTTGACATCAAATGTTCATACTTTTATCATTATTTCACAAAAACATCAATTTTATTTACAATCCTGACGATGCAAAAGTACATTTCAAACTGATATTTGAGATGGAAGGGCGTGTCCAGAGCACCGTCTCCCACCTGAGTCATGAACTTTTACTGAAGCACTATCAGTCATACTATCACAGTCATGAAAATAATGAAAACAAAATACATTTTTAAAAAGCTTTGTATAAGAAAACAACACACAACTTTGTTTTATTCACATTAAGAACTGGATTCAGGAAGAGCAGAATTAAATAACAATATCAGAACGTATAGTTTAAATTGTACGTACAAATGATTATTGATATGAATAGAAGAAGCGTGGTCTGACTATAGAGCCCTGTGGTACACCTAGACACATCCCTTCAGTTTCTGTGTCCTCAGTCCTATAAAACCAAAATATTTATTTGTATAGACCTGAAATGTTTCCATCTGGTCTTTTTATGTGTAACACAAACTAAAATGATAATGATTCCAACTCATCGTCCAACAAAGCCTTTTTTTCTCAAATTGCCATGTGTTATGCTCCTCTCTTCTTCTCCAGACACCTATCTTAGCGTCCTTCTCAGTAATCTCCCTCCTTTACCTCTGCTGTTGTAGTTGTGCACCAGAAATCCAAGACAACATACTAACTTTTTCTCCTTTAAATTCCTGCAGTGTCTTTGTGCCTTGTAGAAAACTGTAGGTTGCTGCTAACTTGAGTTTCTTCCCTCTTTCTCCTTCTTCCTAAGTTGTGTGTTTATTTTCTGCTTGATTCTCTTGTCTTCTATAGTTCTTAATGAAGTCTGGTTTATTGCACCCCAACTCCATGTAATATTGTATTGTACTGTATAGTTACACTGTCCAGAAAATATGCAATTTAGACTTTGTATCATGTAGGAATAAAGAACAGGTGGACGTCTCAGAACACAGTGGTACATTTTACCGTACAGCCTCAGAAATAACAACTGCAAACTACAGCCTGAGTATTTTATAACCCTGATAACAGGACAATATGGCATAGGCCTGCTGCTTTGTACTGGATCACTTTGATCGAGTGGGTGTGTAGGTTAGATTGTAGGTTAAACATGGTGAAATGTAGATAGATAGGAACCATGTTTCGCTCCAATGTGGGCTGTGATGTAAATAATGCATTTTTTTATTTACACGCGGTGTTGGGAAAGGTAATAGTAGTATAACTATTGCAATGACTTTATCAACGTAATGTAACTAATCCAATTTGGTTAGTTTTCTAAATGTTGAAGGAACGTTCTCAACGGTGTCAAATGTTCAGTCAGTGTTTGAACTCACAGCGTTGTCAACACTCTCAAACTGCTATTAAAGTCAGAAAACACATCAATTAGTTTTATTAAATGTATAGACTAAGTTTTTGCAGAAATTATTCATATGTAACTTATTATAGTTACATTAAATAACATACCCTTGTTTAAAAGGAAGGATGTGGTGACTTGGGTATTGGTGAATTCACACTTTACTGAGCTCCTAGACTAAACATAAACTCTAAACATATTGGATGGATCTGTTGGACACAATAATCAGGATTGTACAGTCAGTCGATGATGGAAAGAGGACATCTGGTTATTTACCTTTTCTGGACATTGTGACTACAGTTGGTGTACTAGAGTTTGTTCTGCAGTTGTCTCCTGTCGTACACTCCTCTCTCTGTACTGACTCACTGCTTCCTCTGCTGTCTGGCTGTGTGAACTGCATGTTGGTAACACCAAGGGGTCACACTTGCTGACCTCACTGAGAAGAAGAAAGGAAAGTTTGGCTGGTTCACTCAGTCCACAGAGACACAGGGTAAATGTGTGTTTTCATTCACATGTTCATGCGGACAGTTCATCTCGGTCCTGGCGAGTACCTCTGCCTGCATGTGCTCCGCTGATGCTTTTGTGTTTGCGTGCCCTTTGTGTGGAATCCTTTTCTGATCCTTTCAATCATTCCTCACTGGCATTTCATCCAAAACACACATGAGATCTTCCTTTATTTCTGAGCTACTTGACATTTTTCATCGCATCATTCCTGAGAAGAAGAAGCCAACTGGTGAAGTGAAGTGAATAAAAAAAAAATATTCCAAAGCTCGTCAGAAAAGCTGAAATAAAACACATAATAGAAATTAACATCCACCTTAAACTGTATTGATTTAAAGTTCAGTCCGTATATATTTGTAAATGATGCATCCCTCCATAACAGAATGCAAATTATATAATATATAATTGTGATATGTAACAATATAAATTGCAGTAAGTACAAATATGTGTGTCCTCATCCACTCATCATCATTTTAAAATCCATTTGTGTTCTGCATGCTCCGTATATATGATTTCTACGATCCTGTTTGTTGTTATCCTGTGAGTAATACCTGTTGTAGCATACGACATAGACCAAATGGTTTGATTATATACTTAACAGAAAAATTGTTAGTGGAAATAATCAATCAATCAATCAATCAATATTTGTATTGTTTGTTCAATCAATAGATGGTTATAAGAGGTGTCTGTAATTTAACTCAGGTCTGGCAGCATGTACTCACAAAAACCTTGAAAATTCATCTTTTAACAAGCCAGTTTTTTCAGTAAAAAAAAAAAAAAATCTGTCGATTTCTGCCTTTCAGAGAAAACATTCTGTTGAAATTAAGTAAACCTGGCTCATTGTTGTTCCTGTCTAAACTTTGGGGAGCATCTTCTCTTTTGACAAGTGGATTATGAAATAGCGTCACTTTCTTTTGGCTTGGTGAATGAGCTACATGAAACATAAAAGAAGAAGAAACATTTAAGAGTGATATTTTCGTTCAGGCAGTCCTTGTAGGATTAGATATAACCTTCAGTGGAGTCTGAAAGTCTTAAAGTGAAGTGGATTTCTCTCCAGACATGATAATTCTTTCTCTGTGAATTTGTCTACCTGCCCCACAAACCTTCAAATTTGACCTGGATGTTTTTCACATCCATCTGAGAGCCACACCAAACCAAACTGGTGCATGGATGTCGGTACCGGAGAATCTGTTATAAAGAGTTGTTTTCTTCCTAACCTTACTTTTAATGTCAACTCATCTGATGTTACTTTGTGTGTGTTTGTGTGCGCGCACATGCGTGCGTGTGTGTGTGTGTATGGTGTGTGTTGGATATACCACAGCGAGCATACCCACAAGTGAGACCGAGTCTGTGAACACTGACAATCACAATGGAGACGAGGACAAATCCCCCTGCTGTGGACCTTTATGGTGAGTGTCCTGTGTATCTACTACACACACACACACACACACACACACACACACACAGTAGTACTGCATTTTACAATTTTACATGTACTGTATATTATAGTACTATATGCATATCGGCCATAGCGATGACAGATTAATGGAAAGTGACTTTGCAGTGGAAACTTTGACTGTTTTTCTTGGGATCAAATGTTTTTTTTTAGTTTATTTATGCAAATATACAAAAAACACAAAACAAAGATACAAGGGACAATAATCAACAATCAAGGGTTCCAACAACCATGTACACAGCACGACATTAAGTCATGAATATTCATATATATTTATATATACACATGCATGTGACTCGATAACTACTGAATGTTAATAATAATATTAATAATAACAAAAAGACATAACTAATGTC
>CAAKHB010007867.1:31195-51078 GCA_901007665.1 Aeoliscus strigatus
TACATGCGTGGGAGACAGGTGTCTCATTACTCAGCTGGTAATGGTCTGTTAGGTTGAAACATGCTGTGCAGTGTGTGTGTGTGTGTGTGTGTGTGTGTGTGTGTGTGTGTGTGTGTATAGTCATTTAAGGACTGGCGTTTCATTTACCTGTTCCTAAAGATGTTAAACACTCCTGTTGTAAGAGGATCGTGTGCTGTGGTTGTTTCCTGCGTTTGTTTGGGAAGATTTGATGACATGATCCCCCTGTGGGGATGTAGGTCTTCAGACGTACGTGGGTACATGCAGGGTACATGGTGCTGACCCGCAAGGCCTTGGTGTGTCTGGTCTGTTCACTCAGATGACGAGGTAACAGTGGGGAAGTTCTATGCCACCTTCCTGATACAGGACTACTTCAGGAAGTTCAAGAGGCGCAAAGAGCAAGGTCTTGTGGGAAGGCGCTCGTTGGAGAGGCTGAATTCTACCATGGCCCTACAGGTGAGCTACGTGCTTCACTCCAAAAGGGCACTCAACAAACCTGTAGCTGGATGGGGCAAAATGTATTTTATTTTATTTTATTTTATTTTATTTTATTTTATTTTATTTTATTTTATTTTATTTTATTTTATTTTATTTTATTTTATTTTATTCATTCACTCATTGTACTGTCAAACAATGAGTTTCTTCCAGACTAATTTCCCCCAGTTTCAAATTGTAAGTATTAGCAACAGTCTTTACGTAACAGAGATACAAACCTGACTAAATACCAGTCACAGGCCTTTGCAGGGGAACTCATGAAAACTCATCTGTTTGTTCGTATGTGGGGTGTTTATTACCTCTCTCCTTGCAGGCTGGCCTCCGAACGCTGCATGACATTGGACCGGAGATACGCCGAGCCATATCATGTGACCTGCAGGAGGAGGGGCTTGTAGACGGTAATGAAGAGGAGGAAGAGGAGATCTACAGGGTAAAGATGACCTGTTGAATACATATAAATACACTGATGTTGTTCTATTTCCTTAAAAAGAAATACGGGAAATTATTTTAAAATCAGTTATGAGAGGAAAGAAAGTGGCTACTGCTTGTCATCATACCGTGCAAAGTATATATCAGTAAATGAAGACACAGCTCAGTGGAGGTCACGGGATGTTCAGTACAATAAGCAGTCAATAATACAGTCTCCTTTTGAAGTCATTTGTCCGTTCACAGTACTGGCTCAGTGCTCAGTAACGCCTTCGTGCTTGCTGCCAGTGGTATCTTGAGGCGGTAAGAGTCCTCGTCAACACACCTTTGATTGGTTTTGCGTGTTGCTCTCGTTTTGCATGCCCCTTCTGCAGCGTAACGGCGGTCTTTTCGGGAACCACGTCGACCATGCGACTCAGCAAGGCTCCTCTTACCCAACCACCGTCACTCAGCGTCCACTGCAGATCCTGTCCTTCTCCTGCGGCGCCTCAACCGAACCCACGCAACCCGCCGCAGGAGACGGTGACAATGGCAAAGACGGGGAGTCGGACATGAACTCATCGCCCGTCCAGTACAATCATCATCACCACCACCACACCCCTCATCTCCCAAATTACTCCCACTGCAATTCCACTTGCCAACAATCGCCAATCCCCTCCAACGCCAACCTCAACAATGCCAATGTGCCCTCACTTCTCTCCATGAACACCGGAAGGCAGCAGAAGTGTTTTCTCAGGCGAGACCGGCCGTCCTCCGCCAAAACCGGATCGCCAGTGACCACGAACAAGCCTTGGAAGTCCCACTCTACGAGGTCAGTCGTTGAGTTCGGTGGCTGCAGATGTTGTCGTGTTACCAGCACGTGACTGGAGAGAAGTCCTGAGCTGCTCTTAAAGGGGAACCTGGCTTTATCTTCACTGGGACTCCCGTGACAACATGACAATGACCTTAAACGACCTCCTGCACTGCCGAGACATCAGCCTACATCTGCATCTGTCCTAGGATCTGATCACGATAAAAAATGTCCTTTTTCGCATGTTTCTATTTATATTTTCAGACGCTAAAACGTGCCTGTTACTAGCTGCAGTGTATTAAAGGGTCGTTTCACCCAAATCATAATGAACCATTTCCTGGAGGGTTGTTCTAGATTGGTCCGATGCCAACAAAAGTTCTTTTTGTTTTTCTAGAACAAAATGTGTTTGTGCAGATGTCTTTTGATGGAAGTAAAGCGTCCAACTCAGACTGAAGGAATCCTCTACTTGTACTACATATCTGTTTAATTTTTTTGTCAGCTTTTAAATCTTCTCTCCTCCTGTTCCACATGTCCCTGTGGGCTCCACCTCGCTGTTGTCTGAGCAGGACGCGCTACTACGAAGCCTACATTAGGTACGTACCTGATCTTATCACGGGCCTGGTTCTCAAGTCCACTAGAATCAGTGCAAACAGTTATATCTGTTGAGGAAATGCAAATCGAGGTAGTTGATTTCAGCGGAAAATCAATGTTTCCTGTCATGCATATGTCATTTGTTGAAAAAAATATTAACAAACTACAAAATGTGATTCTGCTTTTGTTTTTGCCGCCAACTTATATGACTGGTTGTATCGTTGTCATGTGGATGCCAGGTCAGAAAGTGGTGGCAAACTCTACCCCACCATTCGTCGAGAGGAGCCAGGGGGCGGGGACAGCGACGAGGAGCGAGGCTCAGGAGAGTTTTACAGTGGGGAGGAGTATCACGAAGACGACGTTATGCTCACGAGGGACAGGTAGCGTCAGTTTGTCTGGCGGCGTGTGAAACCCGCGTGAATTATCTGGAGTGTGTTTTCATCCCAGGCTGTCCCACAGGGACGGCCGCCCTGATGAAGAGGAGGACGCTGACCTCCAGGTGTCCACGGACGACCAGCAGCACGACGCCTTCGACGACGACGACCAACAGCCGATCTGTCAGGACAGCCGGCGGTCGCCCAGGAGATGGCTTTTACCTTCGCCTCAAGGTTGATTTATACATTTCAGTTGAAGACTCTGAATCACATCTGTCACACACCTGGTTAGAACGTGTTCAACTGTCTCCTCGTTTTCCTCTCAGCTTCCAGCAGACCCACATTTAGTTTTGAGTGTCTTCGCAGTCAGGATGATGCCCCTCCCTCGCCGTCCTGCACAGCTCTTCCTCTGCACCTGGTGCAGCAGCAGGTACGTGCACGTGAAATCGACTCCCATGTTCATGTCAAAGATCCACATGTTGCTGTAAAATACCACATCACAGCTCTACTTCTGTAATCGTGACCTTTGAACTCCAACCCAAGGTGATGGCGGTGGCTGGTCTGGATTCCAGAAGATTCCCCCGCGTGTCTCCGACGCGGTCGCTCCACTCCTGGTCCACGCCCCCTGCTTCTCCCATCAGCCGCGACTGCTCGCCGTGCTACACGCCGCTCATACAGGTGGGTCTCCTGGGGGATTGACCGCCACAGTCCGTCTCCTCCCGTCTTGATGTGCATGCGTCGGTGCTCTCAGGTGGACTGGAGGAGCTCCGGCAGCGTCGGGAACATCCCCAGCGTGGTGAAGAGAAGTTCGTGGTACACAGACGGCCAGGATGGCGCTCTGAGCCGCAGTCACTCTCCGTCACGTCTGCAGTTACCTGTCGACGGCTGCTCACACTTCCTGCAGAAACGAGGCAGCGCCAACAGTCTGGTGGAGGCTGTGAGCTCATTTTCTTTTTCTTTCTTCTTAAAATGACATTACTGTGTCGTATCGACAGATTTTTCAGGCATCTTTGCACGTGAATGCTACTGTTCTCTGCGTTTGCACTTATTGAAATCCTGAAATTCCAAATGATACATTTTTACCTTAACCAAGAAAACTGGAAAACATCAAAACATCCATCGGCAACGTTCATTAAATCAGTGAATGTAAATGTGTAAATATAAATGTGCTGTCATTACCTGTCGTAATCTGATTTCAGATTATTGTGATTCTGATTCTCGTTAATCACAGGCATTGATCTCAGAGGGCCTGGGAAAATACGCCAGGGACCCCAAGTTTGTGTCGGCGACCAAGCACGAGATCGCAGACGCCTGCGAGATGACCATCGATGAGATGGAGAGCGCCGCCAACAACCTGCTGAACGGGAGCATGAGTAACCTTGGGGGGGCGGGCAACGTCAGCGCGGACCCTCTCGCCACTGCGCATCTCAGAGACCGTAGCATCCGTGACTACAGCGACGAGGAGACGTGCACGTCCGTGAAGTGTGAGGAAGACCTCACAGACGAGATGATATGCATCACGTCGCTATAGCAGCGGCTCTTCTGGGAATATTTAGTTTTTTTCCAATTGAACTCGGGAGTTCGGTGAGACACTGCCACATCTCTGTACCGACGCTCATCCTGCAATAGACTCAGATCTCAGACGAGGATGAACAAGAGAACAAAGTGCCTTGTTTCCTCTTCGTGTCGGAGTGGATTCACGGAGGAGCGATCGCCAGGAGTTCAGGACGAGTTTTTCCATTTTCTGTTCATTTTAAGTACCAGAGAACCTGGTAGCTTCGCAGAGTCCCTGAATTATTTATTTCGACAGCATCCTTAGAGAAACAAGTGAACCAGCAGCTGCACGGTTTGATAAAGGTTGAAGTGATGACAGCGTGATGACATTAAATGGGCCTTGCAGTGTGTAAGTAGCCGGTTGTTATGCTGCAGCACACAGAATCGTAGTATAAGTATCTTATTCCTAACATTAATACAAGAACATGTGTTGCCGTCTAAATACTTCCAGACGTCACTTGAAATCCAGTTCAAATTTACCGCATTGAAGGAGCCTCAGGGATGAAAGATGATCATGTGACTGCAAACAAGAGGTTTCATTTGGATCTTCCAGTCACCAGCCAACTCTAGAACCGTTGGTTTTTACTGAGGCCCATTCAAAGCCATCACGGCCGTAACATCCGTCTGAGCTGCTTGGCGTTCAGAGTTCAGGGTGAAATGTCGCTTGTTTGTACTTGACGCAAAGAAAGGAAATCACATATCAACTTAAAAAAACAAAAAAGACTTTGTCCTCAGGCATATCCTTCTGTCCTACACACTGCCAATGGTGACGCCCTCACCGATTAGTTTCCCTGATTTGATACTTACCTTTATTAAATAATCACCGACTGGTTGTAACGACGCCCCTTCAAAAACTGATAGTTTCGCACATTTACTTGTGCAAATTCACCAGGACATCCCTCCAAATCCCATTTCATGACTTCATTTCCCAAGCGCAGAGGGGGCGGATACACACATTCAAATTGATCTTCATCAGGTCCCCCACGTGTACTTTCTCACATCTATTCGCCCACCAATGAGCTTTCAGAATTGTTAGTGGGTGTGGCTAACCATTAAAAACACATGATATCTAAATATATGAACTGAATATATAAATATTTATGAGCATGTTTGACCTGATGAAGATCAATCAATATAGATCAAAATGTTGTTGACCTGGACCAATGTGCAGGCTTTTTTCCTTTTCCATTACCACGCAGTAATCGTGTGTTGCTGTAACACCAGAATTTCCCTTCAGGGATCCATAAAGTGTATCTATCCATCTATCCATGTATTTTTCAACACAACAAAGCTCTGACAGATATTTGCTTCTTTTTTTCTCATGACTTTGTGTTTACAAACACACACACACACACATTATGTGTAGTTTTATTAGATGTATATTCACTATGCTACTTTGGATTAAATGGTGATATTCCCTTTTTATTTATTGTTTTTGCTGTAAAGATAAAACCGCTGCTGTCTGTGAGGGAACAACACCTCTTCAGGTCTTTCGGGTCGTAATACTTCTGACAGATTAACACGTCTGATCTGTGCAATTCAAGGGCTCCTTCAAATATGAAACCAAAAAAACTAAACAAAACAAAAAAAGGGCACAAAAGTGTCTCTCTTCTTCTTCTCTTCTCCTCAGTGACTGACTACAACATGACTGATGGAGACACAAACTGGATACATTTAATCCAAAGCAGAATGCGAGCGTATCTGGATATCTACAAATGCACATAAACTGTAGATGCAACATCTTCTCTATTCTGGATAGAGAATAGAGATGATCCCCGAACACATTTGAGTGACCAGTACAGATGATAAACATGCATTTGTACTTCAGTGATGAGAAATGAGTGAATTCAATTTGTATCAGTTTTCTCACAGTTGAATGAATGTTCAATGAATGTTCAATGAATGTTTCAAATGGACTTCCAGCAGTATCAACGCTGACTACTGTCAAACTCCTTAAACAAAATCACAAGTCATTCACAAGCTAAATCAGGACACAAGAAAGTTAACACAAAATGTTCATACGAAACCTTCTTTTTGCTGTAATTCAAATTGTAATCATGAGTATTTCCATAAGTTACTGTAGTTTAATTCACTGTGTCGTGTTAATATGGCAAAAATTAGATGTTTGAACGAGAATGACTAATGGTCATTTGAATTACTCTCTCTTTTGTTCACCCATGAGCCACCTCCGTTGTCTGAAAATGTCAAATTGTTTTGGTTTATTTTTCTCTAGCTGGTGATCTCTGAAGAACGGGCATGAATCTAAAAAGTCTGGTGTTTTCCTTCAAATATTATTAGTTGTCAGTTTCAGTCTGAAGCCCGTAAAGGCAGTGAGGAAAGAAAACATGCTGCATCCATTAATACCTGGTAGCTGCTCTGGTTGCTGTTGTTTGCTCTGAACACACAACGGGATCATGTTCAAATGTTCAGTCTGTTCGAGTCATTGGAGCTCTTTGTTACCACCTCTGTCATTTACACATGAATCAGTGAACTTTGAACTCAACGTCATCTTAGTGGCTCGGGCCAGAATATCTGATTTATTCACAGTACAAATATATTTAAAATACACTGACTCAGACAACACACCAAACTTTACTCTGTACTGTTCCTCTGCTCCACGGATGTTGATGAAATTGTATAAATCTGTATAGTATTTGTAAAAAGAGCATTTCTGCTCATTTGTTGTATGGAAATTGAATATAAATATATATATATAACTATCTACCTTGTAGCACAAGTACTAGTACCTTTTCAATTTTATACTGACAGCACACAAAACCCCTGTTTTGTACGTTTCATTTTTTCTTGGATATTTGAAATGAACCAGACATTTGTAAGGATCCATGAATAAAGGCACGAGGACAAAGTCAGCATGGTTTGTAGTGTTGGTTTACAATTACTATATTCTATAATAATAATTAGAAAAAACAACAACAATAATTTTCCCTTTTCAAGTTCTTCCTTAATTAAGACACAATGCATTGAGTATTAAACATAACACAAACACATACAACTGTAAACAATCACAGACACAGTTGACACTAGGACACTTTAAAATGTGCAAAGCTTATAAAATGTTCTATGGCTCATTATGTCTATTCAGAATTCATTTACCCATTCTGGACAATTCCATATAAACTAAAGTATACACATCAATTCACATTCACATCAGAGTAGTCTTCTATCATCATCATCATCTAATTACTTTGATCAGTTAACTACATCTCAGTATTTTCTTCCAAAAATACAAACAAGAAAACAAACACAAGAAATAACAATTGGAGATTTTGTTAGTTTCAGTATTTCATGTATTTTGATGTATTTGAACTAAATCATAAAAATTATTTGATGTTTTTTGTAGTGTTCTAGATTCATGTTGGAATATGGTGATGGAGTCAGACACATCATATATGTCATCCTAGAAATGTCATCTCTGCCGCTCCAACAATACAAGAATCCCATGAAAAGTGCAAACCAAGACGTCATATCGATCCACTCTGAAACATGTAAGACTTTTTATGCACTGAGGCGTTTACCTTTACATTCACCTTAGTTCTGTGCTGCACCGCTGTTGGTAAGACTTGGACTTTTAAGTCAAATCAAGTATTTAATAGTATTTAGAATATATTCACTCTCTTCATAAGACATCATGGCACCATTCAATGTAAACAGCTAAAAAAGATCCAGTCCCAGACAGCAGGTTTCGTGAAAAACCCCTGAGTTTGCTCATCCTGACATGAAGAAAATGATGAACTGAATTCAAACATGATGACAGGTGATTTCTGTCTGTGGATAATATCATTGAAAACTCTGCTGCACACGATGAACCACCACTAACCACGATGGACTCTTATTCCCCTCAGACACTTTAGGCTGCTCGTCTTCATCTCTGCATGTCGAGTGAGGGCGGTTGGTAGACAGGAACCTCCGGGTCGACAAGAGGAGGACGACCTCGGATGAGGTCAGCAGCCTTCTCTGCTATCATGATGGTCGGCGCGTTCAGGTTGCCGCTGACGATGCTGGGCATGATGGATGCATCGACCACACGGAGCCTCTCCAGACCAAGGACGCGCGTGTTGGAGTCAACCACTGCCATCGGGTCAGAGGTCGAGCCCATCTTGCATGTACAGGACGGGTGGTATGCGCTGTCAGCTTTTTGACGGACAAAGGCGTCAATGTCCGCGTCTGATTGGACCTGGGGACCGGGCTGAACTTCAGGACCACGGAATGGGTCAAAGGCCTTCTGGGCAAAGATCTCTCGGGAGAGTTTGACGCTCTCCCTGAACTCCCAAACATCCATTTCTGAAAGAAGACATGATGAACCTACTTTATAATCTGTTTAAGGTTTGCTTCTCCCCAGCATCCTGACATGACCAACATGTTAGTCACACCACTGAAACTCGTACTCAGGATTTCCTATTGTTATTATTATTCATAAATAAATTGTATTTGTTATTATTTATAAATAAAAAATGAATAAACATACATTCTAGTACTGATTATCCCAATGTCCCTTTGAGTATTTGTGCTGCCTGTCCGTTTCCAATGAATCACTAGCAAATTCCTTCTTCATTCTTTCATATACTCTCAGCAGCTTTTTACATGGAATTTGTCATTTTCTTCTTTTTACTATGTATATTTTAGGGATTTTCTGTAATCCGAGCCTACTCTCAACTGACTTCCCCTTGAAAGGATGAATAATGAAATAAAGACACTAAGTAGCAGCATGAATGTTCATCTCATGTGACACATATTCTGTTGAGGTACATCACATCCTGTTAAGGAAATGATGAAGGCTGCAGTCTCTCGTAAACTTTAGAGGATGCGGTTTGTTCTTCTGACAGGTGAGTGACTACGTCCTACCTGTGGACAGATAGTTGGGCTGGAGGACTGGGTGATCCAGAGGGTTGGGGCTCTTCAGCTTCATCCAGCCGATACTGGTGCTTCTCATTGGTCCAACATGAACCTGAAATCAGGACAGTTAAGACTGTTATCAGGCTGCTGTCAAAAACAAGCAACATGCAAATCTGGTTGCTGTTCCTGTCCGACCTGTGAGAACAACAAGTGATATAGTTAAGTAGAGACCCCGTCTCATTTCAAAGCAAAAATCTCTAATAAACATTGAGGACTTGGAGGAGTCTGAGCAGCTCCTTCTCCGTAAAGTAAAGCTGTCTGACACTAAGGACACCCGTCTCCCATACTAAATGTCAAAAAAATCCAAAACCCAATAACAACACGCAAACTCCAAAGGAACACAAATACAAACACTTCAGATTTAACACATCAAAGTGTGTTCTGACAGATACCAACATGTGCTGTCCTGATTTCGCTGGAATCAGTCCGTCATCAAACTTCTGAGGTTCCAGTCCAAGTTCCACTGCAGAACTCTCTCCACACGACGGGTCTGAAGAAACTACACTCCAGTTGTCTCTGTGTCCCAGTGACACAACGACATGCAGAACACAACAACTGCTTCATTTCATACTTATCCAGCTAAATCTAAGAAGAAAGCCTTTGTCTTAATACAAATGTTCCTGCAAATGACACACTGGAATTATGTTGAACTAACTATTTACTAACTACTAGGAAGTCGTAGTAGTAGTAGTAAAACCCAACGATATGTTCCCCTGATCCAGTATTTCCTGACTCTCAACCACACTCACCTGATATGCCTCCATCTTGGAGGCAACCCGTCCGTGGTCAATGACCTGTGAGGGCAGGAAGTGAAACTGGATGTCAGGGTGGGGGACGCCAGGCCGACTGCGGATGAAGCCTCCACTCTCCAAGTGGGCGGTGGCTCCATAACCTGGAGAACAATCGGTGCGACAGCAGACCGATGGGCTTTGTCATGTGCAGGCAACCAGACGGAAATCTGTACTTGTGAACTGTTGTCTCAGTTGCTGCCTGACTTGATTGATGGCTTGTTGTGTAATTTAAGATATAACATGAGTCATCGGTTACCTGTAAACACACTGAGCCACTCAAGGCCGATTTTGACCATGTGGAAGGGTTTCTGGGCTTTGTACAGCGTGATGGGCTGAGTGCACTGCTGCTGGACGTACAGCTCCAGATGATCCTGGAGGTTACTGCCAACACCTGAGGAGCAGGAGGACGGGGAGACAAACGGTCAGTATGGTCACATGCTTGTCTTTAATGTTCTTGAACAAAGCACCCATCAGAAAATCTTTCAGTTCGATGGTTGACGTATTACGTTTTTTTATCCACTGTGAGTACTTTGAGGTCATTCATTTGATGAAAGTGCCAACAATTTATTATTATTATTATTATTATTACTTATTATTAATTATTAATTATTATTATTTGATTGTTGTTGTTGATCTTCTTCTTCTTATTTTTGTTATTATAATTATTTTATTTTTGTTATTGTTTGTTTGTCTTCTTCTTATTATCATCATCATCATTATTGTTATTATTATTATTTTCCATGAGCTACAACGACCGTGTCAGAATCATCTGTATCTGTTGGTGCACCTGGTAAATGTTGGACCACAGGGATCCCGAGCTGTTTCAGATCATCAGCCTTTCCCACTCCCGACAGCATGAGTAGCTGCGGGGAGTTGATGGCACCGCCACTCAATATCACCTCTTTCTCCGCAAACACCTGGAGAAACGAGAGACAGACGAGGCCATGGCCGACTCAACTCGGCCGTTGAGACCGAGTTGCAAAAACCCTGTTTTTTTTCTTACCCTTTTTTTCTCTCCTCTCTGCGTGTATTCCACACCCACTGCACGGCTGCCATCAAACAGGATCCTGGTGGTCAGACAGCGTACCTCTGTCTTCAGGTTGGCTCGCCCCAGCACAGGTCTCAGGTAGGCACTGGCTGTGCTCCACCTTTTCCCTGAACGCATCACAGGTTCCTTTGTATGTGAACACCACACGGAAGCTGCCGATGGATCTCACCTTTATAAATGGTCATATCCATCCAGCCCAGGCCCTCCTGTTGGTGTCCGTTCATGTCATGAGTGAAGGGGTACCCTGCCTGCTGCCCTGCCTCAATGAAAGCCTTATGAAGTGGATGGTTGGTCCTACCCCTCGACACATGGAGAGGACCGCTGCCGCCACGGTACCTACGGTCCGCAACATCTTGACTCAGCAAAGAACGGCATTTATACATTTGACATGTGTATGTGTGTGTGTCTAATGAACAAAGAGCTGGTTATCACTTTTTTATCTCGCTGTTCAGATTTCCACAGCCAAGTATGCCTGTCTTTCTGTCCTGAGGGCTTTTGTTCTGTACCTGTCTTCCCCCAGCTCATGACACTGAGCCTTTCTGAAGTACGGCAGACAGTGATCATAGTCCCAGCCCTGTGCGCCCTCTCTCTGCCAGCGGTTGTAATCTTCGGCGTGCCCGCGGATGTACACCATAGCGTTGAGGGTAGAGGATCCGCCCCACACGCGACCCCTCGGCCAATACATCACCCGGTTGTCCATGTGGGTCTGAGGTAACGTGTGGTAGTACCAGTTGTACCTGAGGAGATGGAAGAGACAGCTGGCACTGTCATGTATGTGTGCACACACAGACGGAGTGAAGTAACTATTCAAACTACTGTACTTGTCATCACACAGGTTGTAGGTCAATGCAGCCGGCATGTGGATCTTCCACGAGAGTCGTACGCTGCCAAGCGTCATGTCTTTAGGTCCTGCCTCCAGCAGCATGACAGACTCGTGCGCGTCCTCCGTGAGTCGGTTGGCGAGGACACAGCCTGCTGACCCTGCTCCCACAATGACATAGCTATATGATGGCGTTTTTGCATCGGCGGCGGATGATGCTGATGTCCGATGAGTGGCCGTAATGCTGAAGCATCTGTCACGTGTGTGGGGATGGAGAAAGTTGAGAAAAGGAAAGGTTGACGTAGCCGGTGCTTCGGGTGAGCAGATAGACAGGTACCTCATTAATCGGCTCCCGGTCCCACTCACAACTTGCCTGGCCCTGGATAGGCCTGACATGGCCAAAGACAACATCGTGGTTTTGGGAGGGGGTTTTCATTTACTGGCCAGGTGTCCCTGAAAAACAAAACACAAAGATAATGATGTAAACTGTCCATAAGGATTTTGGTATCATAATAACTTTATCCCTCTATTACTGGAAGTTACATGAAAAATAGGAACCAAATTTATTTCATTAAATTCTGTCAGGACAACAAAGTATTTACCTACTAGTATTTTTTCTGGTTTTTGTGTTTTGTTTCCTGTTTTTCAGGGTATTTTTATAGTTAAGAGCAACATCCTTTCTTGAACGCTCGATACAAGCAAACATGACCCGTGTTTTTAGGTTTTCCAGGTTGGAGACACTGAGAGATACTCCTGTCTTCAAGTCATATAGAGGTGCCAGGCCACCAGCTGGGAGGTTCTCATGAGATTTTGAAGTATTTGGTCTCCTCTTTCAGGAAAAAATAGCACAAAAACAAATACAAATACTCAGTAAAACAGTTTTTTGGTTTATTTGTCAAGTGAATGCAATATCCGTCTGTAACAAACTGCTCTAGTACCAAATACTTCACATTTAAACCCACATGACAAGCTTCAGTTAGCTTAACTCATTGCAAACCAACTTTTTTTTCCTGTTGAAAGTACAGATTCTACTCTTTCATTTGATGTTGACATAGTCATAGACACAACATTCTGTGGGTCTGGAAAGGTTGCTCTGAAAGTGGCTGGCAGCCAATGAGTTAGAAAAAAAGAAACCCATTTGAATATGTGTCAGCTATTAAAGTATGGATGCAATTTGACGACGTGGCCACTACAAAGGACTTCTCCATATTAATTTGTTATTATTCAACAATGAATTAACTCATTCATGCTAAAGCAGGAACATCTAGGTCAGACGATCGTATCGCCGAAAGCAGCTACTCATTAACAGTCGGCTAACACACTGAAGTGTCAATAAATAACTTGCAGCTCCGGAGAACAGTTTGCTAGTTATGCTAGCAGCTGATGCATTTAGTGTCAGTTTGCACTTAATATTTGAAAAACTCATTTCGCAACCTTTCAAAATAACATGACCGAGTTACACAGATTTCTGGAGATATCACAGCCTGATTATAACATGCAGTACATACTGAAAACACATTACAGGACGTAAGTGTACATTTAAACTACGACCGAGCTGTTGAAACTACTTTTTTGTTGTTTTTCCACTGTGGTTTTACAATTTGTGGCCAAAACTCAACGTTTAACATGGACACAGCCGAATACTTATCTTGTTTGAATATTTAATGTAACTTACGTTAAATGACTTTGGTGCCAGAGGTGAAAATAGCCATTTGCAGAGACGATGAGAAGTTCATATGAGCAGCAGAAATTCTCGGTCCTTACCGTTTTAGCACCGGAGCCGAACTAACCCGAGTGGTTGATGGCTGTGGGCGGAGCTTAACGGACAAACCCGAACTTCATGGACTGTGAGGAGATCCTGCCGGATCTACGAGTCTGTCCGCTGCATTTCTTTTTTTTAGTTTATTTATGTCACATGTTCTATGTGCAAGGTAGTGTCAGTCGGACGGAAAGATTTCTTCACTTCAGATGCGCAACATGGAGGCCAGCAATGGTCAGTCCTGTGGAGAGCCAGTGACCCACTGACCTGCTGTTTGAACAGGTGTCTGAGGATGTTTGTTGGAGAGCTTAAGCAAGCTTTCGTGTTATGAAGATGTCAGATCTTATTTGTGAGAAAGAGATATGTGTCAAATGTGTTTGTTTCCAACCAGGACAAAAGGCAAGTCCCTGAGGAGGTTATACACTTTGGAAAATGTAATTTACTGACTTATATTATATTTACAGGACCATCGCTGTACCTTCTGAACTTTGACAGCTGGACCTTTGCTGTGTTAACTGGTTTGGACTCAGCCAGTTTATCTTGTCCATTGATGGTACTCCTGAAATTCAAGACAGATAGATAGATATTCCTTAAACATATCTATTTAATGTAATGCTCACAAATGATGCAGAAAGAGGTTTTGTCCACTGCAAAGTCCACTGCTGAGAGTTGACCTACTGGGCCCTGTGCCAAAGCCAGTAACACAAGTAGCAGCATATGCAGGGCTATACAGTTACATTCTGAGTCTGAAAGCTAGGATTCACTTAGATGTTCATTTTTTTTAAAAATGGGTCGTTTTTGTCCAGTAAATCAATAAATGCTAAGCTTGTACTTTTCTCCTATTTGATAATAATATGGACACAGTATAAGTCAGAGAGAGACAGATTTATTTTCATTTGCTATTTTGACTCTTTAAGATTGAGATTTTTTTCATCTGTGCAAAAGCAGGCTTTAGTAGATGATATTCTTCACCTCAATCATGACCATAATAATTATTTACTTCCAATTGTCGTTTGCGCAAAGTGGGCGGGGCCAGATAGTCTCCTTTCAGTATTCTCGACGAATACGATTTGCCGTCTTGTACCACGTGGGCAAAACACGGAAGTCGGATGCCGATCAGTCGATGAGTAACGCTGCCACAACTTTTCATTTATCCGAAAAGGTTCCTCTCGCATGCGGTTGCTTGTACGAACATCTCGCAAGTAACTCGCAATATCCGACATTTAAATAGGTAATATCAAAACATGACTCAAGCTGAGAAAGAGCAAGAGAACGGTCGGGACAAAGAAAAGGACCGAGACAAGGAGAAAGAGAAGGAGCAACAACGCGGAGTGAAAAGACCTATTGCTCCGCCGACCATACCAGAACCCCACCAGGAGGTGAGGAAGACAATTCAGTGGTACCCGATGCTTAAACTTTCATGGTACAACTAAAGCTTGCATATCTGTGTCCATATCGCCTCCAATGAATAGTAGCTAGGTGTTTGGACTGTGATGCGTTCACGTCCTTTCAACGAGTGTGTTAATTTGAGTGTACCTTAGTTTAATTTTTGGTTGACGTGTGTTTTTCCTGATTCATTGTTCAACATTTTTGGAAGTGAAATGCATTTGTGTGGTGCCTCCAAATGAGGACATACTTAACATAACACAGGGCGATGAATGTGGAAGCAGAGTATTCATGGCCATATTTTAGTAATCAAATGTCATGTCCACCTAATTTCAGTTCTGTCGTCTTTATTTGTCTGATTAATAACACTCAGTTTGATCTTTTTTTTCTTTCTTTTACAGCAAATACAGAGCAATTTTGTGGTTGTCATCCACCCTGGTTCAAGGATGGTTCGCATTGGTCGAGCTACAGACACTCTTCCGGTAGCAGTCCCACATGTGATCGCACGCAGACACAAGCAGAGCGGACAGCCCAGATATGAAGATGCCTGGCTGTTGAGGGAGGGTCTAAATGTACGCCACTCGTGACCACATCTGCTATCTGTATCTCATCTCAACACTTAAAGTTTCTTGGGCATTCTTTCCACCAGAAACCAGAAAGTAATGAGCAGAGACAGAATGGGCTTAAGATGGTTGACCAGGCCATTTGGTCCAAAAAGATGTCTAATGGCGTGCGAAGGACGCCAGTTTCTGCTGAGCAGGTGTGTGATACGAAATTCAGTGCATATGGGAAACAGAAGGGTTAGAAAGAGAGGACACAGTGACCTTGTAATCTTACATTTGTACACCTGTGTTGTTTAGGCCAGAACGTATAACTGTCAAATCCGTCCAGCGGTACTAGACAGCAGCTCTGGGATGAAGTGGACCAACACAGCTCACAATCCAGCGCATCTTGTGGGAGAGGAGGTCAGTGCCAGTGTGAATGAGTGTAAGTCATATGAAACATACTTTTATAAGGTTTATCATCCCACAGGCCCTTTATGTGAACCCATCAGACTGTTACAACATCCACTGGCCTGTGGTCAGAGGTCAACTAAATGTGCACACGGGACCCGGAGGCTCACTGTCTTCTGTCCTGGCTGATCTCGAGACCATCTGGAGTCACATCATTCAAAAGAATTTGGAAATTCCTCTGAAAGACTTAAAGGTAGGAGACTTTTCATATCACTCTGTGTAAATAAGCTCATGATATGGATAATTAAATTGAAGTTAAATTAAAGAGTTAAAGGTCATGTTCAGTCACGTGTTAAGTTAATGGTTTAAAATAAATAACTGGGACCTTTCTTCAGTACTACAGATGCATCCTGCTGGTTCCTGACATCTACAACAGGCAGCATGTCAAGGAAGTCGTCAACATGTTGTTACTTAATATGGGCTTCTCAGGTAGTTTACAACGATGTTCACATACGCCGTCAGTTCAGCCTCAGCATGTTCACAATGGTAACGGTGCATTCTGCCTGCCTGTGTGTGTGTGTGTGTGTAGCAATCATCGTGCATCAAGAATCTGTGTGTGCGACATTTGGCAGTGGGTTGAGCAGTGCTTGTGTCGTGGATGTTGGAGACCAGAAGACCAGTATCTGCTGTGTTGAGGACGGAGTCTCTCACCGGAACTCGAGGTAAAGGCGTTGAAACGATCTTTTATGGTTGCTTATTTTCATGGTGTAACTACTTTGTCTGGATCATGCTGCATTCACATGGAATCAGGGAAACGGCAGATGGCATTTTATAGCCATATATGTATTATTATGATAATAACACTGAATAATACAGAATATATTTTTATTTGCTGTAAACAATGCAACATCACCATAGAAACACGTCACGTGCGTCCTGTTTTGCTGTCGTGCCGTTCCATCGGACTGCTTGTTATTCCATTCCTGCTGGTCCGCTGGTCCATGTGAATGTGGCATTATGAGATTGTGATGAAAGAGATCATGTGTCACACAGGAGAACTTTTTGGGGCAAAGTGTACATGTGTTTTTTTTTGTTTTTTTTTTGGTTGAACCCTGCAGGTTGTGTTTGGCATACGGCGGCTCGGATGTAACCAGGATCTTCTACTGGCTCCTACAGAGGGCAGGATTTCCCTACAGAGACTGTCAGCTGTCCAACAGATTGGACTGTCAGCTGCTGCAGCATATTAAAGAGACCCTGTGCCATCTAGACCAGGTGTGTGTGGCAGCGAGGCTGCGTCCAGATTGATGTATGTGTTTGTTTAGGATTATTCACGACTGGGCAGAAAACAACCGTCCTAATGTGTCTCTCCTCTAATTCCTAATAGGACGTATCTGGACTACAAGATCATGAATTCCAAACCCGATTCCCAGACGCCCCAACTCTTCTTTATCAAGTCCGACTGGGAGATGAGAAATTACAGGTTGTTAGAAAGTGAATTACTCCACATCAGCTTGTGGTGGATTCCTGACTGACTCCTCTGTCATGTCACATTGTGTTTTGTTGCTTCATGTGTTCACTGGCTTGCGATAGGCCCCCATGGGACTTTTCTACCCGACCACGTTTGGCATCGTAGGTCAGAAGATGACGTCGCTGCAGTACCGTTCTCAAGGTGACGCAGAGGATCCTCATGATGAGCACTATCTGTTGGCCACCCAGAGCAAACAGGACCAGGTAAATCATGTGCTTCCACACATTGATTGAAAACTATTTCAGACGGTTGTTTTGTGGTTCTTTTCGCTTATTTTCACATTTGAACCCGACAGTCCTCCAAATCTGCTTCAGACCGGAAAGGTCTCTCCAGACCAGGTGGAGCTTTGGATGGCGATATGAGTGGTCAAGGAGGGATTGGGGAGCCTTCAGACCTGCCACGAGGCTGTGGGAGTGGTGGCAGCGGAGGGATGCAGGGGGAGATGGAGCTTGGGGCTGCCCAGGGAGAGTGTCACATCGGGTTAGCAGAGGTGGAAGAGCCATCGTCTGCTCACCTGTCCAGGAAGACTGCTATCATGAGCCAGTTTGAGAGCAAAGCTCTGGGCTTGGATAAGGCCATACTGCATAGCATCGATTGCTGTGGTAAGGACGGACAGGTGGAGTACGACTGGTGTTTCCTCACGCTCATGGCGTTGTGTCCTAGCTGTCCTGATGTTTGTGTGTGTTTTGTAATGACAGCGTCTGACGAGACCAAACGGAAGATGTACAGCTCCATCCTGATGGTGGGTGGAGGACTCATGTTTCATGGGGCTCAGGAGTTTCTGCTTCACCGCATCATCAACAAGATGCCGCCGTCCTTCAGAAGGCTCGTGGACAATGTGGAAGTTATTACAAGGCCAAAGGTAAAGTGAAACACACGGTACAGACACTGTGTTTTCTTATAGGTTGACTTCAGGTTATTTATCGGTCGACAGTGCATCATTGTATATTGAAGCAGTCATTAGGTACACTAATACCTAATATGGTATGGAAACTCATAAATTCATGCTGTATAAAGATGCATTACTTGATAACTGGTTGTACCCAGCCAGTGAATACCGTTATGTACTTGTGCATTCCAGCTCCTCTAATGTCTGCATGTTGATGCGTATGTGTTCTAGGACATGGACCCCCGACTGATATCGTGGAAGGGGGGAGCTGTGCTGGCATGTCTGGACACCACGCAGGAAATGTGGATCCACCAGAGAGAGTGGCAGCGGTTCGGGGTCCGAATGCTGCGGGAGAGAGCTGCTTTTGTTTGGTGACGCCAAGAAGAAAAATGAAAACACACAAAACGTTAAGTACGCTGTTCCTTGTGCAAGAGAAGAAAAGAGTATTTTTACACGTTTCTTTTATTTGAAACCCAGATGTAAGTAACATTCTGTAACTGTTTAATGGACAGACTGAGTTCATGAATGCTTTGTAATGACTGCGTTTAACATTCAATCATAGATGTTTGGATTTAAATAAACTCTTCATACTTGGATACATGACGGTTGCAATCACACTTTTTGTCACACCCAAGACTTAAATAATGCAGCTCCACAAAGATGTGTTGTCTCTTTGTGTGACAGAATATAACACCACAAACCAAAACTAACATGTTATAACAGCGCAAATGTTTATTCCAACAGAGAAGATACAAAATAGAGAAACTATCATTATGATTCGAAGGGAGAATGATCAAAAGTGTGAAGGGCAGAAGCAGGAAAAGGGAGAGGAGGTCATGTGGACAGCTGCTGTATCGGCCTTTCTGGCCCCTACTCGTAGGAATTCCCAGAAAGGCGTCAAGAACCTGCTTGTGGCAGCGGCAGCTCCTTCAGGGGGGTTTCAGCACCGTACTTCACCGTTCTTCAAACAGACACGATGCCTGGCCCCATGCCTACACTGGATGTGTAGGCGTTTACCTGACAGGTAAAAGACAGGTAATGAACCTTCAAGTTCCAGAAAAATCAGAGCCACAGCTAAACAAAAATGACCAGTGTTAATGACTGAAATTAAATGAATAAACTCCTAATCTCTCTTTACGCCACAGGCGGTGGGAGTTAACAGCATTAATTTAAGTAATGTGTTACGTCTAAAACAAAACTCTCGTCCTCACCTTCCTCATCCTCCTCCACCCATTGGTGGAGCACTTGGGCCTCCACCAAAGTTTATTCTTCCAATCCGCCTTCGACCACCAGGGGGACCTGGAGGACTGCACAAACATGACAGAAAAAAAGACAGTGATGCCTGGCCTCAGGGTTTGAGGGCAGGTGCGGGTCCATGTAGTTGTGTAGTGACACTTACCCTCTGCCATCGCTGAAGCGGGATGTACCACTGTTTCCATCCTTGGTCATGTCAGGGTTAATTATTGTCTTAAAGCTGTTGGAAGACAGAGGGTTGAAGGAAAAAGTTTCATATTGAGTACAGACAAACAATTCTTCAGTTTTATATA
>CAAKHB010007867.1:51098-82337 GCA_901007665.1 Aeoliscus strigatus
ATATATACACACACACACACACACACACACACACACACACACACACACACACACACACACACACACACACACACACACACACACAATAAAGCAGGTTTAATATTCCATGATACAATATCACATCAGTTTATCTGCTGAACACATCGATGTTCCGAGTCATATATTGACATTAAAATGTCACACTTGATAACACAGCACATGCGTTTTCTTGTTTGAATGCTTGTATTATTGACTGACTTACAAAAGGCCAAAAAACTCCACAGCTCCCCAGAAGATGTCGACCAGGAAGGACAGTCGCCATGGTGACTGGGTCCTGCTGTCCAGGACCTGGCCTAGTGTGGACAGACAAAGGACAGGGGCCGGTTGGTGGAAGGAACAAAAACCAACGATCTGCTACAAATCCAACATGTGACACCTTTTCATACCTCCGTTGAAATTTACTGAAAACGGAAATTCAGTACACAGATGATTCAAGAAATTCTATCGAGAGAGTACAAAGAGCTAGTATTCAATGTTGGTCAACACTGTATACCAAAAGCACATAAATAACAAGTGTAATTAAATAATCTAAAACGGAAAAGTCCAATAGTCGACTCGCTGATATAAGTTTTTGAATTTTATTTCGTCGTTGTACACATGCAGCTAAGCTAAGAGGGCTAACAAGCTAGTTAGCTAAATGAAGACCAACGCTGTTAACAAACTTTGACGATTCACCTTCATGAAATGGTCAATTCAACTGTCATTCTTTGGGGAAAAATACACACATTTAAAAAGTCGGCCGCTTCGTAAACATTGAAAACTCTCAGAGACGACTCACCATTAGACACGTACACCATCTTGCTGACAACAGTGTTTACTTGTTGTACTTCCGGGTTGGTTTCTACGTCACCTCGTGAAAACTAGTAATGTCTTTGATGCTACTGGCTCATAGCTTGCTTTATTGCGCAAAAAGTAAATTTAAAATTCCTGTCAGGAACATGTAAACATATAAAACAAGAATAAAAACAATGGCTCACAGGACACAATTCTTACTGCAACTGCAACTCGGCTCTCATCGTTCATTTAAAAGAGCCACTCAAAAGATGTGACATTTCTGTGAGCGTGTGTTTTCAAAAGATGTCGGCAAAAAAGTCCACAAACAGTACCAGGAATATTGTTTCTCAGTAATAACCTTTAAAACTCGTCCCATATAAGCACACCCTGCTACCATGTCTCCTGTCTACTGTAAGGGATGTGTTTAGACTAGAGAAACAAGTGGCCTATCCATCACTCTTTACAAAAAACAATTGACACTTACACTCATTACATAATTAAAATGTGTCTTTGCTGTATATTTCGTCACTAGATGTCACTGAGACAAAGCACTGAATAAATGAACCCGTTGGGTTCAGTGCTCCATTTCAACACTGCATGGAATGCTGACAGCCAATGTGTCATGTAAGCATTGAGTAAGACAGTTATTTCAGTTACATTCAAAGTGATTTTAATACAATTTAAACACGATTGTATTAACAGTACAATAGAACAGACAACTGTCTTCTATAAGCTATCTGGAGCTCTATCATCTCTATCATATCTGTTTGATTCTCCGTCGACTTGCATTTTTTAATATATCTATCTTCATAGGTGGGGGCTTGATGACATTGAATCACTCCACGCACAAATATATGTTTATTATAGAAATGATTTTGACTATGAATACTTTTACTATGTCTGACCTGACATGCATATGAAAGTCATTTACAACTGCTGCATTGAATGAGCAAATGAGTACAGGAAGCAGCTATGATTCAAAGTCTGAGCTCATAAATGTTGGGTGACAGGAAAGTTCATGATTAATGTATTTAAAATGCTAAAATAACACAGCCCTCAATATTCTGAGGACTTGTCATATTTTTGTGAGGTCTACTTTAGTCACTGTTGTGTGACCTGGATCCAACGCTCTCTGTCATCAACAGACTCATCCTCCCTGGCTGCTAGTTCTCTCCTGATTGTTCTGTGCTGCACACATCACCACTTGCTTGGAGTTCAGGTTTTGTTTCCTCCCCGTCAGCTGTCTGATGATCTGTTTTAATCCTTGTTCTGGCTTTGTTTGTTTGTTTGTTTATTTTGTATAGCATACTTTGCAAACAGGCACATCTGTCTCACCATCTGGTTTCATTTTGACTGCTCCTCTAAATCACCTACTTTGTGAAGCTCTCGTTTTATGGTTTTAACCGAGACGGTGTGAGAGAGGTGTGCATTCAGCTCTGAGGTCAGTCTTGAGGCTGTATACTCTGGGTGTTCATGTAATATTCTGAGAAGTACCTGTCTGTCCTTTTCTGTGAGCTTTGACTTGCGTCCACTGTTCTTCTTAGCAGATGATGTTCGTCCATGTTTGACATACACATTCACGATTCTGGAGACGGTTCCCCTGGCAACGCTAAACAGCTGAGCAGTCTCTGTGACAGATGCACCAGATAGTCTTGCAGCAACTGTGGGGGGAATCCTGAGATTCCCCCGTGGACGGTAGGCTGCTCGGACAGATGGCAAGAACAACTTCTTGTTTTTACTTGCAAGGACGAACACCATCAGCTTCATGTGAATCGCGCTGAGGTGTTGCCCCGCATCTTTATTTAATGGATTGAGAAATAATAATAATAAAGTTGGTCAGTGTTGTGTGAGTGTGCGTGCATGTAGGCGTGTTCTTCGTTGCGTAAGCGATCATGTTGCAGGTGGGTTGAAAACCAAGTTCATTAGATGGGAGGAGTACATTCTGTAATGGGTTGCTCGTACGTAGTGATCTTCTTCCAGGGCGTCTTGATCTCAAGTCAAGTTGACCTTAATTAAACCTCGTTATACAATCAACGTGTCATAGTTCATGTCTAAATGAAAACAATGAGATAATGAATATGTACTATGTACTGGATTTTCTTCTAACAGCAACAATTTGGCATCGTTCAAATTGTTAAGTCACTCATTTTTGGGGGGAATTGATTTCTCTTTTGGCACATACAGATTATTCCTTATGTGCTCCGGAATCTTCTTTTATGTGGCAAGCGAATTATTTTATCCATTGCACCCACGCTGAGAGCTTTGGACCATCTGAGAAAGATCCACTGCTGGCAATCTGTTTCCAATCTGTAAAAATGCAAATGAATTGTTTGAAACACTAATATTGTTAAGAAGAGCAGTTGGTCGTGTTGCTTTCCAGGGCAACCTGTATACAGTGATATATGAATGTGCTGTTTGACACAGAAAGGCTATTTTAATATCCATGGTTTCAATACTTTCAGTGCCTTTTCAACATGTGGTGTATTTTTTACACTTTGGTCAACCACTATGATTTGGGACTTCACAAATAAGTTCGTCAGCCATTTCTGGTCTTCAGACCACATAAGGATGAACGATGACTGCATATTCTGGTTTGAAATAATACCGATACTTCATTGTGTATCATAATATATATTTGTGGAGGGACATCAGTTAGAGGATCAGTTAAAACCAAGTGGGAGGCCGAAATAAAATAAAAGCTGTGCTGAACACTTAAATAAAGAAAACCCCGCAGTTTCTCAAGTTTCCATGATGAAATCACAATGATCATTTATGGATGCTAGAAATTCAGTTCGCTAGCCACAAAGCTAACTGTGGGTGACGTTTATGGATAACATTTTAATGTCAAATGAAAGCATTAAGTAGACTTTCACGGCATTCTCCTTACAGAGGTGTGATGTCCTTACCGGTAAGTGCTTTTCAGAATCAAGCAGCCGTAAACAAGTGTCTTGCTTATTCTGTCTTATCATTGAATAATTTTATAACTTTAATATCTTCACACAAAAATTCTACATTCTACATTCTAACAACAAGTACCAAGTAAATGATAATGTTTTTTTTTAATGTATTATCTATCCATGGACTTTCTAATGCACATTTGAAATGAATTAGTGAACAGCTGTGGTGTTCCTCATTTGCTGGTTAACACGAATTGAAGGTCGACGAATTCACGTTCAGGCAACAGAACAATACTTGACTCAGAGTCAACGGTGGTCAGTAGTGAGAGAGAACAAGACAGGGACAAGGCAGCAGCATCACATGTAATAAAGTGGGGCAAAAAAACATGTGGCAGCCACTGATGAGAGGTCTGTAATGTTCATCATAGGTTAAATCAAGGATATCACATTGGATGAGTTTCAAAGACTTTATTTGTATACTGGTGCAGAAAATAAGTATTTGGTCAACAACAAAAGTTCACCTCAATGCTTCGTAGGTCTTCACCAGGTTTGCACACACTGTAGCTGGTAGTTTGGCCCATTCTCCCATTCTTCTAGAGCTGTGCTGTTTTGGGGCTGTTGCTGGGCAACACAGACTGTCAACTCCCTCCACAGATTCTCTATTGGATTGGACTACAGAACCTAGAAACGCCTTTTACGTAGCCACTCCTTTGTTGCCCAGCCAGTGTGTTTGGGATCATTGTCAGCCATGTTTCACCCTCAATGCTCTCTCTGATAGAAGGTGGCATTTACCCAAAGAAAGCAGCCCCAAAGCAGAATGTCTCCACCCCCATGCCTCACAGTGGGTATGGTGTTCTTGGGAAGCAACACAGCATTCTTCTCCCTCCAAACACGGCGAGTAGCGTTTACACCAAAGAGTTCCATTTTGGCCTCATCTGGCCACATGACATTCTCCCAATCTTCCTCTGGCTCATCCAGGTGGTCTCTGGCAAAATTCAGACAGGCCTGGACATGTGCTGGCTGAAGCAGGGGGACCTTTGGAGCACTGCAGGATGTTAATGTGTGTTAATTAGTGTGTTACTAATAGCGACCGCTGTTGCCGTGGTCCCAGCTCTCTTCAGGTCATTGACCATTTCTCCCTGTGTAGCTCTGGGCTGTTTCCTCACCGTTCTCAAGATTTCATTTGTACCCCACGAGGTGAGAACTTGCATGGAGCCCCAAGTGGATGGAGATTGTCAGTAGTCTTGTATTTATTCCAATAATTGCTCCAGCAGTTGATCTCTTCTCACCGAGCTGCCTATTGCAGATTGGCTCATCCCAGTCTTGTGCAGGTGTACAATCTTGTCCCTGGTGTCCCTAGACAGCTCTTTGGGCAGCCATGGTCTTCAAATTATTGTCCAGCTTTCTCACAAGAAAGATGATCCAAAACCTTACCCCACTCACCGACTACAACCTTGTGACACTAACTTAGTTTAATGAGAACCACAATCATCGTGGGTTAAATGAAGTCATCATTTGTTCTATACAAACATTAAGTTATTCTGACGCGCAAAGACATCCGAGCAGTTCACTGGCTTCCTTTGACCTGGGATTCGGATATTTCACTCTCGACATCCGGCTTTGGTAAGTTGGCTTCTAAGTCACATACTGCTTGTTCACTGGCGTCTCCCGCGGCAGCTTTTGTCAGATTATTCCTTTTAGGCTTCAGCTTTTGCTTCTGGCTCTTTGCTGATACAGTATATCCATGTTTGTTAAACACACTCATGACTTTGATGACCGTTCGACTTGACACGTCACATAACTGGGCAGTGTCTCTGACTGACAGACCAGCAAGTTGGGCTCCGACTATTTGGCCTCTTTCAAAATCTGACAACTCACTCATACCGCAAGTGAAGTTTCCCTTATTTTATCTACTGACGAAGGGAAGATCCACACTGATTTGATAGTATCTATGAGGGAAAAGGAAACACAACACATTCATCCACTACAATTTAATACGACCAAAAATGTTCAAACAAAAGTACACCAAAGCTATGTGTACTGCAGGCAAAAAGCATGTCACTGTAAGCTTCAATTCACCAGAATAAAACCTGTGTGTGTGTGTATATATAGAGAGAATTTAATGAACCTTCAAACTCAACTCACTAAGCATCCTGAATCTGAATCCATCCTTCTGACTCCCTATGTCTGTATCTAACGCTTTGGTCTCCATAAACTTCCCCTTCTGTTTCTAACCGACACTTGAATTGATATCTGGATTCTTTTCCCTGTTAGTAAATACAACAACACGAACATCTTTCAGTTGACTGCTAAAAATAAGAGAATGTTGATTGTGGGCATTAAAAGATGAACTGTCACACGATGACATACGATGACAACGGCAGGTTGAACATGAAAAAGCGCATCACATCTGAGTTTCGCTGTGGATGTTCGTTATTTGAGGAAGTGACGCACTTCAACCAGATGCATTTGACGACATGAGGGAAAACACGTCAATTAAAAATACATAGCAGACAAATCACCGCAAGTCGCTGGCTGTTGTTTTAAACACCAACAGTGTATTTAACTCCATATCATGCTGAAACATTTAGCTAGCTAATTGTAATTGTCTAGCTTCTTAATACTGTTGTTATGGTATTATTCAGTGACATTAACTGAGAAAAGAGACAAGTTAATTCGATGTGTCAGTATGTTGTACTTACAATCAGAATGGTTCAGAATAATGAGTTTTATCCGTGCTAATAAAAGGGATCTGTAGTTGTTGTCGTACCAGCTAACCTCACGATGCTACGACACTTCCGGTGAGAAACTTTCAGAATAAAACATTCAGCAAGCACACTTGGCTGCCATCGTATAGATGCTTTTACTGCCATCTACTGGACTGGAGTTTGGACGATGCGAGCATACAGTAAAGGGCTTTATGCCAACTGTTACACCGATTAAATTTTAATAGCTGTTGGTGTTATAATTCTATATCATAACCACCAAGTTCTCGGGAAATAAAATAAAAACTAGTCTGTGCTGATTCTCAGTCAACCATGTTATATATATTATATATTTCATATCTCCCAAGAGAAATTTACGTCATGGTATCTTTAATTCGTTGATTTGTAGGCAAGTCCATTTGCCAAGTACAGACAACTCAGCAAGTAACCTACTGCAATTATAGAATTATGACGTTATTAAATTGTAAATTGTATTGTTATTAAATTTGTATGTAATTCATGACTAAATTTAGAGTCTGAGTAATGTGTTTTTAAAACGTATTTGTTTGTTTGTTTGTTTAAATGACACATAGGAGACAAGGGCAACAAATATGACATGTTTCCAACAGGTATTATAAATGAGAAAATGAGAACTGTGCAAGTTTATCAATGTGTCTTCAACGTGAGAAATGCTCTCCACTGGAGGGCACCAAAGACAGTGTGATGAGATCCTGTCAGCTGTGTTGTCATAGTGCCTGGTTGCTGCTGCCGCTCTGCCCTCTCATTAACGAAGTAATAATCGTAATATAGTATTCCGTATTTGTAGTCAGGGACCTCGCTGACCCCTGAGACCCCCCAAGTTCCCCAACCTCCCTTTGAGCAACAGTAATGTATTATAAAGAAACACTCCATCAACCGAGACGGCTGTGTGTCTTTGATGCAGCTCGGAGCCCAGTTGATGGCCATGACCCAAGGTCAAAGGTCAGAGTTCAGACGAAACAGGGCTTTTATTTATGAAGACTGATCCTGGCAGGGGAGGTGAGTTTGTGTCCAACAAGCAATCAGAAATTTGCAAGATTATGTTTCCATATTAAACATCTTTGTACAACTCTATTCAACAATAAAGCCATAAAATAAAACTGCTGCATCAAATAACTGAAATAACATTGTCTCTTTTTCTCTCCAAGCTCAGAACTTCTTGAATTGTAAATCATTTCCCCCCTCCTCTGTAGATATGTATCATCTTAAGCCCCGTCCTTAAACAGAGACATGAACTCTTAACTGACTGTAGTCAGTTTTCAGCCAACTAATGTCAGTAAAACTACAGTAAAAACATGCCAGCATTTATTAACATTTGGGAAGGTGCTGTGTGGTTAATTCAGCCTGTTTGCATTGTACATTCTTCTCTATCCTTTGACTGAGAACAGATATCCATGACAAATATCACAGCTTAGTTTGAGACTTGAGAACATATACATACTCAACATACTCTAGACTCAAAGATATGTTGAGTATGCAATTAATTTCTACTTCTTTAGGGCGGTCAGAATGTACTTGTTCACAATGAAAGTCTGTGATTTCAAATATTATCATATGGGTTATGAATTGCTGTGATACAGAGACACTCATCTGTCCTTAACTCACAATTCTATGTGGATCAATGTAACCTGTTTCAGTACACGAAAAAGTGACAGTCACATCGGTTTGGATGTCATCGGTTTGGATGTCAGAATTAGGAACACAAATGCATGCTCTCCACGTGTCTGTATGAGTTCTTTCCGGGTACTCTGGCTTCCTCCCACTTCCAAAAGGATGTTAAGGTTAATAAATTGCCCATATACAGTAAATGTGAATGTGAGCGTGAATGGTTGTCTGTCCTTCATGTGGCCCTGTGATGAGCTGGTGACTTGTCCAGGGTGAATCCTGACATTCACCGATTGACAGCTGGGATAAGACTCTTTAATTTCTTTTTTTTAATGATTTGATCTATCACTGTTTTTATCTCTTCTAACTTCTAATATGTCACTTGTTTTTTTTAATGTATTCTGATTTTTGTATTACTTTTAAATTTATTTTTATTGAGTATTTTCTCATTCATATTTTAAAAAGCCTTTTATCTTCTCATCTCATATTTGTTTTTTGTGAATTTCTTGTGCTTTGTACTTTTTAAAATGTCTTCCATTCTTTTTAGCACTCTTGTTAGCACAGGGTAGCAGGCAAGGCTAAAGAATGATGAGAGCAATTTGGCAATGAGAAATTTGATGTTAAAATCTAAGACAACTGCAACCAAGGGTCAATTTGAACAGTACAATACCTGCTGATGTTTTCCTGTGCAGCAAACAAATATGCAAATGGACACACTCTCACACACACTCCTGAATGCTGTTATCTGTGTGCATATTTTGTGTTGGTCACACACAGACCTTTCTGGAAATTATTATAGAGGATTGGTTTTGCGTGAGGCTTTGAAGAGTACAGCAGACCAAATGCACACAGAGACCGATCTCAGTCTGCTGCAGCTCTTATTGCTCCTGCTTATTACGTGAGATGTGTGGTGGGAGCGATTTCACCAAAGGGCCAACTGTCGCATCTGTTTGTACGTTTGTGTGATTAAGCTTTGAACTGTAACGTTTCTAAGTAGAAATGCTTAGTCAGACGGTCAAGGGTCGTCAGTGTTCAGGAATCCCTCTGAAAATCACAAATGTTCATAACTTTGTTTCCTTTCCAACATGTTCGTCGTTACATCTTCTGTTAAACTATGTCCACACAAGGCCATCTTAAATGTGTGTTTGAAATACCCTGCAATTAATTTACCCAGCTGTGATATTTCATCAAAAGGCATCATCAATCATCATTTTCATTATGGTGAGTTGTAGTTGATCACTATACATTTTATACGACAACAACATCATGGAGAAATGGCTGTAGAAACGATTATTTAACAGTATATATATTCACATCACATCTTATTGTCTTATGTCATTTTAACTTCAAAGTACTTTGGAAGGTGCTTCATGTTCTGTGTAAATCAGACCTGTGGTAACATGCTAACATGTAGGGGGTTCTTTAATTTAAAACTGGGTAAACTGCAGCCTGCAGAAGCGACATTCTTACACGGTACATTCCAACTTTCCCATTTCCCTCCCCATTCCCAGCTGAATTCACTTTGAGCAAGTCATGGAACCCTGCAACTGCTCCCTGTATACCTTATCTGCTCACTGTTCCATTGTGTGTGTGTACATACAAATGGGTCAGATACAGTGATATGAGTCTTATTTCCCCCCTGAGATTGAATGCAGACATATACGTTTCTGTAACTTGAAGTTGTGTCTGTGTTGGGGGGTCATTTAAAAACACTACCAGTGAGCGATGGAGGTTGTTAAAACTCTGACAAAGAAGGCAAAGTGTTAGAAAATTGTGGCACTTGAAATAAAAACTATTTATCCCTGGATTCCATCAGGCAGCTAGTTGTTAGTGCAGTGTTTTACATACTTTTCCTAAAACTTATATGCTCCTCATGTACAGTACATATTTGGTTGCAGTGTGTGTGTGTTGGTGTGTATCTCATCTAGTGCTTGGTTGTTAACAGGGGAAACAACTTGTCTCGTCACTCTGACTTGTGGTCATACTCATCTTTTAGCAACACACCCCACATCAACACACAAACTTACACAGTGAAATGTATAAATAAATTCTCTCTCTCTCTCTCTCTCTCACACACGCACACATACTCGTGCTGCGCATGACGGCCCACTTAGGCTGTGTTTTCACAAGACTGTAATTGATGACTCCATTAGTGCTAAGTGGTGGGGTCAGCTATTTTTTCGCGCACTTGCTCGCCAGTAATGAGCCAGGCCCTCTCTCTAAATGAACAGCAATGAAGTTCATTTCATTTCAAATGATGATAAGTAAATAAGTTACACCGTTGCAGTTTCTGATATATGAGGTCGAATCAAAGACAAGACAACTAAAGTCAGAAAGACCTACAATGCACAACGCTGAGACCAAAAAAAGAAGCAGCCTCCCACCAAATAATAAGATTTCCTTTCAACAAAGAGTGAACACTGAAAGGATCAGACAGCATCTGTGCACCAACAGGAAGATCATCCTGAAACCTCATTGCTGGTGAAACAGGAAACACAAATGTGTGAGAGCAAATGTAGGTGAGTGTGTGTGTGTTTCTCTTTCAGAGAGGCTGCATGAAATTACGGATAGATGTGATTATTTATGTAGTCTGCGTTTCAATAATGTCTTTCAGGTCTGCTGCAGACATATGGATGCGGTTTAGGAGGAAGCGCGAGGGGGTGATGGGGAAACGCGAAGGAAGAGGAGCATGGAGAAGTGTTTACAGACTGATGAGCTTTCATTCATTTTCCTTCTCCTCCATTCTAATCACTGCAGCTTAACCAGCTTCAGCTGTTATTAACACACACAGCTGCAGCTTTTTGGATCTGGACTTTATATTTGGCTCCAGGAAAGGAAAGAAGAACCTGTGCTGGTGTGTGTCTCAAAGGAAAGGACAATATTTAGACAGATTATTGAATTGCAAATGAGACGATTAGGAGCTGGAATGGCACCTGTCAGTCAAGTTTTCAACTTTACCTTAATGTATTTTGGTTCATGCAGAATAAAACATGAACAAAAAAGGAAAATCAAATATTCACTGGCAAGTTGTAAGGTGAAGTCTCGATGCCCTTGGAAGACAGTCTGTGTTCATGTGGAGCTCATCATCTCAGATTACAAATAATTTGATTTTACATTTGATACATGAATGGATGAAGAGGAAATTGAATATGATCGTGATTCTGTATATTTGGGGACGATTTTGATCATCTTTTAATTGTGAGAAACTTGTACATCATCACTGTGAAAAGAATTGCGTATTATTAGTATTATTAGTAATACACAAGTAGTAGTATGTATTGTATTTTGGGAAAAGCAATGGCTAAAATCATAAAGGTAGTTTTGATAACTTCCCATTTTGAAGGACAGAGAAGAGGGCAGCTGTGATTAGAAGTACTGTAAAAATAATGGAAAAATATACTGCATGTTGCAGGTCCATGTCATATCAGAGATTCAGGAAATTACCTGTTAACTTTCATTAACTATCAGTTTCTGGCACATAATTGATGTCTGTATTTTACATGGCAAAGGTGAGAAGACGGTGAAGAGCGATGGATAGTAAAAACAGAGGTTAAAGAGTGGGACACGCTGTACAGATATGACTATGCTTTTTTGTCCCAGGAGGGTCAGAGGTCAGGGCCTGGCCTATGGGGAAACGGCCGCGCACCATGCCCTCATGAATCATCATGGCAGCCTATAACTAAGTGTATGTATGAGTTGTATTCCCACACGTGCTTATTAGTGTGTTTCCTGGTGACTGTACCAGTAAGTACGCACACCAAAGTGTCCAGTTTTGCATTGATGAATGAAAAGCCCCTTCGTTTGGAGTTCAGGGGTTAAATTCTTTCACTGGAAACATTTAGACCATCAAACCCGCATTCACCAGGGACATGGCTGCACGCACACGTGAACACACATGCACGAACACACAGCTGTTGGCACACCGCTCAACCATTTCATTTTTACAGTGCTTCATCATCACCGACCTTTAAAATGGGAAGTTATCAAAACTAGTGTTACGATTTACACCCGTAGTCTTTTACAAATATTTTTTTTTGGAGTTGATAAGATATTCCTTTATTTATCCCACAACTGGGAAAATCACGGCGTAAGCAGCAACAGGACAAAAGCAAAAACAGAAGCTTGATGATATTCTTTAACTGGCAGGGACATTTTGATTTAAAATTTTGGCACAGACTGGTTGTAAAGGCCACTGAGGCCACATCTCATTTCCTTGATTTATTTTCGTTAATGTACTGTTTTATTCTACTCAGGCCTCAGTAAGTGCCTCTTCCACTCGACGCACTCGTCCCGCGGTAGGGTCTGACCACAGTAGCTGCTGATCCACACAGGCTGCTGTTTACAAGTTGTGATCAAGATGATCAAAAAAAGAACGAAGCAGTAGAAACGTATCCAACAAACAATGACTTCCGGTGTTTGCGGGTTATAGCGTTGTCTGATTATTTGGATACATGTCAGTGTATATAGCTGGATATAAAGTGATATTTTATCTATTTTGTCAAATGATTATAGAGCAATAAACGTTTTGTACAACAGTAACTTAGTATAACAAGTGGGAGATTTATCATCAGAGGGAGGATAAACAATGAGAACTTTTTAGACAGTACTTGTTTAATTGGAGCAAACACAATTTAAATATGTTTTTTAAAAAAAGAAAAACACAACACAAGCACACAGTACAAACAAAAATAACAGTATCCAAACACTACAATGTAAACCAGTGTTGGGATCCACATATCATTTCACTTTATCTAAAACTGCCATTGTAATTAAGTAAACTAAAAGTAAATTCCTGTAAAATAAATGATATTAAAACAAGAACATGTTGGTCTGATATTCCTGGTCAGATTGTTTGTGTGTTTCTGTACTGTGTATGTCCAGTACACAGGTGACACACGACCAACGAGTCTTCGTTCTCTCCTCTGACAGCACCTGACAGGTGAAGTGGAGCTTCTATAACACTTATTGACCACTTAGTCTGATGTCAGAATCCTTCACCTTCTTTTCTGTTCCATCTCTGCCTGCATTTACACACAGAAATTTACTGAGCAAAATCAGAAACCCAAGTGTTCTGAACATTTTTTCACAAATACACATACATTATAGTCATAATTAACAAACATTGGACATACATGTTTGTTCAGGCCAAAGATGAGAAACAAGTTTATCTCATTTATTTGCTTTATTTCGGGAGACATTTGTTGAACAGGTTGTTTTTCTGCAGATTGTCAGAGACCGATGTCCTGTCTGATTCCATATAATTCCACAGCAAAGGGCTCCTTTGTTTCTAGATATTCACACACACACACACACACACACACACACACACACACACACACACACACACACACACACACACACACAGGCAGAGGTTATCTTTCACTGCCGGTGACGGAGGCAGAGACGGAGCGAGGTGGGTTGAGGTTTGGTAACAGGCGATGAAAGGTAACAGACAAGAGAGGGATCATTTGCAGACAGATCAGATAAAAAACTTTAATGAATGGTAGTGGAAAGAGGAAAATGTAAACCACAAGAGATCGATGATAAGAGACATGAGCATTCATTACGTTACCAGATAACTTTGTCTGCTCTTTACACAGAGCACTATTCCACATGAAACTGTTTGAAAGTTGAAAAAATATAATATAAGATATAAAGCCTCATTTATCCTGATTTCTTAAATTAATTTTAGCCAGGGAGCTAGACGTTATATGCTAGCTATCTAGCTAATCTAGCTAATGTAACGTAATGTCATGTAAGTAACTGGAGTGTTCCTCCTGATTTGGGGGTTGCTATGGATACAGCACAGCTGTGTGATTGCTCAGCGCCCTATTCGAGTAGATGGTTAAGTGGTTACTCCAATGTGTTCAGCGCTCAGTTAGCTGCTCAACGCGAGTGTTTGCCACTTGAATGCGACCTGTGTCTCACTCGTCTGCGTTGTCTCCGTCTGTCAGACCTGGGATTGACTGGCGCCGGTTCGGGTTGACCCAGCCTCTGGGCCAGTGGCAGCTGAGATTGGCTCCAGCTCCCCTGTGAAAATGGATGGAGGAAAAAGATACTGTCCCCGCAACATAGTGCATTTTTTAAGGGGGTGTGCGGGGATGTGTGTGTGTGTGTGTGGGGGCTCCTGCTGGTGAGCCCCTGATAAGATAACAGTTTCACAATGCTTCAGGTTACACAGCATAGGTTTGCCTCTGATGAGCAGCAAACAATGTATGTTTTTCAAACATAACAACCTCTGAGGTCAAAGGTTACGGAGCAGCATCCAGCCCAAAACTCCCTGTGTCTCCGTCAGCTGTGATTAAGGGACATACAGTTAATAAAAAGCTGAACACAAAGGACAAACACACTCTCCTCTGTGGATCAGCTCAACCTGCCCTCAGCCTGTCAAATAAATCTGGACTGAAACATGACAGAAACAATTCAGTCTGAAGCCATATCTCCCCTCACTAATCCTCACTCATTCATCAACTGTAATCCCTTAAAATCCACTCTCACCTCAGAGTCAAAAGCCTGAGCAGTAAAACGTTACACAACACCGGGTTTCACAGGACCGCATGACGTCTGATGCTCCGATAATCTCCGCCGCTGTCAGCAGCTTGTCTGCAAACAGTCCACTGAGATTGTTCAGCAGATGGAAAAGTAGTTCCGAAAAACACACACTTCCTCTCATATTGTTTTTTCCTTTTCTTAAGTGGAAATGTAGAGTTTAGTTAACTCAACAAAATGAACAAATGAACTGAGAGATGCACAGAGGAGAGGGAAGACTGTTACTTCCCTGGAAGTAGCAGAGAATGTCCGTCCGTGTGAATATGATCAGACGTCTGTGCGTACGGAATCTGAACGTAAACCAGCATCTCAGGTTATCAGGACCTCTGATTACCATCACATTCACTCATTCATGCTCTGTTCCTTTCATCTAAACCCAATGACCTGTAAGACAGTACTGGGAAGGTTCTGTTAAGTTCTCCAGTTGTAATAGCAGGGAAACTATTTCACTGACTTTATCAAAGTCATGTAACTAATTCCATTACATTTTTTTTTAAATGCTGAAAGAATGTTTTCAACTGTTTCAGATGCTGAGATGTGCCAAGTGTTTGAACGTCCACAGCATCACCAACACTGACTTCTGACAACACTATAGATACTTCTATAGATACTATTACTATATACGACTATCTATCGCTCTATAGGTCGATAGATAGTACCTATCTGTCTATCTATCTATCTATCTATCTATCTATCTATCTATCTATCTATCTATCTATCTATCTATCTATCTATCTATCTATCTATCTATCTATCTATCTATCTATCTATCTATCTATCTATCTATCTATCTATCTATCTATCTATCTATCTATCTATCTATCTATCTATCTATGTGTATGACTAAGAGTTTGAGGTAGATGGTCTGGTCAGCACATAAAAAGATGAGGAGAGGGAAGGAATGAGTTGGGGGCAGAGTAATGAGGGTTCAAGGAGCTTCATGGGTAATAAAAAGACATGGAGTGAACCGGTGAACAGGTGTGGACCATGTGTATGATGACATGTACACACACACACACACGGTGTTGGACGAAACACAACATGGGTCTCCAGGGTCGAGTATGTCTGTCATTTTCTATGTTTGCACTGAGTGTGTGTGGACCTGAGGAATGGCGATGCGTGACGGAGTGAGATTGAAGAGGTTCGACATTCCTGTGCTTCTATGGGGAGTCTTTTCAATTATTTACCTACTGCAGCTTTTATTCTGAATCTCTCTCTCTCTCTCTCTCTCTCTCTCTCTCTCACACACACACACACACACACACACACACACAGTGCACCATAATGGATGGGTCAGCGGAGATGGATCCCAGAAACACTCACAACTCTTTGACTTCACCCTTAACGTGTGCACACCGTCTTCACTCCGTCTGGGACTTTTTGCTAACAAGCTATATTGGTCACAGAATGTTTGTCTTTCTTCAGCACACATTCAATGTCTAAAAGACTGAAAAAGACGGGAATAAAATGTCCACATTTCTCAAATAAGTTAAGGTTTAAGGAAACTTAGTTTCACTGCAGCGGCCATAGATCAGTTATTTATAAATATGAGGCACATTTATTCATTTATTCAATGAACATAAATGAGTAAATATGCAAGATGCCAGCCACACACACACACACAGTGCTATTACTCATTTAAAATTGATTGATTGCTTGTTTCTACATTTTCCACTCCTCTTGGGTGGATTTTATCCGACAACAACTTTAAAGCTGTATGTTTCTACAGCCCAGGAGTGAAGTGGTTGCAGCTGAAACTGGGATTTCATTTGATATTGATGAAGATGAAAAGCCAAGTGCTTTCATCCCAAAGTATTCAGTGTTCCTCTCAAGTGCAGACACACAGTGTGTGGGTCGATGCATCCGATGTGTTTGTAGCACGTACCTGGTCGGAGCACCTGAAGACAGTTTTAGTTTGTATGTCACTGATGTGGAACAGACACACTTATAACGTCCAGTTCCAGGTGAAACCACCTTTTTATGTGCTACACTTACTCCTGAGATTGTAGCATTTTAAAGGGCAGCAAGCTGAATTTTCTTCCTTAAACTGAAAAACATTACACGTAAATGCATCCTGCCTCCATGTCGAACAAACGAGGAACATCCTCCAACTATTACCACAGTTCCGGTGCTAGACTTGACCCAGTTTGTTTTTTTGGCTGTGGTACCTGTTCTGACAGGGTTCCAAGTGAGCTGAACTCTTCTGCCAAAAAACGGCCCATGCTTAGTCACTAAAGACAAAAAGCCACAGACCAAGGAGCAAGTCCAACATGGCCTCCATGTCCTCCACTGCACTGTTTATGTGTTTGTGTCACATGTAAAACAACATCACGGCAGTTTCATGAAGCTGTTGCTATAACGACCCCACCTCGAGTCAAGTTGTGTGCCCATACAGTTTGTTTTTCATACAGTTTGTTTTTCATTAATTAAAGAAAATACTGAACTGAAGGTTTACATATACGTTGTCTGTTCTGTGTCCTTTCTTGTCATCTTTTCTCTCTCTCTCTCTCTCTCTCTCTCTCTCTCCTTTTCAGTCAGCCCATATGTTACAAGTTCTCGTTGCATCTGTCTTAAAGTGTGAACAATGCATCATGGGAGGGAAGCTAAACGTCCAAGCAGGCGGACTGGAACAATCCAACAGTGGTTTTCCTGGTAAATTATGATGCAAAGGCTCAAAGATCAGGCAAGAAGGTCCAAACAGAAGGAGCTGAGAATCCCCTGATAGACAGGAATGACAGAATTCCCCCTCATGTGTCTGTCTGTGTCTCTTACAGTCAGACAGTTGTTATACATGATTCATTCTGGATCCAAAAAGACAAATCGGGGTTTTGTGATATCCTGACATGTGTTGATGAAGAGGTGTACCTTCCAGATCCAGGACAAACATTTACTTCCAAAACGGGACTGGCGATGCTGACACAGCAGTTTTAAGTGAAATGATGGTTGAGACTAATTCCCACCAATGTCCTCTGCGGAAATAGATGTGCTATATCCAAGGGCCATGCTTTCTTTAGTGTTTTGTCTGGATTTACTCTGTGCACTCCTCAAAGAAACATCCGATATTCAATCTTACACAGTCCATCTCTATGTGCAAACCATGAAACTGAAAACAGGTGACTCACCATCCTGCAGCAAACTGTTTAGTCTCTAAATCAAACATTCAGGGGCAGAATGTCAAATACTCCAAACATGCTATTATTTAATCATTTCCACTAAGTAATTCTGGTTATTTGTCCTTGTCCTTTTGCCAGTTCACATCCTATTGAAGTGTAAAGGGAGGTGTATATTCACGTCCTACAAAAAACGCAATCACACGGTTTCAATTGAAGACTGTTTACAAATGCCCCCTCCCGCCCCAAAAAAACCCTACACAATAATACACAACTCTGCATCAAACAAAATCGTGGCTCTCCCACACTCTCTCGCTGCCAATTTTATGTGCACGCTTTCATGTGTGTGCATGTGTGTGAGTGTCTGAATGTAATGAATTACACCCGTGAAGGACGGGCCTGAATGAAAGATGGAGCCAGAAAAGCGGCAGAGGGAACTGAGACCAGACTAATGAAAGGAAACATCCGGGACAATGGAGCCACCAGAACGCTGCGGGCCTCCAGCACGAGCTCCCTCATTGTTTTTCTAAAGCAATTCTTGACCAAATAGTGAAAGAAGACTGAAAAACGCACTATTACACATTTAGTTCTGGGTCCACATCAGGGACCTCATACAAACAACCAACCTGTTGGACTCATTCAGGGTCTTTCCTGTTTCTGCCTCCTCTAATAGAAGGCACCTCAAACACTCTGTTTGCAGATCTTTGCATGTATGGATGTGTTGGTTTGTGGCACGAAGAAAGGGACTTTGTGTTTGTATGCTCTTGCGTTGCCATAATTACAGTTTGTATGTGTCCCAGCTGCCACAGATTCCCAGATGGGGGCCTGGACTCACGTGCTGGCAGTTGACGATGGTGGCAAAAGATGCAAAATGTGCTTTATTAACAATATTAACCACTTAAAGTTTGGCTTTTTTGCCTCAAACACCTCAAGAAGGCGTACCCGAAGTAGATTCAAAGCTGTTTTTCAACCGTTTGGAGTACAGCCATGGTTGTGGTCTCTTTTGAACAATAACACTCTGAATCCCATGAAACTCACCTTTCCAACAGTGTATAACTTGCGCAGGTACAATGAAAGGGAGTCAAACACCTGCTTATTTTTGAAAACAGGAAATGTCCCACCAGTGGGACGGTGGAATGTAAAGTGGTTAAACAATTCAAATGTATCACAAGCAGATTGGGGATTCCTGTGGTAATATCTACCAGAAGTATACTTTATATGCTGTAATGCTAAAGGAAGCTCTATTGAAGAAATTGTATTACTTTCTATGGAAATGGCTTGTGTTCTCGCATAATCTTAATATAGAATATAGAAAGCGTTCAATACAAAAACAAGCATCTCTCGCATTGAAAGCAGATGTACAATTCCACACTGGTTCGGAGTCTCAAGGTCACATGACCTATGGGCTATTGAAGAACTTGCGTTTCTCTCCGTTCTCCCTAGAAATGAATGGGGTGCACATGAGAAATATAACAACTGCGGCTGCAAAATAAAGGGATCATCCAGAGCAGATGTACAATTTGACACTGCTTTGGATTTTCTGGGTCGTATAAGGTATGGAAGTAGAAAATTATTGTATTGCCAGAAAAGGCAAAATGTTAATGAGTGTATTAACAGTTTAAACACCTGAAATCTTGACCCGTCAGAAAAATAAGGTCTGTCCACATCCTCATTCCGAAGGCCTTAATGTCAAACCATACCCACACACACACTTTTCACTGTCTCTCTTCATATCACCCATCATGCAGCAGTGATTTGTGACTGCAGCGTCTGTTTTTGCTTCGCTTACACAAACCCCATAGGGTCAACTATGTGGGGTGCTCTTGATTTACACAGCAGTTCAAAAGGAAGCCATAATGGGTCTGTGATTTAGTAAACCTCAGAGAAGAAAAATGCGATTTAGCTAGTTAAAATATTTCAACTCTGACACTGAGGGGATGACTGAAAATGAACGCTTTCACCACCCTTCGTCTCCGTCACTTCATGTTTCTGCCCTGCAGCCGGCACAGACAAAGTGAATTAGACTCCAACTGATAGCCATGGATTTGCAGGTATCACATGTTCGTATGCGTGTGTATATGTGTGTGTGTGTGTGTGTGTGTGTGGCTCTGTAGGGCCACAGTGTTATGCCATTTGGCCCTACGGAGAACGAAAATGTTGTGTTTGCATGTGCTGTGTGTGTCTGATTGTGTGCCTGCCAATATGTAGGGATAACAGTAATTAAGTAGTCATTGTCCTCAGAAAGGATAGCATCACAAGTGTCTGTGTGTGTGTGTGTATGTGTGTGTGTGTGTGTGTGTTCCTGCTGTCATTTAATCCGTCTATCCTCAGGTTCCTCTGCTCCCACCCTGTGTGTCCTCTCTGCATCTTACCGGCCAATCAAACTGCACATTCCTCCACGTTCCCAGGATCAGGGGACCCAGGGTGCAGGGCTGCAGGGTGTTGCCATGGTGCTGGGGTGATGAGGTCACCCCCCTTTGGCATTTCAGTGATTAGAAGGGAACTGATGGGAGATTAGGATACTTTTTAAAGCTTTTTCAGCATTCAAGTTCTTCTCCTCGTTCTGCTTTTGAAATTTGAAAATTAATTCAATTTTGCAATACATAGATCATAACTTATATAAAATATGTAAACATAACTATTATATATACTATTATATCATTTACATTATTATTATTATTCATGTGAAAAGGTAACAGAAGAAAGAAATTTGTCTCATCTCTCCTTGAAATTGAATTCATTTTACCAGAAATACAAAAAAATTAAATATACAATACCATTACATCATAAAAACAAGAACTCTTAAATACAAATGAAAGTAATATATAACCTATACAATATTGTTAATCGCAGAAAATGTGTCCATTACTATAACAAATAATAAAATAAGCAATATATAAAGGCTTTACAGTCGATTGTGGATGTAATGTCATATATACTATCCCTGACAGATAGTGATGAACAACCTATCTGTGACTGATCCAAACATGATTCGTCGTCTCCAGCTTTTTCATTGGCATATTCACTTTTCATATGTGAGCTGCTTTTCTCTCATCCCTACACAGCCTTTCAGTCCTGTTTTTGTTTTTTTTTTGCCAGATTTCTCTGTACATGTCTGAGTGATGTTATCATAGAGCAAACACATGTTTCCATGTATCTGCGCCCCCTTTCTATGTCAAGACACACGCTAAGAACATACAACAGTGACATGTTATTTATGATCCACTACGGCCTGTTTCTTCTCTCGTTCTTTGCTCACACACTTGCTGAAGGACACAATGCAGACAGGGCAGGATGGAAGAGACAGGTCAGGGTGTTGAGCTATATATATAAAACACCTGACATGTCACAGTAAATCCACACCAACAGCGTACCAAATAAAGACAAATGAACTTACATGGATTTACCACAAAGTTGTTTTTTTTCCCAATTTAAGTAAAGTTTAAGTTTTGTACTTTTTGATGGTGACATTTGTAGACGCAACATTTGGATTATATATATATAATTATAGAATAATGAATAATCATTATCATTATCATTATTATATATAATTATTAATGATGATATATATTACATATATAGTTGAAAAACATTGGTTGACAGCTGGTATATGCATGCTTATCATTCAAGTCCTTTTTCAAACTTTCATGAACTACTCATTATGCAAATTTAGACAGTTATTACGGTGGAGAAAATATCCAGCAGGAAACTTGAAACCGTCATTCAAAAAGCCTCCTCTGTGTTTCTGATGTAGCTGATTACTTGTATTGTGATTTCAATGTGATCTTCTTGAGTTTCTTCATCATATGACGTTTGTCAAATAACTAACGCTGCATGTGATGACTTGAAGTGAACTCAGAATGAACTTTACCCCTCGTTACTAAGCTCCGGGCAGATGATTGGTGTAATCATACTGTAATCATCCTCTGCTGATTTTGAGATGACTGAAACTCGTTTGGGCTCGGCGCCATTGAAGCCACGTTTGAAGGCCAAGTCCAGACAGAGACGGGACGAACATGGGCTGATGTCAACAGCTAAGACCCAAAGAGTGGACCGACCAGTGGTTTAGAACTTGATATTTAACAAATGTTTTTAATGGAACAATACACATTGTTATTTTAAAGCAATTGTTTGAGTGCATGTGTGTTGTCCTTTGTCCAAATACTACAAACAGGGCAGAGAGGATATTAAAAAGAAGAGCGTAAGTAGTCGGAAAGAAAAAGTTGGCATGTGGTCATAGTGACCTGTCAGACTGTCATCTCCCCTGTGGTTGGTCGAGATATCACCTTATTTACATAAACTCTACCATATTGTAAAGTCATAGTGAGGGCTGTGTGTGTGTGTGTGTGGAGGGGGGCGGGGGCAAGGAGAGAGAGAGAGAGAGAGAGAGAGAGAGAGAGAGAGAGAGACATGCAGACTGGCAGCTGCCACACACACACACACGCACACACACAGGTTGGTGTTGATTACCCGTGTCCAAACACAGTGAGCTTGATGAGGGTCGCTTGCAGCCTGCAGGTACAGTAATTGGTTCCAGATTTGTGTGTGTGTGTGTGTGTGTGTGTGCCTCCTTGAGCACAATTATGGCCAACATTTCACAAGGTGCGACAACATTTAGTTAACACGGTCATTATGATGACTGTTTACAACTCAGGTTCCATTTTTCTCCTTCACTGGCTCTTTCTTATTATGTTTAACATATTACCTCATTTCTGTCTCTCACCTTTTTTACTGACTTCTTGTTTATTTGTCTCCCATTCCCAAGTTGCTATTTCTTCTATCCTATCTGGGATTTATGTGAGGTTATCTGGAGTCTAGTTCACGTCACTGCAGGGTACCATTTCCAGATTTACCTCCAATGAATATTCTTTTTCCCAACGTAACTTTTTGCGAGCAATAGTAGTTAAAACTGTGGGCAGAAGCTTTTAATGGAGAGTGAGAGAGCGGCACACTTTACAAATCATACATCACTTTATCACTGAATATTTTATCATTGAAATTCTTGCATTTAGGAATGTTATTATATGAAAAACATCCATCCATCATGCTTCTAAACCTGTTTGTTAAGTGTGTGACTGGTCTGAGCTCTGAGAGTCAATTGTCTTTAAAGTTCAGCTCTTCACTGACTTTCTTCTCTGTCTACGTACAACCGGTCGCCACCTTTAGCTGCATTTTCGTACCTATCGCACCCATTTTCTTCATGTAATCAAACATCGCCTGCCCCACACGTTGAGCTCCACTGAAGCATACATGTAGATTCCAAGGCCGTCACTTAGGGGATCGTATTTGACTTGACCCAGACTTCAAACTGACCTTCATTCCTTCTGTTACACTGTGACCTGTGGGCCCGTGGATACACACATGTCAAAACAACATTCATCACCTCTGAAACACCGGCGATTCTCTCAGTGCTTCTTTTCATTTGCGTTTACACTGTTCCACTCTCAAACCTTCTCCTTTAAAAAAAACAACTTTTTTGGTTTTAAGGTACATGCGGCTTTTGGATAAATATATATCAGGTATTTTCAACCCTTTTCCAAAGACTTATACACAGGAATGATCACAACAAGAGAACCTCTCTCAGTAAAGACTATTAGAGAGACTTGAGACTTATTTATTTCTCTTTTTAATTATTAACTTATTCAAGCTGAACCCCAAACATGTTAGGGAAGTGTTATTTGTTTTTGTCGTCTAAAATCACACCATTAAAATACAAATTCAGTTTTTAGACTCCTGAAACTGGACTAAATCCGATTCCTCATTGTCTGAGTTACACACCCAGATAATAAGCTTGGGATTGTTTGTGTCAGTCTGTGACATCATAGCAGACTCAGACATACGGTCATCGAAGCGATCCAATAAAATGGTCTTGAGCACATCATGTCACCGTCGCAACAACATCGGCCAACTCATGTGCTCGCACGTCGCCTTCAGGATTCTCTCAGCAATCACAAACATGCCACTCCGAGAGCTAGGAAGGTCATGTGATGCAGACGGTCCAATCACAGTTGTTGCTGTCTGCAGGGACGTGTAGTTACATTGCTGGAATTACATCACGAGTCACCTGCAATCACATTGTCTACACCAGGGACCAGCTGATTACACTGAAACGTGCAGATTCTGAAGAGATACTGACAGATTCTGATACAGGGGAATAATACAAGCGATGAGGGAAGATGCTTTTCGAAACACAGATAGTCTGTTATTGCAAAATTATTTTTTTTAGAGGCGTATGTAACAGTCATTGCTCTGTGGGGACCAAGAATCGCTGGTGCTCGCTGACAATCCTGAAGAGGAGCGAGAGAAGCTGATGCAATCTGCAAACTTTGCTGGCAGATATTGCATGATCCTACATCCTGGTCCTTGGACAAAAAACAGCGGATTTGACTCAGAGCCATGATGTCTTGGCACAGACCGATGCAGTTGTGGATTTTTTGCTGCTTGCAGGCCTGTTATTTTAGGACTCAAATCAGAGGGTAAGACTACCTGAACCTGATGTGCCGGAGGACAAGAAAACACCAAGAAATACATTCTGGTGCCAAAAATCTTTTCCCTTCTCTTCTCCACCCTATCGCTCCATGTCTCTCAGTCAGCAGTTCTCATCTCTCGCTCAGAAAACCTTGTCTCCATCTGACCTCTTTCCCTCCTGCTTTTTTCTTTTTTTCTTCACTCAAGGACTTTCCCTGCTTTACTGTGGAAAACTGGAAGATAAATCAGAGGTGCAGCCTTGTGGAAGAACAGTACCGGGGGTCATGTCTCCACCCTAGGACTCCCACGGGGGCCTCCGCATTCACAGACGGACCTCAGCCTCTTCATCTGCCCGTTTTTGTCTTTTAAGCCACCTCTCTTAGTTTTAACATAATTTCATTGTCTTTTCCTGTTCAGCTGGTTTTGTGTTTCATATTTAGCATGTTCGTGGAGATGTCAGGGACATGACGGCTGCAGCCTCACGTGTCGAATGGAATGTGCCTTTCATTGGATTTCGGAGGTCTGTAGGAATTTTCAGGCTCCGTTCTGTCACACTGAAGTCTGTCATAAACATCAGTGAATGCCCAGCAGTAAACTTTTAACAGCAGCACGTTGAGGCACAGCTAAGAATCACGATTAACAACTTGTCAATTTCCAGCTGAATCTTTTTTTTAATGCATAACTATTTATTTTTTCCTCATCGTGTCAACTCAAATCTCTCTGCAGCTTGAAACTTCTGTCAAACACCTTTCCTTTGGATGTCAGCCACAGGTAGTCAGCTACCTGAGCAATAAACCAGTGAATGTTGGCTGAATGAATGTCATGAATCATAATTCATAGTACAGAGTGAAAAGATTCAAGAAGAGACATAAATCAAACTTGACCGGCTCAAAACCCCTTCAAGCAGAAGAAATATGACGCAGCAGCAGGTTCATGTGTCGAAACATGAGTTCTCTGTCTCTTGGGGCATAAATCAGCTCAAAGAATCATTGATTCGGTATGTAGGACTGAAGTCCCACAATACAAACCTTTTCCAAATCCCCCCTGAGGACGCACCGACATTGGGAAGGATTATCATGTTTCTGAGAGTGAGATTAATGTTCAAACATACGTTTTACAAATCACCTCTGTTCACCGTCTGACAAACCCATCAGTCAGGGACCGGGTTCAAAAAGCAGGTTCAGAGAAATCCATTGAATTCTGAAATGTGGAAAGTCAAATTCATATTGACCACTTTCAAGACATTTGGGTTATTTTCCTGTCAGTTCACGTCAAAACAGAATCAAGGGGATTGAGATCATGTTGCTTCTGTTAAATGTAAAACATCCTAGTGGTGAAATTCATTTGATTCGTTGTAATGAACGATTTCAATTCCAGTTTTCAATTCTATTTTCAGGAAAACTGACAGAAAACAAACCATGTTTTGATATGTGTTCATCAGTGACATCGAAATGAAGAAAAGTCTGCAGAACATTCTTATTTCAGGGTGAACAAACTAAGGGCTTTCACCCACCCACCTTCTTGACTGTACAGTCCACAATATACCTGAGTGCTGGAGCTGGTATTTTCATTTACGTCTACCGAGAGGAGAACAAACATACAGAGTCAGATTGTCCTGTGCTGGATGTTAACGGAAAGATTGAGTTCATTAACTTTTGTGTTTATGTGTCAGATCAGAAGTCCAATCAACAGGCTCATAAAACGCTTTGGAATCATCCTGCTCCTCTGGCACACAAATAAACACCCGGGAGGGTTTCTGCCCGTCTGCGATGTCGGAAAATGTTGGAAAGAGCTTGAAGGCAAATACCATCTGAAGCTGCACATACCAGCTTTGAAATGTGTTGTTCCTGGGTCTTTGGGACTGATGGCTCAGCCCCTGTTAATGAAGCTGCAAGCCGAAAAAATATATCATCATCGAGAAGTACAGCTGTTCTGACAACACGTGGAATACTGATTCTGTGGGAAAAATGTGTCCGGACTTTCAGTGAAGTTCTTGATTGAAGATATTTCCTCCAACTTCCATTTCAGTTTTTGTAGTGCAGCTTTTATTTTGGAGACATCTAAGTGAATAAGTGCATCACACTGTGGTCTGTCGGTCACCTGCCCACGGTTCACATAGTGAATTTGTAGAAGTGTAAGTATACACCAGAGAGTCAGTATAAGAAACAGCTACAGCAGCGTTTTGTGTGGAAGTCGGATCACATCATGAACAAATTATTGAAAGATGCCGTGTCCAGTGTTGTAACATCCATCATTTCAGCTTCCTCTTGGCAGGATGGATCCTTTGGGTGGAGCGTCAGGGATAGAAGAGACATACCAGAGGGACACTGGGTCATTGGAATGTAATAAAATACATGTTACAATAAGGAAAATAATCCATGTTTGTATGTGTTTAATTGTTGCGTTTGATTTGGTGTTTACGATTCGTTATCTGCCAATAAGGTGTGGCCACATCTTCTCACATAAATCTACGTTTCTGTGTTTCTTTCTTCTTAATTTCATACACATAGCTTGTCTGCCAACTTTAAATTTGGCAGCATTTCTGCGAATGAATTATTCTCCGGAAAGCAGCAGTCCGGTGGGTTCTTCTGGTGCAGCGCTTGTAATTCACTCTCTCACCACCACCCACGTCCACAACCCACCGAGGAGACTTTTCTGTCTAATAATAAAACAGAGATGTCACGTTGACTCTCATATCTCTTCAACTTTTCCTGTTGAGATCTCCTGGTAATGTGCTAAGTCCTTTCAGTTAGTGTCTGCTGCTGTTTCCACTCGTCTATTTGAATTTTGTCAGTTAAATAACGAGTATTACATTAAATTAAAAGAAAAACACTTTTTATATAGTGTTTTCCTTCTGGTGTGGAAAAACGGAAGAGTCGAAGTTTGACTTGTGGATTAGCACTGACACGTTTTCTCCCTTCAGCCCCGAAGCTTTGATTTATAAGAGGATCATTTTTAGTCCAAGGTCATAACATCATCTCAGTTGTGTCACTGAAAGTCAAAGTCAAAAGTCAAAGTCAGCTTTCCTGTCAACGACAGGAAGTAGTAAAATAGAATAAACTAAAACAACCATGAAGAAAAGCTGTAAGTATTGACTGAACTGTCACACAAAGACCAGGAAGACACAAAATCAGCATATCGGACAATAAACATGTCCGATGTGTATCATTTTAAAACTGGGTACATGTTTGGTTGTCAAAGCAATTTCAAAAACATTTCTAGCATTTTCTTTCATTCATCACCTCCCGCTTACTCCGGTTACGGGTTGTAGAGCCGATCCCTGCTGATGCACCCTGGGCGAGTGGCCAGCTCACCGCAGGGCAACAGGAGTACCCGGAGAGAATCCACACACACACGGGGAGAGCATGCAAACTAAAGAAACCCCTACATTTATGTTGATCTCTGACATTATCATATCATAACATGACCAGAAAGACAAACTGAGAGAATACTCGTCGCTCCAACAAATTAGTGTGTATTAAAGTTAGTGTGAGCGCTCAGCGACCAGAGGTAAGAATTTTAATTTGAGAGTAATTTTATAGATTAAATGAACACACAGTCTATTTCCTGAGCAGTTTTCCCCATCAGCACCAGGTATTGTGTGGGGCCCTGTGTTTCAGTGCTGCAGAATGTAGAAATGAATTTGAGCCGGATTTCCCCCTCCGTGTCCAACCCTGGGAACCCTTCCCTGGACAAGAGACTCCCGACTGAGTGAAACAAATCAAACAGCTCTGATCCAACTATCGTTTGTGTGTGTGTGTGTGTGTGTGTGTTTTGGCATATTTGTGTATCTGTTTGGGTGCTTATCTGGAGAAAAAGAACACAGAAAGATACTGCAGTCTCAATCATTTCCATCATGCATTCCTGCTGTGATCTGTGTATCAGCTGCAAGTTGGTGCAGAAATGGAAACGCTGCGGATGAAGCGTTTAGGTTCGCGTCGCCTCAGGCTTCTGTGACATTCTGTGTTTTTCAACACAAGTGGGCCTGTGTGTGTGTGTGTAAGCTTGACGGATTGCTTCTTTGGCAGGGAGATTTGTCACTCAGCAGGGAAGGGCATGGTTAAAAAACACACACATTCAAGCAAAGTTGGTGTCAGTGGGATGAGCGAGAAACAGGGAAGAAGAGTGTGTGTGCTGCACGTCACAGATCTGACCCCCTCAGGGAGATGTCTGTGTTTGTTCCCAACATGACATGAAGGTTTGAGAGCTAGTGGAAGTTGAAATGCATGTTTTTTAAAACATGCTTAAAACAGTGTGTGTGTGTGTGTGTGTGTGTGTGTGCAGCTTGTAAAGGGAAATGACAGTAACATATGGCAGAAAGATGGAGGTTTATTGCCAGACATGGAAATACTCCTCCTCATGGCCGACATGACCACAATGCACCCCCCCCCCCAAAACACACACACACACACACTAATACATCCAATGATGAACTGTTGTCCTCTTATGACTGATCTTAACCCAATAATAACGTCACTTTAGAATTCAATATTTTGCATTTCATCTTGTAATTAGATAAACATGTTGTGGGACGGAGAGGTCCAGTCTATGCCCCCCCACCCCTCCATGTATACAAATGTGCACAGTTCCAGAGGGTTTATTTTGACTGGACTTGTGGTTTTTCTCTGAAGTCGGTCTAATGGAATAAACGTTCATCACATCACAACATCACGATGTCATCAGATACGAGGACACACGCAAACTAAACACACATCCACAGAGATGACGTGGACACAAACAGAAAGAGAGAGAGAGGCAGAGACAGAGAGAAAGAGAGAGAGAGAGTCCACGTCGTAGCCTACACGAATACCCAAGGCCGTTGTCAGTATTAATAATTGTGCGTTGGTCTGTTTTCATTGCTTTGCCATTACGTTGCGACACGGAAATCGAGCTGGGGTTCGTGGAAATCTCTCTCCACAGATCTGCTGCCATTTGGCGGTTCTTGACGCTGGTCGCAGCAAACGTCCTCAGTCCACCGCTCCTCGAACTGGTCCATGGAACGACCGCGCTCTCAGAGTTGTGCTCTGAATGTGGTCTGTGTCATGTCAGGCTGTAGCGTGAGGAGAAGAAAAGACACGCTCCCGATAATGTAGGTACAACATGGAAGAAAAATAGTGTACTTTAATGATCCCCAGAAGGAAATGACAGTATTACATCGACAGATGTTAGACAGGTGTTAGAAACAGATTATTTACAGTATTTCATGATCCTATAAATGTCCTTTAGGAATCCTAAACTTAACTAGGACTTACTGTAAATCAGCTGGTCCAAAAGTTTCTACCAGTGAACAACTGTCCAGTCCAGTCCCCACAAAGTGTGCCAAAGAGTATCTTCAGAAAAAGGCGGGGCCACACCCAAGATCCACCAAAAATAAATCAGACTCATCATCACGTGTGTTAGAAATGTGGAATGTACCGGTAAGACGTGTAAAATAAGATCATGTGAAACCGGCCACATCATCTCAAACCTCTGTGGGGTGTGCGTGTGTGTGTGTGTGTGTGTGTGTGTGTGCATCTGTCAGAGCAGCGCTGATTCAAGACGAGAACATATGATGTGAATTTAAGCCAATCAGCCCCCTCAAATTCAATCTAAAAAAGAAGGCAATTATTTAATCGCCACGAGCAGAGAGACATGCAGAAGAAGTTTTGGATCAAATGTCATGGAAGAATCTGTCCTTTGTAGTTACTGGCTGTCTTCCCTTTGTGTGTGTGTGTGTTGTTGTTGTTGTTGTTGTTGTGTATGTGCATTCCGTCCCCCTCTCCTTCCACCAACCTCCCTGCAGACGGGCCAATCAACCTGCCCCGACTCAAATCCTCCGTCTTTACCAATTCGTCAGCTGTCGTCTGCGGCAGAGAGAGAATGTTCTTGTGATTCTAGTTTGTACATCTTTGACTCCCTGCTCTGTCTCAGTTACCTGCCTGCCGGTCCCACTGCTCTTTGTTCAGCCCACCTTGTTGTTGTGCTTCAGGATCATTTGTAGGTCGCTTTGTTGAAACTGTGTTTGCAAACAAAACAATGCTGCTGCTGCTATTTATTTCACCGATTTAACTTAATTGGAGTCATGTACATTTATTAATCTGCTCATCTTTCACATAGTTGGTACAGTACGTGTGTGCTTGAATTGTGATCTTCTTTAATATTCTATTCGCTGTGTCACGGTGTTGTGCTGCTGTTGCCTGAAGGAATTCCCAAGGGATTCATAAAGTTCTGTTGAATGGAATCTAAAGGGTAATGTCCCACATACATGGAAGCATAAATTGAAAAACAAACTTGTTCTCCCATAGAATCATTGCAGACAAGGTCATAGACATGATTCTAAGAATAGAAATAATAATACACTGGCTGGCCAAAAAAAAAAAGTCTCCACCTGGATTCAGGGCAGTGTTATGATCTGGGGCTGCTGCAGTTGGTCAGGTCTAGGTTCAGCAACATTATGTGCTCAAAGAATGAGGTCAGCTGACTACCTGAATATACTGAATGACCAGGTTATTCCATCAATGGAATCAATTTTTTCTTCCCTGATGGCACGGGCATATTCCAAGATGACAATGCCAGGATTCATCGGGCTCAAATTGTGAAAGACTGGTTCAGGGACCATGAGACATCATTTTCACGCATGGATTGAGACTCTTTCACCCCTCTGAGAATCTTTGGGATGTGCTGGAGAAGGCTTTGCGCAGCGGTCAGACTCTACCATCATCAGTGCAAGATCTTGGTGAAAAATTAATGCAACACTGGATGGAAATAAATCTTGTGACATTGCAGAAGCTTATCGAAACAATGCCATAGCGAATGCACACACACACACACACACACACACACACACACACACACACACACACACACGTTTCTATTCTTATGTAAATCAAACTGAGATGAATTCATATGGGTCTGCTGCTGGATGAGAGAAAGGCCGGTGGACTTTGGAGCAGAAAAGGGAGAGGCAGCTATGAGGGGCACAGCTGAAAAAAAACAACAACAAAAAAAAAAAAAAAATAAGGAGAGGCAAAGAAAGGGGGGGGGGGTGCGAAAAAAAGAAAAAAAAAAAGAACT
>CAAKHB010007867.1:115443-144927 GCA_901007665.1 Aeoliscus strigatus
GCCCCCCACCCCTCCTACGTCCCCGTCTCACGCTCCTCTCACCTCCTTCCATCCTGGCCTGTGATCACATGAGACACTGATGTCTCTCATCCAGACACGACAAGGAAACTTATGATGTCTGGATCTGAGGCATCAGATCGTCTGAGAACACGTCCCCGAGTTTTAGTTCAAATATACGCTAAAACAATAGTTTTGGTACTTCAGTCAGTACTTGTACTTGACTGTAAAAAAAGGTGTTTTTTTTCTCTTTTTCTAATTAGTGACTGGATCCCTTTTTATTTATACACCCTACTTTGTTCAAAAATAAGATTTGCAGATTTCAATGGAAAAGCATTAAAAAGCTAAAACCGTTCATGTCCAAGTTTTGGAACTTTGAGTGTTTAAACGATGAATGCAAATATCAATTCACCACAGAGAGTCTGTACCGTACTTCAGCATATGGACATCTTTACAAAACATAACCAAAGGAATGATACAAACATTTATCACAAACAAGCAGGGTAGATGGGTGGGTGCGTGGTCAGGAGGTTCTGTCCGAGCTCTGTGTCATGTAACGTTTGGAAGAAGAACAAAGATGGTGTCGTGTGAAGGTTTTGTCTTTCTATTCCTTTGGCTTCCTATTGTGTCTGCAGCGCTCATGCCTCTTTTGAAGTTCCTCGCTCTGGGCGATTTCATTGTTGAGAATCACAAACACGGTTCGGTCTGAACTCACGGGACACAGCATGACCATCCTGCTCGGATCGCTCGCACATCTCAGGAGATATCAACTGTTTAGATAAACAAGTACGCAGATGAAATAAATAATACGGCAATTATGTTTGAAGGCGGGTTAAGAGGTAAAGAGCTCTTTGAAGAGGCAGGGTCACAAAGTGTTTAAATAAAGAGAACACTGTCGTCTGGTGGATCTCAGCCATGCTTCCCCAAGCGTGCAGAGTTGGGATAATAGACGATGGATGCAGAGCGGTGACTCAGAACGCGGGCAGCCAGGATTTTTAAAGAGCATCAGCATCCGCCATGTTGTCAGACCACTGAAGGTCAGAGTGTGTATGTGTGAGCCAGAACTTTAAACACACCCACACTTCCACATCCGTGCAGCATCATGTCCAAAAAGGACTGTTCCTGAGATCCCAAACAGTCTGCGGGGTTTCACACGTCAGTTTCGAGAAGGTAAAAAGAACGTGTCATACTTTTTTTTTTTTTTGTCAAACTACAAGTAGAACAAGAAGACAAAATGAACCTCATCAGTATGTTTTTTTTTCTGTAAATTAGCGAAACCATGAGATGCAGGTGTAAAAAATTCAGGCAGGGAGACATGAGACAGGATATGAGGAAATGACAAGAGTAAAACGGGAACTGAACCGACGGAGGACGAATGAGTCCTGACAAAGAACAGTTCCAGATAATTGTAGTTATTAATAAAATAGAGTTTACAACATGTCCATGCAGTGAGGAGATTCATATTTATTACCATAAATAATGAATTGTTTTTCTTGTTTTTGAAAAGTGAGTCAAACCTCATTGTCTCTGGGAGTCCAGAGCTCATAATAATGATGGATGATGGATGATCCTCTGCCCGCATTTATGTTCTCCAATGTCTTTGCGTGTCCCTTGGTCATTTGGAGATGGAGGCACAGACAACCACAATGGTTCCTTCTTAACTAAGCAGCTCTGTAATTTGTTTTTCGCTCTCACTGCTGTGGTCTTCAGCTCCTCCTGGATGATTTATGGATCTGTCAGGTCTCAATCAGTCTCTTCATTCCAGAGCTTTACCATCATACTTTACCTCCAATGGCCATAAAGAAGAACTGGACGGGATTTTGTCAAAACTGCTCAATAAGATGGTTGTTTTTTTTTTTCAGACACTATGAGTCATTAATCATTGCACTCTTTTTCTCTTGTCTGTTTTTTTCCTCTGTCTCCATCCCTCTCGTATTGCGTAGCTCTACTGGCCCCCGTTACCTGGCAACAGAGAGGACTGCATTCAAAGGGGGAAAGAACCACAGGTAAGTGTCTCTGTTGTTTTTGTTTGTGCCTCTGTTCCTACACTTTCTACACTTATCCACTGCTTCAAACTGTGTTTGTCCAACCTACCAGTGTCCAGGTGACTTAACCAGATCTCAGTTTAAACCCCTGAAACTGCTTATTTTTATTGTTTCGGTGTCTACATCTTTGCCTGCACCTTTGATACGTTATACCCAGTGTATGATCCATGATACTTCTAAAACAACATTTAACTGCAGCAATGCATGTATAAAAACCACAGGTGTTCCCAAAGGCACGTCCCAAAGTTACAAACAACACATTTTTCATCTGTTCAGAGGTCGATGTTCTTAAACCAGTTGTCGTTGTATACTGACATTGGATTTGAAAGTATAAAGTACAGGTTTTTGTAATTTTACTAGTGCTCCTCGGTGAATAAAGAGCTTCTAGCTCAGCTCTCATGAAGAACAGAGGAGCAGATCTCAGCGTCGCCTTCATCTTTTCCAAACCCTGGCTTGTTGGAAAACACTGGTCTCTGAGCTTGCAGAGATTTTGGCTGCTCACCAGCTAAATCTCATGGCCAGATCACACTTCTCCCTCTTTTTTCCAATATCTTTCAGTTCGTATGCTTGGATTGTATCCAAAGTTAGATTTTAAAAGCAGGCTTCAAAATACAAATGCAGCACAAGGCCCTTTTGTTAACAGGCGTCACCAAATGGCACATGTGATGTGATGGAGGGTGCAGAAATACCTCCAGCAATACTAAGATGCACAACCTTCCTTCCTTTTAATAATGAGAGCACATAAATAGTGCTTTTATTAGTTTTCTGAGAGAGGGACGGGAGGTGCATGACTTAATGAATGTTCACAATCCAGAAGGGAGGAGGACGGGGAGACTTAGGGAAAACATGAAGACAATAGGGAGGAAAGTATGACATATGGATGCTGGCAGGGTCGGAGAGAAAAGGAGCAAATGTACGTGCTGACAGCAAGAAACGGAGATGGGAGGATTTGACAACGTGTGGACGTGTCAAATATTGAGAAACCAATTACTTTTTAGGTCAAACGCAGTTTCAGGATTACAAAGTGGTCAAGGCATCTGTGAATGTGTCAGCGCCTCCATTCGTTTACTTCCTCCAAAGATGTCGTAGCTTTCGATCGATCGCCTGCGTGTGGTTAAAAAGGAAATGGCAAGAGGACAAAAGAGGAGATGAAGGTGCACAGCCCAAGCACCGTCGCCCGCATGGGTCTGGGTGAATGCTCTGTTCTGATTGGCTGGCAGCCATACGTTAAGACCGTTTAATGCTCACATAGTTCGGCTCCAGGTTAATTTTTGTAATATCCATCCGTGGCAGAACATTCGCAACATTAAACAGTGCACGAGCAGCGCCGCTGTCAGCGGCAACAAGAACTGGACATTTGAGGAGGAAAACAAGCACCTGACACAAGTTAGGGCTGGTAGAACACATGAAAACATGGATAAACAATCCTATTTCTATTTCTTTGTTTCTTCAAGCGGTAACCAAGTGAGCAGATCTTGTTATCGCAGTAACTCCGAGTCATTTTCCACTCAAAAAGTGACGCAGCCAGAGCTGGGAGAGTCACAAAAACAGTCCACAGTTGTTGTGTCTTTTTGACGCAGAAGTATAAATCAGGCTTAAGAGTGACAGAAGGAAATGGACAAAGTTTAGAAGAATGGGAGACATGAACGAAGGAAGTCAGGATGAGAGACGAGGAAAAGATTTGATGATGGAGTCGTCCCTTTCATGTGCTGAGACGTAATTAAATTGTGTCCCAGTTGGAGGAGAAACTCTCAGTGGCTCAGAATACATAAACTGAGAATAATTACACACATACACACACACACACACACACACACACACACATACACACACACTCGCACACACTTGTGAAAAGTGCTGTGACTATTCGAGCCCTCTTGTGATCACTGCACACAGCCTGACAGCCGCGTCCATCTGGAACGTGTTAGATGGTGTTTGTGTGTCTGTAGGTGAATGTTCTCTGTGTTTGAAGTGGCAGGTGTGTCATGGGTGTGTTATATCAGTTTTATTAGGTGTTTCCTCTCTGCTCTCACAGTGCTAGGTGTGTGTGTGTGTGTGTGTGTGTGTGTGTGTGTGTGTGTGTGTGTGTGTGTGTGTGTGTGTGTGCAAGCTACGGTACTGTCTGCGCTGTAGAATACGCTCAGCGGATCAGCACACAGGTCTTAAAATACGACAGGAGGAACTCTACCGTACTTGTGAAAGAGGAGTCATAAAGTGTGTGTGTGTGTGTGTATCAAAGAGGTTTGTCTACTTTTGTTAACCTACACAGACGTCTTTCTGCATTCTTTCACGTCACTTTGCTTTCAATGTGTTTTTTTTTCTGTTGAAATAGATGGATTGCTGTCGTCTTGTTGCATCTACAGAGCAAACACACGCACACACACACACACACACACACACACAATCTCATTTGCTTGCTCTCTGTCAGTTAAACATAACTTCAGTTTGACAAAATGTGCTCGAGGTGGAAAGGTGAAAGGTCATTAAGTTGTGTTTTGAACTGTGTGTGTGTGTGTGTGTGGGGGGGGGGGTATGGCAGTATTTAACACTCTTAAATATACATCTGATGAATCTAATCATACCAACATGTGGACAATTTGTCCAAATATGTTTTGAAAATTGCAATCGGGCACTTTTTCAGAGATCCACTGAAGCAGTCGTAGGTCAAAGATGAATTCACTTCCATTTGCTTCTCAATCAAAGTCCTTGGTCCCAACCATCAGATAAAGGATGTGTTTTTGTTTTCAGGCAAATGTAAAACACCTCCGTGTATAAAACGAATTCTGAGTACACGCTGTTCTTCATGCATAAGATATTAGAAGTTGATTCTGAAGATTGTTTTATTATGTATTCAGTTAACATCATTATCGTTCATTGACCCCAACAATAATATTGTTATGTATAGTCTAGTTTTTTTTATCTGATGTGTCAAGAATTTTATGAATATTTACATAAGTAACTGATAACTGTAAATAAATACCTGTAATTATTAAGTAATGTTCATTTTCTAAATTAAATTACAGAACAGTTATGTGTAACTAGTTAGTCCCTAACAAAAAACCATAGAATAAAGTTTTGAAGCAGAGATCGTTTGAGCCTCGCCTTCCTCCTACATTTGTGAATAATTTGAATCTTTTTTTTTTTTTGGTGTATTTTACCGCAACAGTGTAAGTAGATAATTACAGCCAATGTGCCATTTAGAAACCATTTTCAAATAATGCAGTGGCCAATAACCCACCTCTTTATGACCCCTCACCACAGAATAATGAACATATGATGGTGTTGATGCCCATGAGGTCTGTCGCTGCCCATGACTTTGTCCTGTAGATGTCAAAAATGGACCTCAGATGTGATTGTGTTTTTCTTAAATGAGTTAGTGGATTACTGGAAAAAGAAGTTATCTCACTTTGGCTGGAGTTTGACTTTATGACCGAATGGTTTGTTGTTGTCTGGAAATGGCGCAGTTAGAGAAGCTGTTTTCTCCAGATGGAACAGCTGCGACCAAAGGCTTGGACCGTCCATTTCACCCAGCTTGTCCAGCTCGGAGCCGCTCTCAGGATTTGTCTTTGATGGCGTTTGTATATTACTTCCAGTATGGACGTCTTGTACATGTGTTATGTTTCTGTGTGTGTCTGCGAGTGTGTCAGTCCTCGTTTCCTGTTTGTATTACAGAATTTGACTTCTCCCGGCTGAGCTTCGACTGTTTATCCTGGAAACTGATGTCTGTGTCCAAAGTCGCCTCAGCTGCCTGTTGTGCACGGACAAATAAACTGAATTAACAAAACAAGAGTGGGGAAAAATATTATTTTTTAAATTCTGATGCCAATATTGATTGAGTTTATTGGTCCAAATGTGTATTCTTTCTTTGACCACATGGTCCACAGGTGGTCAGCATCAAAAAAATATTTCTGCAGCACTGCCAGGTCGTTTCAGTCAAAGAAAAACTTGACTAAGCCTGAGTGTGTGTCACTGGTGTTATTCTAACATTGGATATGTATTAAAACTCCTGCTGCTCACTGGACAAGCAGTAGCCATCTGTGTGTGTAATGTTCAACTCTTGCATGTGTGGAACGTAAGCCCATGTTTGGTGGAAAATATATTTGTAGTATTTTATAAACATTTTAACTGTCTCTCTATGGAAAGAAACTGACAGTTTATTCAGAGAAATAAAATAGAATAAAAACGGTCCAAGAGCTGTTGGTTGATGATTGAATTGTGCAACATAAAATAAAGTACGAAAGCCAGACTTAAGAGCATAGACAATAACACACAAGATTCTTATGTTCTCCTGTGCGCTGAAATCATATCTGCATCCATTGACCGACCCTGGAGACACAGATCCACATCTAGAAAGATGTACCGTAGGTTCTGGGTACTTCACAACTGAAGGGGCGGCACCAACGGGTAGAGATCAACTGGAATCAGAGCAACAAACATGTCTGTCTGTTTTGGAGGGTTAGCTGTCACCTGTTTTTAACATAAAATGATTTCCCTTGTCTGTCCAACACCTTTAGACAAAGTAATTGTAAACTGTGATCTAATCACGTCAGTGTCAGTGCTGTCCAAACTCCAAACACACTCTGGATGCTTAGCTACATTGATCCATTGTTGTGGACCCATCCTGTGAAATACAAGCAATGCACATTATCATTGTTATAAATATGGAGAATATGAGAAACACATTTTTCTGGTTTGAGCAAACGTTTCGCTTGCATCTATCTCAGACTTCTTAAATATCACTCAGTCATGCCAATGTCTCATGCGGTCGACTTATTATACGAACTGTGAATAGATATAACTATGATTGAAATGATTCCTGTGGTGCTCATATGGCTTATGTTTCTAAAAAAAAGACACATTTTGCCATGAATATGGTTTCTGTCTGTGGTGCAGAAGAAAGTTTGCTTCCATTCCATCTGACTGGAGTCACAATTTCTGCTTCTTCAGCCCACTGGATCATGTTGGACACAGCAGCACGTTTGTCATCCCGGTCAGCTGACACATTTTATTCATCCTCTTCACTGGAAGAAATGACTATTGTGGAAAAGAAAAAATAATTTCTTGTTGTATTTCATGCCTTTGATTCATGTTTGTTTGTGGTAATAAGTGACACTTACGTGTCAGAGTGAAAGTTTCAAAGGTTTCATACTTAACATACCATGTTTAACCCCCCAAATACATAACTGTGGTTTTTGAGGGGAGATCCAAAGCTTGAACTGAAGGATTTGTGGTCAGTCAGCCTTCCCTTCATAATCAAAGGAGGCTTTTGTTTCCACCAAACCACCCTGAGCCTTCACGCACTGATTAAATGTCTCCATTTCCAGTCCTGGCAAGATGCTAAGACTGTTCCCTTAGAACCACCAGAGAGATAAAACCCCATTTAGTAATAAACCAGTACTTTTGTCTGTTTAATCCCATTCCCTTTATTGTCACTTCTTCTCAGATGGACCACACAGACACGTAAAAACCCAGAACCCCCGGGTGAGGGCTGTCATTCCTGCTTTCAGGCCCCAGTGATCTAAAACTCCCTGAGTAGTAGTTTGGAAACATATTACTTGAAACCTGTCCAGATCTCGTCTGTAGGCACTCGTAGACATCATATATCTTCTGTTGGAAGAGAATAGAAGCATAAAGTCAAGTCCAGAATTTCATTTCTCTCCATAGGAGATTCTTCAAACCCACGACCAACACAAACTTGTGTCAAATGTTGGGGGCAGAGAACATCTTAAAATCACTGTAAGCCATGGCCACATTCTCTGTGGAACTCTCTACAAATATAGAGAAGATAATGACAGGGTTTACACTGTACTGTGTTCCATAAAACAGGATTGGTGAAAGGTCTTTTCATCCTGAAACCTACATTCTGTAGGTTTATGTGGAAGTATAATTGAAAACTATGCAGAGATTTCATCATTTCCATTTTAACAACCTCAACACCTCAAACAAACTCCTTCACTCTCTGTCTGCTTTCTGGAACGGGCTCCTGGTCACCATCACTGCACAGCACTCGAGAAAGTGGTCGGTGGTGTCTGAGTCCTAAACCGAATGTGGTGGTTTACCTAAAAGAAGAGAAAATATCATCACACATAGACATGGTCACGTGATGTTTGTGTTTTTACTCATGATATGGAGATTATCTAAGAAAAAACCCTGTATTTCTATCAGCTGATCGCTGTGGTAAACATACATCATGAAGGAGTCATGGATGAATTTGACCTTGTTAACATGACAGAAGGACATTCAACTCGATCCCTTCCTCTGCCGACGCTCGTTTTGTCAGCTGCTGTTGTGACAAACCAAGAGGAAGGAAGTCGGGATGCCCTCTGCTCCCTGTGGACCTCCGAGCAGCTCTTAATGAGTCCCTCGTTTGTTGTCGTTTGTTTTATCTGTTGGTAACTTAGTGCATCAGTTTTTGCATGACAATTGGCCAGACATGTCTGTTGGCTCAAGGACAAAGCCATAAATGTAGGAGGTGATCCAACACAGGATGCAGTTTTTTTCAAAGTTATTCCATGGCTTATTTGTACAGTCAGCAGGGAGCTGAAAGTGAAACTTGGTTGAGCCAAAGTGAGGGTGCACGGATATATGACACCCCTGTAAGGTCACTAAGAGAACTATTGGGAATGAGTCATTTCATTTAGCTGTGACACAATCAAGCAAGGTTTGGATGAATTCACATCCAAACCTTGGCGGAGGTCGGTGTGTTTTGTGTGTGAATGTCCTCTTTCTTTTCTTTTTTCTTTTCTTTTCTTTTCAACTGACTCAAGTGACGACACCATTCACATTCTGTTTTCATTAGGGTGATACACGCTCGTATAAAGAAATGGATCATTACTTTATTACAAAGCTACTGACAGCGGTCCTAGCTGTTTGGAAACGTGCAGTAAATCAGAGGTATTAGTCCGAGGCAGGACAGTGAGGGTATCACCTTTCTTTTAATAAAACTCCTTCATTTGACTTATTACACACATGTGGGATCAGTAACACGAGGGCGGCATTTTGTTCCCTGTGAAAAATGGAAAATCAACTAATCAGGATTAGGATGACAGTTACTTTTCCAATGTGAGTTTGGATTTATTTAACAGTCCCTGCCTGTTTGTGTGTTTATGCAGACAGAGTGCGCCAACTTTGTTCGCCTCCTGCAGCCCTACAACCGCACCCACCTCCTGGCCTGTGGCACTGGTGCATTCCAGCCAATGTGTGCCTTCATCTATGTGGGACACAGAGGAGAGGTAAGGTGTGTGTGTGTGTGTGTGTGTGAGAGAGAGAGAGTGCTAACAAAGACTTAAATATCCTTTGTGTGACCAGTCACATTGTCAGAGCCCATAACAGTAACAGCAACCAGTATGTGTTTTGAGGAAAAGCTGTCACAGTTGTGCAAAAACAATATTTTACTAAATATATGCTGAACCAGCTGCACTGTGCCCCTGCGGTTTCACTTTATTTATGGACTGTGGAGCCCCCTGTATGAAGGAAGGCCTGAGGGGTCTGAAATAAGGTGAATGCACCATGAGCCTTTCTGATGTCTTCACAAGCGCGATAGACGTGCATATTATTATTATTTTTATTATTATTGCTGCATTGTCAGTGAGCGTTTGTGTGTGTGTGAGAAAGACAGAGACGTCAAAGGTCTTCTGATTGATTCCCAAGAGCAGCACTGTCCTAGGGCAAAACATTCAACCCAGTGTCCCTCGGAGCTCTGCCCAGTGTTCCGTGTGTGTTATGCTCCATGTGTGATTTATCATGTAAGACTTTTTTGGCGTGTAAAACCACTGAGGGGATTAATAAAGGATGTTTATTCCGTCTTTTTCTTAGTTGTAGTAATAGTAGTAGTATGTCCATTCCACAGGTGAATTCATGAAACAAGTTCATGAAACAAATGATTCTGATTCAGTCTGTGCCTTTCAGTTGCACAGACTGCTTCCTCCATGCAGCCATTGAGTTCTTTGGGACCCACCACTGAGTCACACACTTGGAGCCAACTGACAGACAAGAAGCCATGAATGGAGCCATTAAGGCGGACTCGTATAGCCGGCTGTTTCACGATGTGCTCCCAGATCGCGGCGCAGTGTGCTGACCTGCCTGGCCCAGCAGGAGGGAGTCAAACTGGGCACAAGGAGAGCGGAAAGCTGGAAGCTGGCAAAAAAGGCTACAAAGGGGAAATGAAACACTGTGGTGGGAAAGTGCCAACCTTTTAGTGGTGTGGTAGAGAATGTGTGTGTTAAATTATGTGGCTTATGGGAGCACATAAATGCTGTATTACAGCAATTATTCTTTGTGTGTTTTTTTGTGAGGGCCCACTGTGTGTGTGTGTGTGTGCGTGTGTGTGTGTGTGTGTGTGTGTGTGTGTGTGTGTGTGTGTGTGTGTGTGTGAGTTGTCTCAGCAGTAACAGTCCCTTCCTCACGTTGAACATGTCATCTTTGACATCTGGGTTTTTAAAGCCAAGTCATTAAACATTGGTGCGACTTCCTCTGAGACAGCTGAGGACAGAAAGGAGGTGTGGTGTCATCACTGAGTTCTGGCTGTGTGTTAACTAGGTTGTACATGTGATGTCTAAGGACAATTCTATTGACGAGTTTATAATTGTGATACAGCCATATTCAGTAGGAGTAAGTTGAGGTGTGTGTGTCCATTACCTTGAGTGTGTGTCAGTTCTATGCATGTTAACCCGCAGACCACACCTCAGCTGTGTGTGTGTGTGTGTGTGTGTGTGTGTGTGTGTGTGTGTGTGTGTGTGTGTGTGTGTGCGTTGGGGTAGTCAGTAATGTCTGAAATGATGACACCACGGGGAAGCTGTCCATTTATTTAACCAATCGTTAACTGCTGGAGAACACACACCCGTCTATTTGTCTGACCTCACTTTGAGCCCTCTGACTGGACTGTGGGTGGGATGACCTCTGACCTTTTAGGTGTTTCATCTCAGTTAGGGCAGACATTAGACACACACTCTTTGTGTCTCTCTCCTGCCATCACTCGCTCGGTGTCGATCTTACATTAATGACCAAAGTGTCATATTTGGCTGTTCTCACAAAGGTGATGAACCCTTCAGATGAACTGAGATATTACTCTGGCAAACACCCATCACTGGTAAAACCATTTATGACAACCTGATTAGTCTTTAATCTTTGTGTAAAGTTGCTCTCTGACTTTGATGAGTCACGGAATTCTTTGCGTCCACACATCAGTGCTCTGTACTGACCTACCACACCTATGCACAGGTTGCTACGGTAACGACACAGGCATAAGTACATGCACTGGTGACCCCGTATAATAACATTGTAATAACAATAAGTGTGGGAACATGGCGCGTCTCCTCACAGCGACTGATTTCGCCATCAGACCATGGACTCTTGTTAAAGCCGTCCTCCATTTCTTCGGTGAAGTTATCGCCATGGGCTTTATGACGCCAATCACTGTGTGCTATTTGAACTGTCCTGAGCGTCCGGACTGAAGAGGCGTCTGAAGGCGTCGGATTTGAATCACGTTTCAAACCACCTCCATGTGGTTTGAATCCCACTTGTCCAAATTGCCATGTGAGTTCTGCTGCTCAGACTTCCTCAGACCTATCTGGATACAATCTGGACGTGTCTAAAATTGAATTTGGAGCTGGCAATGTGAACAAGGGCTCTGAGCACCGATTTGAGCATCCAGACTGCTCCGCTGTGTGTAAACCGGAACGGATCGGATCGATTTGGCCACCGGACGTCGTCAAATGTCAGTGGAATGTGGTGACTTGGACGGACGACTAAATAAATAACACCGGTGACACAAACTTGGCTAAAATGTTCCACTAATGAAACTAATCTCACTCTTGAACCGTTCAGCTGTGGAACGAGGCCATTTATGACACGTCATCGGTCGATGTAAGCGAGCGGTCACAGAATACGCAGTGAGGCTATGACAGCAAATCTTTGGAATTTTCTCCTTTTACTATTTATTTTAACGTAAATTAGCGTCACTTTAAGGCAGCTGATTTAGATTGCCTTCAAACAAGGCTAATATTATGATGGAGAGAGTGGAGCTAATAAATAAATTAGATTTAGGTGAGTACGGGTGTGTGTGTGTGTGTGTGTGTGTGTGTCAGTAGTCACTTGTGGAAAGGGTTGTGGGGGTCCTGATGTGTTTTATTTGGCACACGTCAGTACAAAGTGTGCTGGATGTCTCGTTCTCTCCTTTCCACACGACCCGTGTGTATTTGTCTTGGCACAGATTGACCAAAGTGACTCTGATGGTCTAATCAGCTACACGGGCAACCACACCGTCGCTCAGGATCATAGAGAGATAACACACACACGCACACACACCAACTGCACAGGGGATTGCACATAGAAATGCACTAATTTGTATTTCAAAATCCTCTGGCAGAGGCGCGGAGAAACACATGGAGATCGCAGAGGTGACGCCGGAGAGGTGCTGAAAGGAAAAAGGGTGAATAACGAGCGAGTTGAAAGTCTTAGACAGAGGAAGAAATGGAAAATAGAAAACACATGGAAATGCATCATGACATTCGATCTAAAACAGTCCTTGTGGGTCAGTGATATAGATGATGTCGGCACAAAAGGCCTCATTTTAAGATGACTTCTCCTGCTAATGATGATAATAAGATTAAGGTGTCTTATTTGTCATTCCAAGATGTGAACATGAGACAAAATGACAACTCAAGAACATGACATTGTCACTGTGGAAGAATTTAAAATAAAAGTGTCATGGGTGACTCCAAACTATGTAAATGCAAACAAGAGCTGTCACCTGAGTTCATTCTGACATAATTATCAGCTCAGGAATGAAAGCTTTGCCCAACAGTGAGGTAATATAATAATATTTTGTTATGAGTCTGAAATCGGCTCATTGCAAACACAGTAGAAGTGATAAGCAGCAGAAGGCTTCGCAGACTTTGAATTCCAACAGAGTGTGACCGGCTATTTCCAGCGAACATGAAGGTTTTCCAGCAAAGAGGCTGTAACCTTCTATTTGATCACAGCCATCCATCTCACGCATCAGGATTTGGAAGAAATGGGAAAATATATTTCACCAGGACTGCCAGGTTCTCACTTTTCCCATAGAAACAAAACTTTTCTAAGTGTTCAAAGTCACAGACAGTCCCACATGTTCACCTCCGCAGTGTGTCCATCTTACCAACTGCAACTGCTAGTGGACTATTGAAATGAATTGGGACGTACTGGCTTAAAACAGATATATATATATATATATATTATAATGCCAGATATTACATTACATTTGGCAACAATGCTACTTTAGCATTTTAGTCTAACTGGCACACACACACACACACACACACACACATGAGAGAGCTTAAATTGGACACCAAAACACAATATGCCACTGACTGAAGGATAACACATTGTTGAAATGTTTGGTGTGACAGTTGCAGTCAGAGGAACACGTATGTGACCTTTAAAGAGCTGCTGAATTCACAAGAACTTTTTGTCAGTATATACCGTCTGCCGGTGGTCTGCGTTCACTTTGACATCTGCTGATCTCATTCAAATCTTTTATTTTTTATTTTAAAAGCTTCATCTGGAGTGAATTAAAATGATTTGTCGCTGCTTGTTTCGTCAGACTTGTTGGACGTTTCATTGCGTTTGTCATCGGCTGATTTCTGACAGTGCGCTGCGCCCAGTATTACTTAGCAAGTATTAAAGTACCGATGAGCGTTCATGTACAAAACCTACTGTTATGTCTTCATAGTTTTTTCGCCAAGTTCAATGTCATCATTTCCCCTGTCCTGTCTCTCGTGTTGAGGACTCACCCTGCCGGTAACAATACTCCATTGTCTATTAGAGGAACAGAGACGGAGACGCACAGAGTTCACTGTGAGGACACTTAAACACGGATCTATCTGTACTCTCTGTCCTGTCGCCTTCCATCCTTTTCTCTTTTTTTTTTTTTTAAACCTGATCACACCCAGGCTGTTCTGGCGCTGCTCATGCCATTGAAACACACGGTTTGTGTCCTTGTTTTGACCTGAAACCCCACAATCACAGGATGTGACTAGTGTTTGTCAGGTAAATGTGATTCAGTACTTGTATGATGAGGAGAAAGACACTGTTATTGAATTCCATCTCTACATCCTGAGTCCAAACAGCCTCTGGTTTAGTTGTTTATTTTTTGGCGCCTACACTTGTCTGCTGCTGACAATAGAAACCTCATCACTTCCTGCACACACCTGACAGCCGCATCAGTTGATGCTGTAACACGATGATGGATAATGACCTTGTTGACAGAGTCAGTCATCTTGTCGCCGTCGACACCCTGCTGGCTCAGTGAAAACAGATTCCTGCGCAGCTCCGATCCAAACTGGGTGGGAACTTGTCTGAACTCCGGAAATACACTGATCCGGCATTTCCTTTTTTTCTCCGAGGCCTTCCCAGTTCTCAGACAGACACAGAGTTCAGTGGAGGGACAAATGAATCAGTGGTAGAAACTAAAAACAGCTTCTGTTGCCTTTCTTTAAATACACAATACAACACAGATGCGGACAATTGTCTTTTCATTTGTGAGTTTAATTCATCATCACTTTACTGTAACTGTGAAAAAAAAATCCCAAGAAAACGCTGTCACAGTGCAGCATTTTACAAAGAGCAATCGGCATTGGAAATCAGTATTTTGCTTTAGCAACTTAAATGTTTTTTTCTTTACTTACTTTTTTCCCAACCTACTATGTTGTGATGAAAGTGGAGCGAAAACAACTTGATTTTCAGTCGACAATGACATCACCGGCGAGTTACCGACTTGGACATCTGCTGCAAGTGGAACACACCATTAACAAAACCTGCCGTAGCCCCCGTCACTTTCATGGTGACAATGCTAGAGATTATAAAAGATGCAGACATCATCATTAATACGCCGTGTATCCCGTCTCTCCACAGCACGTGTTCAGTATGGACTCCATGAATGTGGAGAACGGACGAGGGAAGGTTCCACATGACCCCAGCCTCCCCTTTGCCAGCACCTTCAGTGGTCAGTCCCATTTAATGAATCCTAGTTTAAAATGGTTTATGGAGCTAATGCACATGTATTCTGCCAAACATTGATACATTCTTATGAACTAACTTCCTGTTGTCAGTTCTGCTTTGAATGGAGCTGCTGCCCACTAGGTGCTCAGCAGGTTCATGTGTCAAATGTTCCTTAGTTGAAAATAACTATTGTGAAAGAGGAAAAATGTCTCCCACCAGTTCATCGTTCAGCTTTTAGAGCACCTTCTTTTCCCTAAGGTCTCTGTTCATGTTGTCTCCCTAACTTATACTGTCACAAACATACATAAAGTTCAGCTCGTCAGGGGTCTGTTCCAGAAAGCAGGTTTAGTGAAATGTTTTCAATTCTATATTCATGTCAACTTTTCTTGATTTCAGGATTTACAAACTTTTCACTAAACTTGCTTTCTGGAATGGATGTGGTGTCACCAGCCATGAACATGCAACTGCATGTGTGTTTGGTTATCACAAAAGGATGTGATGTGATGTGATGGGATGTGTGTGTTGGCATTCAAAAATACTAATAATAAAAAAAAGAATTCATGTGCACTGACATCATTCCGCAGATTGTGGCCAGATTCCATTCTGTAAAAATGTAAAAGAAAAACAATGTTTAATCTGGAATAACAAAATCTCATCAGTCTTAAATCTTATCTTATATTTTTTCACTCACGGCCAAGTGTTTCAGTGGTTGAGCTCGCCCTCTCTGTTTCCAAACCGGCTGCCATCTAATCTGATGACAGACACCAACGACTGCTACAACCGTTGCTGCGGAGGAACGCAGTATTTTATTTCTACTTGTGGAAACGTTAAGAGGGTCAGCCGATGATGGTCTGCACTGTTGGAGTGAGCTTCAGTTTAGGTTTCAGATTGCTCTCCCACCGTGTTCTGCATCACATTTGTTAGGTTCGCTCTCTTCTTCCACAACCTTCCAATGGTCCTCTGTCACCCATCATTTCCTTGTTGGCCTTCAACCCAACTATGTGTTTTCCCAAATCTCTTTTGCTCCATTTCTGCTGCTGCTTCTTTCCATTTGCGCTTTTCTTTTCTTCTCTGCTCTCCTGGACATTCTCACAACCTTTTCAGAAATCTCACCCAATGCCCCCCCTCCCCCATCCCCTGATAGGTGGAGAGTTGTACACTGGACTGACGGCAGATTTCCTGGGAAGAGACTCTGTTATTTTCAGGAGTATGGGAGGTCGCTCCACCATGAGGACAGAAACCGACCACAAACTTCTTCATGGTAATGTCTGGTTCATTCTCCACTGGAAAAAAACAAAGTCCAAGTGGATGTGCATTTCCTTATCAGGATATCTTCAGGGTGTTATCATTATTCATTATCTAAGAGAAAAACAAAGTACATTTTTCCCATGCAGATTTACTGGATATTGGCCTAGAGTTCAGCCAGGATGTTAAAAATTATTGAATTGTTTGTTTAAGGAAAAGATATTGTCACATTTGTAATGTATAATAAAATAAACGCACATGTCAATATGTTTTATATCAAAATGTGCTTAAAACATACACATAGTATTATTATGTAATGATAATAATAAGAAATAATAATACCCATTATTGTTGTTACTGACAAAATTATTAAAAGCTCACTTGAGGCAACATCATCCAGGGAAGAGAGGCGATACTCGTTTGTTTTATTGTCAGTAAACAGGCCACTGGTGCTTTGAGGGAGATTATCATTTTAATGATGTGTGATCATCTGATAGCCAGTGCCGACCTCTCATTTCCCGTCTCTCTGCTCCAAACCCTCCATCTTCCCCTGCAGATCCTAAGTTCGTCGCAGCTCACCTCATCCCAGACAACGACGACAGAGACAACGATAAAGTCTATTTCTTCTTCACAGAGAAGGTCACAGAGGCAGGGGACAGGGAGGGGGCGATACACACACGTGTTGGCCGAGTGTGTGCGGTGAGACCATTTTTTTTCTGAATAAATATAAATATAGAATGGTTTCTGGACACTGAGGCTGCAACGAGCCACTTGTGTGCAACCAAAAATATATGAATATATTCATGGTATGAACACTGGTTTAGGCTTTTATGTGTGTTTCATTTGTGTAAACGTATGTTTTAGTTTGATGATGTCTTTATGTTTATGTTTGACTGTTATTTTGTCCCCGGGAGCCCACCCTGTGTCTCTCTATTGTTCTTTATTAGAATCTCCATTAGCACTAGCAAAGCCTGGGGGTACTTGTCCTGGGGTCCAAACACAAACACATCTGTACGCACACAAATAAACAAAAATAAAAAGTAAAGACTGCTCCATCTACTAAATGAACAACAGAAGAGAAGTCCATGACTCTTATAGACGCCTTTTACAACCCAAAAGTATGATTATTGCCAAAGTTCACATTACATATCTTATTTTAGTCAATAAAAGTGATGTAATTCACTGTCTGTTTCTTACATCCTGTGTTTCTACAAATTCAGACCAAGAATATCTCTTGTATATCAGTCGTGTGTTTCGTGTCAGTCTGTGGGCCTGTTCTAACTTGTACTAATCGGTTTTATGACCTGCATGTTGGACTTTAGATTCCTGCTGCCTGCCTGCATGTGCAACCTCGACCCACCGTCGCTTTTCCAAGATTAGAGTTCTTTCTTCACCAGCAGAAAGACTGAGTTTGTGTTTCACTTGAGAAATCCATCCTGGATTTGTGATCGAACAGAGTTGTGGAATCCCTCTGGGCTTCCTCCTTTTCTGGTAGATCTGTTATGTATCTAATTGTGATTCAGTGCCAAAGCTTTCAGAGTGAACTCTAGATTCAAAGGAGGAACACTACGACATTCATTTGAGATAAGAGACTCTCTCTTTGTTTGTACCATATACTGGATCTGCTGGATTAACTTCTCCTCCTATTGAGACTGTTCCAACTCCTCCTGTGAGAGATAAAAATGTCATTTTGATTAATCAAATCCCCAAACGACGAATGCATCAAACACTAAACACTAAACTTTTTGCTTTAGGACAAACTGGGCTGAACAGCTGTGTTCTATAGATGTGTTTTTGGTTTTTTCTAGAATGATGTCGGAGGCCAGAGAGTGTTGGTGAACAAATGGAGTACCTTCATTAAAGCCAGGCTGGTGTGTTCTGTCCCAGGGCCGCACGGCATCGACACATACTTCAACCAGCTAGGTAAGATGCACTCTGGGAGTACCATGATTAAACAGTATGCGTCACACATCCACGTCTGAACTGAACAGATACAACGCATCATTTAATAATCACACAATATTCTCATACAGACACTAACAGAGATTTTTTTTCTTATCTGAAACAGAGGACGTTTTCTTGCTGAGGACAAAGGATCAGAGGAATCCAGATGTTTATGCAATTTTTAGCACTATCAGGTAAAACACACAAGTCTATATCTTATCTATAGTCTTATCTATATTGTCCTGTAGGCCGGTGTACATTTACCACCTGTTAATCACCTGTTACACCTACTTCTTTTCGTAAGTTGTCTCCCTGTCAAAATACCGGTTTAGATGTCATCATTCAAACATCTGGAATTATTCTAATGATAACTATATTTAAAAAATTAAAGTGGAATTATATAGCTATAGTTAGATATATAGTTATGCATTTTACCCATTTCTCACATGGTTGTTTTGTAATTACATGTTTAATTCATTTAAATTGTTTTATTTTAGTGAAAAAAATTGAGGTAAAACACCCATGTCTAACTGCACATATGCCCTTTTCTCCCCCCCAGTAATGTATTTCAAGGTTTTGCCGTGTGTGTGTACCGTATGGCTGATATTAGAGAAGCCTTCAATGGACCCTTTGCTCATAAAGAGGGCCCCGACTACCAGTGGGGGGCCTATGAAGGGAGGGTCCCTTATCCGAGACCGGGCGTGGTGAGTGAAAGTTCTTCAACTTCATTGATCCCTAACACGACCACAGCTCACCTCACAGTGGTTACAACCAGTAGATTATTTTATATGCAGATGACACGCTATGATCACTATTCTGTTTGTTTGTGACTTTTATGTTACAAACAAAGCATCTTTGATTTAAAAAATACTGTATACATGTATTATTATTATTATTAAACCAATAAATGAAGCAATTCTAATAGTATATATCAAAATTATAGCTCTATTAGGTCCTAAAAAATGACAGCAGTTCACATTTATTCCAGTTAGTGAATAGGTCACAGTGCATCACATACTGGATATTGATGATATGTTGATTAAAAATGAGAGTAACCACATACAGTATTTACCAGTCCTTCATTAGCACCAATGCAATAAACCATAGTCATACAACAATGATGTGCAGGAAATGTGTGGGATAGACAATAATTCAAAATGAGCGGTTGAAAGTTTCCGTATCAGTAACGTACACTACTGTGCAGCTGTGCTTACTGTACACAACACAGATCCCTCTCCTGGTCTACATCCGGACTCTCTGCGGATCTGTCATGTTCTCTCAATCACTATACTCTACCTCAGGCTCGTTGTACACACAAACAACAAAAACACACAGACACAAAATCATATCACATGTAATTCCATCTCTTTTCTAACAGTGTGTGTGTGAAGCAGATGGAATATGAATAAATGTGAGAATAAAGCACCTCTGAGGTTTCACTCTGCTGATGTTGATTAATAGGAATGTGTTGAGAGGGAGAAGATGACTAAAAGAGGGAGAGAGACAACGGAAAAAGTTGTTAAGTGAAAACATTAAGGGAGGATGAGGAGGAACAGATGGGGTTAAGAAAGGAAGGAGAGTTTCTTGTTGAACCTTAGTGTTGATGTTCAACTTGATCTCATCCCATTGGATGAAGAATCAAGTATAATGAAATGTACTTCGCTGGAGGCAGTATAATTGACCGTAGTCTGATTGAAATCTGTTTATGACTGAGATTCATTTATTAGATTCTTCATCGTAACAGAATCTTCACCTTGTCGCCGTCAAAACGCAAATAGAAGGTCGATCAGATCCTCAGGTCTGTGTTCATTAGATCATATCATCCTTGTGAGGTATTTATGTTGGATTAGAATATCAGGCTTTTTGAGAGTACTGCAGAACATTTGTACCAAGGAACTGTAGGGATAATATCATTGCAGTGTTACTGTATCTTTAGTAATCCCACCTGGAATTTGGTTTTTTATGACTTTGTCATCCAGTTCAGCCTCAATGTTCAGTTCAAATTCTTCCAGAGACACACAATCCAGACTCTAAAACTTAAATTACCATATAATTCTGTATCTATGTGTTTTTACATTGCTCACCTGCACGTGTTTAGATAAAAACAGTGAATATATATAATCCACGGAGGGGCCCACTGGTTTTAACTGTCATCCTTGAACTGTGACAGGAAGAAACATGTGTCAGGCATTTTGTGATTGTAATCTGTATATTCTGTGATGTTAATGGTCCGTGCATGCGACATTTCTTTCTGGTCTGTCTGTCCCAGATAGCAGCTCCTGGCTCTATCTGAGGTCCACTACATTTTCTCATCGTTAAAGAGAAGTTGGGTTTTGGCTTGTACGAGTACATCGACACATTCCAAGATGTTCTTTTGAGCTATATCAATAAAAGTGACTTAGATAGTCAGGATGTGATGGTGATGTGTGATGGTGTCTTTCCCCCGTAACCAAGGAAGGTACATTTTTCTGTCGATGGAGGAACTGATTGAATACACATTTATGATGATCATCTTTCATAGATCACAGTTCATTGGCTTCGCCTTTAATTCTAATTAGTCTTTGACCTATTTTGAGGATGAATTCTCTTTGTACCAGCCCAGTGATGTCGTCATGTTTCTACAGTGTCCCAGTAAAATCACCAACCAGCCTGGCAGAGAGTTTGGCAGCACCAAGGACTTCCCTGATTCCGTGCTACAGTTTGCCCGTAGCCACCCGCTGATGTGGCGTCCGGTGTATCCCGCCCTTCGCCGACCGGTGCTCGTAAAGGCTAATATTCCCTACAAGCTTAAACAAATAGTGGTGGACCGAGTCGAAGCAGAAGACGGACAGTATGATGTCATGTTCATCGGTACAGGTAAGATGATGTCGACATTCTTTGTGGGGTTTATTTCAGAAGGTAGCGAGTCCGCTTGGAAGATTTAAGATGAGCCTCTTGGAGATCGATGAGGATGCTCATACTTTTTTGTGTGTTTTCTTGTCCTTCAGACGCTGGCACCGTTCTGAAGGTCATCGCTGTGGACGGTGGAAACAGCCTGGAGGAGGTCACGCTGGAGGAGCTCCAAGTCTTTAAAGTGCGCTTGATTCTGCAGCAGTTTTAAATCCTCCAACATATTTTTTCCTTCAACAGGATATTTTTGAAACAGTATGACTTTATCAACACATGATGATGATGCTTAACAACAATTGTTTTCCTGATTTTAGGTGCCAACGTCAATTACATCGATGGACATATCAGTCAAAAGAGTAAGTTCAAACAAATACGATCACTTCAATGAAATATTATTATCATTATTATTACTATATATTAACAATATATATATATATATATATATATACACACCCCACATATATATATATAAACAATAATAATAATAATAAACAATTTATGGAGCGCTTTCTTCAATGAAACAGTCCAAAGTGCTTCAACACCAAGGTAAAGACCACATGGTAAAGAGAGGGACAAACATGAAAACAAGCAAACAAGCAGAACACTGTGGAAGTAAGGTGATGGTATCATACTGTGGAGTACAAAGCAGACAATTACAAAAATAGCAAGAGTGAGACAAGAGCAAAATAAAGGCATAAAACAATTAAGGAAATTAAGAAAAGGAGCAAACGATTAGAATTTGAGGCTTTGAGAGGCTGTGTGGCAGTTAAAATGAGTAAGAGAAAAAGAATTTAAGACAAGAGCATAGCATGAGATAAAATGAGTGAGAGCAAGGTACAAAGAAAAAAAAGACGTGTAAGAGTATAGAATGGGATAAAAAAAAAAAAGGTTGTCTGAGTCATCTGCATGTTGTGCCTGAGTCATTTCTCGTCTCATTATTTCAAACAGCAAGCTGTGTACGTGAGCTCCCCTGCAGGCGTGGCCCAGGTGAAGCTGCATCGCTGTGAGACATATGGGAAAGCTTGTGCCGAGTGCTGCCTGGCCAGAGACCCGTACTGTGCCTGGGATGGAGCTTCCTGTGCACGCTATGTGCCCAACAGTAAACGCCGCTACCGCAGGCAGGACATCAGGCATGGAAACCCTGTGCTGCAGTGTGTGGACCAGAATCTCAGTGGTAAATACCAATGAACATTCACTTACTTTCCCTGGAAGATATTTCTCAGATCTTTGTGGAGTGGGACTCAATTTGTAAATGTGCATTTTATTATTAATTTCATTCAGTAATAATTCATTATGACACAAGCCAATCCTCTGAATCCGTATTTAGGCCAGTTCAACGTATTTTAGATCGTCTAAAATAAACGTCATATTCATCTACCTCAGCCTGCTGGCTGTGCTGCTTTCCTTTCATCCTGTATCAGGTCACGTTATGAATATTGCTAACTTGCTATGCTAACATACAGTGACAGCAGTGGGGCTCCACGAGCTGCCACAACAGCTTAGATTCTTCAAATCTGGGGGGATGAATCCCATAATTTATGATGTTTTGTGACTGACAGGCAGGATGAGGGAAGGAGCTAGGCCCAACACACACACACACACACACACACACACACACACACACACACACACACACACACACACACTTCTCCCACATGCCCCTGGTCCCTGGCAGCCGGCCGTTTGTGCTGAGCTCACTGTGTTCCTGATGGGTCAAGTGTGAAGAAACAGGCAGAGCTATCTCCATGTGTGATCAATAAATCATCTCTTCATGTTTGTCCTCAAACCCTTCAGTGGCCCCCTCCCTCTGTTTCTGTACTGACGCATCTGCTTCTGTTCAGTTTCTGTTCACATTTATTCAAGTTTCCTTGGACTTGTCACTTAGCTGGACTAATATCGCCATATGAAACTTGACTTTAAAAAATATGCCAAAATCAAGATGTTGATTTGATTAAAATATCATTTTCCCCACTGATTTTTAAGATAATTTATCGTAACTGTCAAATACAGTTGTCTTGAACATTTATAGCAAATTTGTAGTTGTTATTGTTATAGTTTTTAGCATTGCTCACTTATCTGATTTCACTGTAAAACGTCATCTTGTATCAGATTGACCTGCAAAGATTTTTTTGAACTTATCTTTCACTCCAAAATACATAACTTCAGACAAATATACACGATTTGGCTTTAGGTAAGAAGCCTGTTTACACATACACACACCTGAGAAAAGACTCATAAATAAGTACTTCCTTTAAGTGCTGGTGTGTCTGTATGCCTATAACTTATAATAAAGGTTTATGGATGTGCAGACTGCGTGAAGAAGATGTTGGCTAGACAGAAACAACACAATAATAACTCATAATAACTCATAATGTGACACTGAATTTATATTGCACTTCACTTTATTGCACTAAAAGAGCCAGGGTTACAGAACACAGTTAAAGGGTACAATTTAATCCAAAAACAAAATAAAAATTAAAAAAGAAATGCTAGAAACAAGAACAAAGAGTGATAAAAACATCTAGAATCATCTAGAATCTAGTTCATGCAAATTCACAAGTGAACACACCAAATGCAGAACACAGTATATATTTCAGTGCTTAGTTTCATCATATGGCAGTGTGTGTGTGTGTGTGTGTGTGTGTGTGTGTGTGTGTGTATTTAGAGAATCACACACAAGCTCACACTAGAAAAATGTCAGCCATCGTATGAAGAACAAGAACAAACCAGTCAGGCAGAAGAGAGGAAGGAAATACGGAGACCAAGTGTGAAGACACAGCAGAACGAGAGCTGCATGTTTGTATGTTTTGATCGAATGTTTGCTCACTTGACTGTAGGTTTGAAGTACTGATGAAAGAAGTCTTCGTCAAAGTCTCCGGGTGATCCGAGGCGTCTTTGTGCCAAGATGTCAAGTTGTTGTTAAAAGTCAACTTGAGTTGTCTTCGCTAAGAGTGAGACTAAAATTAGAAAGTTCCATCTGTTACAGAAGACATTTGCTCAGACAAGCTCTTCACCACAGTCACAAATATTAACAAGGTTCACAAAAGGAGCTTCTCGGTGCTGTTAATTCACAGGGACAATCTGATGTAAAATTGTCAGAAATAGAGTCAAACAAAGTCTAACCGCCCCTCCAATAATGTATGGTCGTATGAAAGAGAATCGGGTCTGTGCAGTTTCATTGATTCCAGGATCAGATTCGTAATAGCTTTGCCTTTCACGTTGCTAACCATGCCAGGTTCAGCAGCCACAGATCCATAAATATTTGCCTTTGTCTTGGATCGGGAGACTGGCAACGCTACAACTATGACTCAGTTCAGATGTCTTCAGGTAGGGTGGAGTCAAAAAGACGTCAGTCAGTATGATAACACAACGTAGTTACTCCCCAAAGCTGAATATTTATCTTGTTTCGCTGTATATGTGACTTAAATCCTTCATTTCAACTAACTCACACCCTTTGTCGCCGACCCAGAAGACGTGGATGTCATGGAAGACAAAGTGGTGTACGGGACAGAGCACAACAGCACGTTCCTGGAGTGTGTTCCTCGCTCACCGCAAGCTACTGTTACCTGGCTCGTCCAACGCGACGACCGCAAGGAGGAGGTGAGACGATTAGGAAATATCCATCGAATCCAAATATATCGATGCTATGAGCTGGAGGAGGAAGCTTCTGGGAGGCAGATGTGGGATGCAGGGAAGGATCTGGCAAATGGTTGCCTGGGCGACTGCAAGTTCTGCATGAATCTGGCACGTGCTTGACGCATTTGACGGGCATTTGACATGTGGTTGAAATTAAGGGGTTATTTTTCAAAGGAAGACACACAGCAGCCCGTTCTCTTTTGATAAACTTTGAAACCCTTGATCACATGCTACAGACGGCGCTGTGTCCACAAGCTGCTGCGAGTTAAACGCAAAGTTCTTTTTAAGCGCTAACTTAGAAAATGACGGTGCAATCTGCGCCCACACCCGCAGTAATTGTCCGTTTGTTTGAGGTTACATTCCTCCAGCCTGAGCGGAGTGCCTCGGTCAGCCACACAGGTATTAACACATTACCGCACCTCTCCGTCTCCCTGCAAATAAACATCTTGCTGCCACATCAGCTGGTACTGCTGCCATGTTTGTGTTGGCACCGGAGGATACTTCCAGACGCAGAATGGGAGGAAAAGGTATACGTGAGGAGAAGCGGGAAAGTGACCTGACGGAAGAGAAAACAGTGACTGGATTTCATGGTGCATTCTTACGGCTGAAGTTCAAGCTGAGAAAACACACCCTGTTCTCTGTCACTTTTTCCCTAACGCTCCTAAAAGAATACCCAGCTCAATACCCTGTTTCCACGGGTGACGAGATCTCAGTGTGTTTTATTTGAAAGTCTGTCACTCTGTTAATTAAAGCAGAAATTGTTCAATTGTTCACACACTTTCCACCGGCCTCACCACAGAACCAAAATGCCGGCTTCATTGTTGCAATGCAGCAGCGCCACAAGACAACCACACCAACGATGCGTTCTCTTGAGTAAGATGACATCACTTTTGGACACATCTCGTTTTTTCCTGGCACCGTTATTGACACTGACATTGTGCTGTTGCACAGTTACAACATGCCTGAGCGACACTGGCTTCATTTGTGCTGTGATGAATCAGTGAGTACAGATGTATAATTCACTGCATCGCCAAGAAACTGATACAACAAACACACTTAATAACTTACATTTGTATGTCTTTTCGCGCCATCCTCCCACCCCCCTCTCCCATACCCACCATCTTTTTTACTATGCAATACACACTTAAAAACATACATCCATCTTAACTTCACACTGTAAGTACACATACAAGCATACAAGCTTGTACACACGCAAGCTCGGAGCAGTGGGGAACACCCAGGGTTCTTGGAGCCATGCTCAAGGGCAACTCGGCAGTAACCCAGGAAGTGAACTGGCACCTCCTCGGCTAGTCAGCCAAGTCTCTACTGATTGAGCTACTGCCACCCCCAAGATATTGTGAGATCTCATGAATATGTTCTGTTATGTATCTGCCACTTTCAGGTGAAGCTCGATGACCGTGTGATGGCTACGGACCAGGGCCTCCTCTTCCGTCGTCTCTTTGTCCAGGATGAAGGCGTGTACATCTGCCGCTCCAGAGAGTACGGCTTCACGCAGACCCTTGCTCGCACCACCCTTGAAGTCCTCCAGGGGGAGACCGTAAATGAGCTCATGTCGCGCGACAACTTCGGCCTTTCGGACTCTTTCAAAGACAGATCAACCGGAGGCTACAGAACCTGGGTGCCTTGTAGCACCTACAGCAGGGGAGGCTCGTCGGGCCAAATGGGCCAGTCGCGTACGTGGTTCAAGGACATCATGCAGCTGATTGGTCCGTCAAACCTGCCACACGTGGAGGAGTACTGCGAGAGGATGTGGTGCAATGACAAGCTGAGGAGGAAACACAAGAGCATGCTGGAGAAGTATCGCCAGGCCCAGGACAGTGCAAGGAAAGCTCGTAGCAAGAGCTCCGGTGAACGCAACCGGACACCGCGGGACCTTAGTGCATGGGAGGAGTAAGGGAGAAAACTCTTGGGGGGTGGGGGGCGTTAAAAGGGAAAGACGGACAAAAAAAGCTAGACAGAATAAATGCGAGCCAGTATTATCTCCTGATAGCTTCAACTTTGGTACGTATAAGCAGCAGTTAGACGGATCTTCTAAGGGTAAGTGTGTAGGTCCATGTTAGGAGCTGGTTCTGTGTCTAACGGAGACCGTCGGCTCAGTTGTCTGGACAAAGTACGAACAGAGACTGTTACAGGACAACAGGCTGATGTAAAGATGAAAATGACGAGACAAGTCTTTCAAATACCCTCCAGGAATGCTTTTTCAAAACATCTTGATCACCAATGACTCACGCTAAGTCTTCACTGGGAAAAACCTTCAAAACATAACAAACCTCGGCTTTATAAAATGTATGCATGCCTGTTTATTTATTCTCCAGCAGCAAAAGTTTCACATGTGCTCTTTTAGCTTTGACTCGTGATGTCTGGTGGTTCATATCATAGCTTAAAGCATTTTTTTAAAAAAATCTGGACCCTATTTCTCCATGAGTTAGGATAGAAACCACTGACTTCCACTAACTATGACTCTTAGAAGTGCAGTTGTCTACAACAAAACATGTTTTCGTGTCTGATTTCATCGTGCATGTTTGGCAGGTGGCATTCCAGTCCCACGCTTGCTGCTAACATGAACTGTGGTCACAGGGGTTTGCGTGCATAAAAAACCTGGACCAACTAGCCAGAACTCCAGTGCATGTCCTCCAAATTAAGTCCATGAGAGCTCATTTATTGATTTTTGAAAGGTAACGACACACTCAGACCACTAACTTCAGATGAAAACGTGCATGGACATTTAGTCAACTTGTTGAATGATGCACGTATGTCCAAATGTTGACATGTTAGTGCAAAGTGAATTCCATATTTTGTCTAATATTAACATGCATATGGTCTGCCCTCTTCAGGTTAAAACCTGGCTACTGAAATGACTGGCTGATCAGATGAGGAAGGCTTGACAGGTTTTGATCACCAACCAGTCCAATTATATATCCACTCCATGTCAATTAACCGGAGCCAGCGGGCACAGTTGTCGTCCCGTCACATTGCTTCTCCATGTTTTGCTGTTACAGAGTACTTGGTCAATATCAGAAGGGTTAAAACAAATCTGGCCCCTGACGATCATTTCTGGCCTGACACTTTGGGGAAATGGGGTCGAGAAAAAGTACTGGAATTTCCCTATTTTAAATTCTCTTATGCTGGACAAGAGAGTTTGTTTTTTGTAACGTACTGTTGTCCATTACTGGAAATTGCAGCTCTGATAGGAAATCTCATTTACATACTTGTACTACTAAGTTCATTTGCGGTGTAAAGCTCCAACACACAGACACTTACTGTTTACTTTGCATCTTATTTTCTAACCACCAAGATGGTCACGAAACATCGCACCTAATGGTCCCTACAAATGCTGTTCTGGTTAAAACCTCTTTGTGTGACTTAATCTCAAGATGTACAGATGCTATTTGGCAGTAAATTAAGAGGCGTGAAAAACGAACGGTGCACTCGGACTCACACACTCGCCCTGTTTGATCTGGCCTGTGTACAATGACACGAGCTTAGATCTCAGCCATTACACCCAATTCATGAGCTCAGCTTTGTGTTAACTAGAAGCTACCGTGGGACGACTGTTGATGGTTCAACAGATTAAAGCTCATTGCTTTATTTTCACTGCAGAGGATTGAACCCACCATTAAACCGGACTTCACTGACCCTCACAGGAGTGTTTTCATGCTTTTGGGGTCTGAGAACGTGTCATAACTTGCAACATCGACGTCAATCCAGCAGATCGCAGCAAGTCATTGTCACATGATCACTGAATTGTATCGACACAGGAAAAACAGTGAGGCGTGTTTGACGTTTGCTTGACTTCTTTGCTCTTTTTAATTTCATTTGAAATACTGGTGCAGAAATAGATTACACAACCTGACCTGGATCAACATCTGTGTTAACTTTACCTGACACTTAATCGGCCATTAAACACATTTCCCACAGTTCCTCCGTGTGCTGCAGCTTTCCCGTGACACCGGAGGAACAACTGTAGGGGTCAGAGGTGTTGGCTGGCGTTTTGGATTGTAAACACAGTTTTTACAGGGTAATTCACATTATTATTGTCTCTTTTTGTTGTTAAAGAAGGTTTTACTTCCAAACATAACAGATGAGGAGGATTACATTAACTAATAAGGGGATTGGACAGAGTTGGGAAACCGAAAACAGACAGGACAGATAAAGAAACGAGCGGCTGTGGCATGTGAGCACTGTAACTGGAGCTTAAATGTGGCTTCAGATATGGAATTAGTTGAGGCGAGGATCTGTGTGAGGGAGAATAGATGCCAAACTGGGCAACAATGGGGGGGTCTTTTTAATTATATACTGTAGATGTGAGAACAGAATTTCTTTTTCACCATAAAATTGCAACACATGGAATGAATGTCGGCGGTGGAGCTGCAGCACACTGACATGGAGGTCCACAGAAGGATTGTGCAAATTGTGGTTCCAAAAAAAAAAAAATACACACACACTGAGGGCTCATAGATGCCTCACGTTGAAGTCAACAGGAGGCAACAGGACTTGCTAGTTTGCTCAAAGATGAGTGTATAAGTAGGAGTAGAAGCAGAACTCCCCACTAGTCAGCGTAGAGTGGCGTCTTCAAGCAAACTGACAAGTCCAGTAGCATACGATTCAACCCAGCAAGTTAGTGTGACCGGGATGACTGAGAACCTTCAGACCTGAGGATGGTGGCTCTCTGGCACTGGAACACTTGGACAATGGAGGACACAGGGCCTCAGACCTGTAAGGGAAACAT
>CAAKHB010007867.1:144951-166171 GCA_901007665.1 Aeoliscus strigatus
GCCCCTCCCCCAGCATGTGTATTTATAGGCGATGGAATCTATTCTGGGAGCTCTCACATTGTTTGGTGACCTTCATGCAACCTTCATGCAATCCTCTCTGTCATTGAACAAATGAAAACTGGGTGGGGGAGAATGGACAAACCCCCACCCCCCACAAAAACCCCAAACGCCTTTATCCCCCATAAACACATTTCCAGACACGATTCATGAATCAACACGTACTTTTGAACAAGGTGACACTTCTCACCGGTCTGTACAGCACACTGAAGCACGTTTAACACCTTTACTGTTTATTGTCTCAGTCTGAGGATTGTGAGAGGGGTCATTCAACTCCAATTAAAGCATTTTCTCTAAAAATATTGTTTCTGATCTATACCTGGAGGTGGAAGAAAACAATAGAATGTCATTAGTTTGGAGAAAGATGTAATGATTTATCTTTCAACTTAATATTGTATTCTTGTCTTTTTTTTGTGTAAACTCAACCGGACAACAAACACTTGTTTTGCTCTGTGAAAGTGAATATTTGTGTTTTTTCCCGTATTTTGTCACTCATAATGACACTCTAACTGTGCTTGATGTAACATTTATATCTACAATTGTGAAAATAGTGCTAGATTGCAAGTTTCCGTATTAAACTGAATAGAAATACAGTTTTGAATCATGTCTGTTGCAAACATAAATCAGAAATGTGCCCATGCTGACCAAATGTCACTATTTGTGCATGTTCAACAGTTTTTGTATCCACGTGTGATGCTTGTGTGCATTAATGTTCCTTTTGGGCATTTTGTATTTTTTCCACTTACTCTTCAGAGCATAGCTCGTGTTCAGTGTGTCAAGACTATTTACTGTAAAGAAAGATATATAGTTGGAGTTACAGCACTTTGTCTACCTTAATAAAATTTGTAGGTAAAAACACATCCGATATAATCAGTTTTGTAAAATGCAGTCCAGCTATTCAGTCAATTATTAATTCAGTTTTAACACAGGATCTAACAAGAGCAATATTCATGGTCATTAAACTTGGAAAATTAAGGCATATTAATTATTGTTTATTAAGGCCAGTTGGCAGCATACAAGACTTTTTACTGAACATTCAGGTAAACAAAAAAGTAAATGCTTGTTTTTATTGTACTGTAAAGTTGTCCTGGTTTTGACGTGTTTGACAGAGAACATATTTAAGTATTTAAATGTCTTTCTACCATGCATGCTATGAACGTGTACGCTATTTAACAGGATTAAACTTTGATTTTCCTAACATAAAGTTGATTGCTGTGTGAGTAATTTAACAGACATAAATATTAAATAATTAAATGGTATTTTTTAGGCTCATTTAGGGAAATGAAACTGAAAACTATGGAACTGTGCTATAAACTGTTCACACTGCAGCCAAATACCCTTTTGATGACTAATGAATAATTTAACTGCAAACTTCATTAACATTAACTGCAGACAAGGTGTGACACATTTCACCCAAATCCTTTTTCCACCCCTTGTTCCGTGATGATGAAAATATGTAAAGATTGCTGAACTAAAAGGGAAAAAAAATCGACAGATTAACTCATCATTAGATTATCAGATAAATGAACAAGAATGATCAGAAACCAGAGATTGATTTTACAACTGATTAGAGGCAAATGAGACACAGGGAACGCAGGGAGCTGATTGGCTGATGGACACAGACGTGAAACTAATGAGACACAGGTGAGGCCACTGGCAGGAAGACGTACAAGGAACATTTATTAAGGTGAGAAAAGAAGGAACCACATTCAAACAGGAACACACCAACATGACATGCTGGGGAAAGCGGAAAAACCAAAAGTCTGCAGCAAAAAGCAAAAATCCAAACTGGATAACAGTAGCTGCTGGGAAGAGATGAGGGTTGGAATATAAAACGTTTATCAACTAGCCTTCCTGTGACTTCTTCTTCTTTTCACCACAACTGATTAAACTCACCAATAAACCCAAATAACACTCATCACTTAGTACAAAGATGTGCAATCACACAATGACTTTCACTGCGACCCCCAGTCTTTGTGATATTAGTTGGATTGATCGTTGTTTGTGGGGGGACTAAACAGTCACACTGCAAAATATAGAGAAACATAATTGTATTGTTTAAATAATGGGGGGGTTCCAGGTCTGCAGGAGGGTTAGTGTTTCTAGGGCTCTATGGTTAAGGTCTGTTGGGGGATTTTTTTTTTAATAATCAGATTGCATCATCAGCGATAAAATGCAGTAACAGTGGTTGTTGTCATGTCAGTTGATAGACAATAGCATGAAAACCAAACCTGTGACCAAACCCACTGTGACCACATGAGCATACACTAAGGCAGACTTCATTTACTTCTGACTGCCAGTAAAATGTTACAAAACATGGTAACTGCCTTCGGACCACTGGTGGAAAAGTAAATATCTGGTTAAGGTTTGTGGTTGGGTTTGTAGTTGAGGTAACTTCATTACATTGTAATTATTCTGAGGTCACATAGTTGTCATGGTTACAGTAAAAACACCAATTATTACAATTTGAAGAAGAGAGGGCGCTAGAAGTGAGTGACAGACCTTACGTTCACATTCTTGGAAATCCTTTTCTGAAGCTGTAAATGATGTATAAACTGTAGAGTCAGCTTTTTTGTTCTCGTATTACGTTCCATCTTGACTATCACATTTTATGTTTTAATGGACGCAATGTAGTGATTTATTTCCCCATATTTCTGTCTGTCTTCAATTCTTATCTCTTCCTTCTCCATCTTATTTTCTCCACTAAGTTACCATGGTGATCTGTCCCACCTTTTGTTGATTGTGAAGTTTGTCTCTCTAATCCAATCATATGACTTTCTGTCCAGCGTTTTTTTGTTTTAAAAAAAAAACAACAAAGAAGGATTTTAATTTGATTTCCCATCTGTTTTTCAAATTTCAACCCAAACAGAAGTGACCTATAACATGAACCCACACAATGTGCGATAGAGCTGTGGTTCAATCTCCTGATCTCCTCCTCTGGGAGGGTCTCACACATCATTACCGTCATAACACTGTGTCCCTACAGCTTTAATGATACCAGATGCAGGTTTTTAACTTTCGTTTTTTGCGCTGCCATTACTCTTCTTTTTGTCTGTCTGTGGACAAACAGGTCTTCTTGTTTTCTTTTTGGAAGGGATTATATTTTCTTCTCTGTGGGCTGGAAATTTGCTGTTGACTCTCGTTGGTATTTCCACCCACCACATTTTATTTTTATTGTTTTTAATAGTAGTTGAAATGTGACTTATTTTATAAGTTCAATGCCAAACATCACCCTTGGTTTTAAGGGTCACACTTAAATCACAGCTTTTAATCTGTTTAACCTGTAGAGGCGTGTGTGTGTGTGTGTGTGTGTGTGTGTGTGTGTGTGTGATTGAGAGCTGCAGGAAGCCAGCATATGTCCAGGCTCCAATTTGACTGATGAAGATTAATCTACGGGGAGAGGAGTGCCTGGAACGGAGAGCTGCTGAAGTGGCGTTTCTCTTTAATCTAACTCTCATATTTGTATAGAACTCTTAAGGCAAACATCAACCCTGGACCGCTACACACGGCTGCCAGAGGGACCTCGCTTTTTTAAATCAACTTGTGAAACCACCAGAGAAATTTGACAGAAATGAACCAAACAATCTTGTCATACTTCTGCATAATCAACAGCCGAAAACCTACAAAGACAAACACTGTGATATTTATCAACTTTTTAGAGAGTGTTTCATTTGCATCATCATCAACTTTTTTTTTTACTTTTTCTAATCTTTTTACCACTTTTTGTCCATTTCCTCACTGGCCAGTAACTTAATGGCATTCTGGAGCATCTGCTCTTGTGTCCACATCAACACTCACCGATTTATGTCGTATTTTATTCTGATATATGGTGCTTGTCGAGGACTAGCAGAAGAATGAAAATATGACGGTAGAGTCAGGTGAGAGGAAGAATGAAGAAAGGATAAATGAAAAGATGGCTCTCAGAGGAGTCGACATTCAGAGGGTGAGGGAGGGAGGGAGGGAGGGAGGGAGGAAGGCCTGTTTAAGAGAATGAAGAAACGTGGAGATACAAAGAGGCCTCTTGGGAAGAGGAGAAGTTTGGGTCATTAATCTCTTGTGTTGAGCTCCACTCTCTCTCTGGGGGAAACAGAAATAAAGACATTATTCTTGGCGTGTTGCAACCTGTTTGAGGGAGTCTGCACGACGAATGCTTCAGTCATCTGTTCCAGAGGTAATAATACAGGTCATTACTCATTAGAAAGATAGTGTCGTTACGGCGCGGTCTCCCAGGACACGCATCCATGTGCACTCAGAAACACTCTCATGACCCACTTTCCACACAGCTAAATATTATTTATCTTTCAGTATTCAAACCAGCATCGTTTATCACCACAGGACCCTGTGATGATCTGCACAACCACAGAAACCCTCACGTTTCTTCATGGCGAACCTCAGATTGTGCAGGTTCTTCCAGGCCTCATTTACAAAAACCACAGAAGAATTCCCCATCGCATGTCAACAAACATGCCTGATTACACTGAGGTGGAAATTCAAGTAGCGGTCATCTGAAAGTGTTTATCTAGTGACGTAACAACACTTTGACATGAAACTTTTTTTTTTTTTTTATACTTTTTATACTTATTTTTATATTGTTATTACACATGCAGAAGTAAATTGTAAAAATTGAAATTAAATGTATTTTATGCCTTGGCTTTTTTATACACGGGAGAGAAATAATGTCAAAGTTGTATTATTTGAAATAAGAGTTACTTAATTAGTGAGTTAATTACTTATTAGCCACTCAAAGTCTCCTTTTTAACTAAAACTAGTTTAACTAAGATTGACCAAATGAACCTCAGAGTGCATTGATACATACGATTTGAGACCAGGTAAGTAGGTCAAACATAAGTAGTCATATTTTGTCTTGTTTGTACCACAGTTGGTACGTGAAGAGTTAATAAATATGACTTTGAGTAAGTTCTTTTGTCCTTTGTATATAACCAGTGCAGTCGCCCCCTGCTGGTCTTAGTAAGCGTCACCAATTGTTTTACATCCATTGTGTTGTTTTCTATGCACAGGACCAGATTTAACTGAATTATGAAGACATGATTCATTGGCTCATTTCAACTTGTTGCGATAAGTGGATTCTCCTGCCATCATTGGAGTCAGGACGTAGTGTCGTTAGCTAATGATGTTTGGCTCCGTGGATTTCCTGGTTTTACCGACATCCTTTTTCAATAGGCCCAAGACGCTAATCTGATCTTGGAGCAGATGTTTAGAGTGACGCAAGAGAAGGAAATGTGTTTGCACGCGCCGTTGCAGAAGAGTAATGGACACAAAGTGGTTCTGTGGAGCGGACTGAACAACAAAAAAAGGACAAACACCTGGTTGTTTCACAGTGGAAGTGAAACAAATGCCGACACACACGTACATACCACATGTTAATTAATTTGACATTATTCGGGTCACGTCTTGATGTTCACAGTCAGACTCACTTCCTGTTTAAAATGTTTTTGCACTGAGGAAAAATACTGTAAGTCAACAATCAATACAAACATGTAATCATGAGCATCAACATCTATACACACACACTGTATTACTGCTCACATGAGTCCTAGGTATCATAAAAGAGACCGTGAGTATGTGACATTAATGTGTGATATGTTTTTAACAATCACAGGAAGTATCAGGGTGAAACACACCGGTCCCTCTGCTACTTCCTCACAAACCGTCTGGTCACAGTTGGAGCGGCAGGAAGTCAATGACTGAGGCATTGTCCACAGTAGGGCCACCTTCTTCTGTGTGTGTGTTGGTGGTGGTGGAGGTCGTGGGGGGGTTATCTGGAAATTTTCCACCAGAGCTGTGATATGTTTTCATGATAAATCAGCGAGGCCTTCTCTCGTCTGATGAAATAACAAATTGGTGGTTTCAATTAGCTCAAATGGATATGGGTGTGGAGTTGTTCAACACAGCCGAAGGTGGTGGGAAAACATTAGCTTCAGACTATCACACCAGGTTCGGAGGTGAGCAGTTGTTCAGAAGGAGAAAAGAGAATATCTGACTTCAACAGCGTGAATGTGTTCTACTACAATTACCTTTACTGATGCAGTGTATGATGTAAGCTTAACCAGTATCAGAGTACTTTATATGGTCTTCTTCTTCTTCTTCTTTCGGCTTTGTCCCTCTTCAGGGGTTGCCACAGCGAATCATCGATTTCCATCTTTCCCTGTTCTCTGTATCCTCTACTCTGACTCCAACTACCTCCATGTCCTCCCTCACTGCATCTATAAACCTCCTCTTTGGTCTTCCTCTCTGTCTCCTACCTGGCAACTCCATCTCTAACATTCTCCTACCAATGTGTCCACTGTCCCTCCTCTGCACATGTCCAAACCATCTCAATCTAGCCTCTCTAGCTTTTTCTCCTAACCTTCCTGTCTGTGTTTACTTTAGAGTACTTTATATGGTGTGGAGCTGAAAATGAAATTAACGTGATGTGTATCAACCAAAAACGCAATAAAAGTCAATAACATTTTTTTTTTTCGCCATTTAAAGATAATAACATGCATATAATATAATACAGTTTTTGAGACAATAATATAATCATGTTTAGTCAAGACAGGTTATTACGTGATTGGCATCACATATAAAAATTCCAAAAAATACGTGAATAGGACTGCATTTTCTTTCCTTTGGCGTTTAATTTGTCAAGGTGTATGTGTGTGTATGTGTGAACCCCACCGAAGTCCAAAAGATAAAATATAAGAAATAGCTTTCATGGTGAGTCAGTGAGGACTGGTAACCTTCAGTAAAATCAAGACTGAATGTGTCTGATCTGGGGCAGTGGATCAGGTGTGTAGGAACAGGGTGGCTTCAAAACATGACGGACCCGGTTGGGAACCCCTGAAGTGGGAGATATTCCACGGTGGATGCTGAAGAAAGGGAGACTGAAGGGGTAAAGTGACAGAGACACTGAGATGTACCTCTCTGATCTCTGACCCAGGTCCAGCTACGTCTAATAGACTAATCCACAGTCTCACTCTCTGTTAACATCTGACATGATACTTCATCCGATCAGGTGGACAATGTTGAATACTGAATGTATTTGTGAGTGATGTCTTCATGTATTCTTTAAAAAGAAAAAGAAGTACTGCTAAAAAGTAGAGCCAATCTTTAATGCTTCATATCCTCCATTTCACGGTCAGATGTTTTAACATTGTTGTCCAACATGTAGTAGAATGTAGTAGAATAAATAATCCCTCCATGTCTAAAAGCTTAAAACTGTTCAAACATGTTCAAACCTTCCTTACACACAGACTCAGTTGTGTGGTAGCAGTGATGTACTAGTCGACTGCATCTGCTTTACATTTAATCTCTGTTTGCACAGTATAGCTTTTGTACAAGACAGTAGTGCAGTGGGAGGGAAACATATTCTTCTGTTTCCAGTTGAAAAGGACACATAAATAACCACATATGAAATGAATGTTTCTCCCAGCATGGCAAGAATAGAATGACAAAATGATATCGTTTATCAATTATCATTCTCCTTTTTTTGTTAGAGTTGTATAGTTTGACATGTATTTTTATTCATAGTTTTTCTGATATGTAGCCATGATGAAAAACAATCCATGAACTTGGAAACATTCAAGTACTTGTCCAGCAACTTGTGTTTTAATTACTTTTATTTGACAGGGGCATGTATACAGTCTAAATTCTGTTATGACTTCAGTGTGTGTGTGTGTGTGTGTGTGTGTGTGTGTGTGTGTGTGTGTGTGTGTGTGTGTGTGTGTGTGTGTGTGTGTGTGTGTGTGTGTGTGTATTAATTAGCTGAAATTAGTTTAATTTCCTTTGTGTACAGGACTTGTGTGTGACATGTGTGTGTGTCACTGAATACTTAAACATATGTGAATGTGTTTCATGCGTTGAGGAATGCAAGTGGTCTCACTTATGTATGTGAGTGTGTCGTGTGTGTGTGTGTGTGTGTGTGTGTGTGTGTGTGTGTGTGTGTCTGTTCCCAGCACTGACGGGCAGCTCACGATATTAGTATGAAGAATGTGGGTCTTGATGGTAAAGATGGAGCCACTGATACTCAGATGGAGCGAGAGGATGGGGGAGAGGATGGGGGAGAGAGTTAAAACAGAGGGGACCCATAAATATCTGGAACCTCATGACATGCCTGTGAGGTGTGTTGTTGAGGTGACCAGGTGACTTTCTTGGTTCTCTGTTTCATCAATGTTTTTATCGTCATCTGCCATGGGTTAGATGTATGACATTTCCCCCAACTGTGAGAATATTTTCTCAATCAATCAACTGTTTGATTAAAAAGACATCCGTTCTAACATGTAACCTGGACAAAGAGGAACAACACTGAACAAGGAAATGATTTACACGTTCCACTCTGCGTTATAAATACACACAAACGTAGCATGTAGTATCTGGGATATCTTGGGTAACAGGTGGGGTCTAAAATTTTAAAATGCTGAAAAGAATAGTCAACTTTTTATATTAGCTAGAGGTTGAAACACTGCTGGATTTAACTACTGTGGTGGTCGGGTGAAAATAGAACACGTAAACATGTAACAGAACATGCCTGCCCCCTTGTGGTCAGAAGTCAATGGGCAGGATGTTCCCCAGTTGAGAGCCCCTCAAAGAGGAGGAGGTCTTAGGGCATTCAACATCTCAGTTACCCATTGTTGTTGCCCTGGTGATCCTACCACCACTCAGCCTTCGAACTAACTAACAGTGGTTGACCAGTGGAAGCCGAAGTACTCGAGCAGTTTACAGTGAAAGGTGTAGTACTGGTGTAGTATTCAGTGGGAGGTGTAGTACTGGTAGGGAAGTGACCAGAGGGCGGTGTAGTGAAGGTGATGTGGCCTATCAGAGGTACTAGGATTGGTGGACTGTTGGTGCAGTATTATAATGACAAGAACGGGAGTATGCTGAAGTAACTGCATATTTTATTGTGTTAATCAAAAACGATTTGACATGACGTTTCACAAAGACATCGGGAAGAGTCACAGTGCACCATGTTAACTTTGGCCTCCGACCTTTCCCCTCCGAACTTTCCCCTGCAGACACATCTACACACACACACACACACACACACACACACCACTGTTCCTTTGCCATTATATACAGAGCCCTCTCTCTCTCTCTCTCTCTCACGCACACACACGCACAAACACACAAAGCACGCCAACGACCAGGCTTTTTTTGTTTTTTCTCGCTCACACAAGCATCTCTCCTTTGAGAGCTGTCATACAGGGGTGCGTCACACGGCGTGGGATACAACATGGGCGTTGGCTGGAGAGCTGAGTGAACAACAAAGAAGACTCTCAGCTGGACGCTGTGATCAGGAAGTTTCCCCATCAACTGTAATGTACAAAAAATGTTCAGGATGATTTCCTTTTTCAGCAGAACATGAACGATACAGATGCAAATCTACATTTATATGAAAAAAAAAAAATCCACCACAACATTTCAGCTTATCTTTGCACATAAATACAATAGGAATAATAATATTCAACATTGTGCTTTCTTTCTCTCGCTCTTTCTTGCCATCGCACCATTGTCAAATGCAGTCATGCAGTTTCAACAGAGCACAAAACAACGGCTGGCTTAAAAGGGAAACTGGCAAGTTTGACATCACTACCAATGTAAATATTCGTACTGAAAGAAAACGGGTAAACTATTGAAGCTCAAATTAGGGAGGGTGAGTTAGTAGTTAGTTTTGTCCTTTTTAAATGCAGACACACAAATTCAGGTTGTGGCGCAGCCGCAACATCCTGATTTGGTTTGATTTTTTTTCGGGTTGTTTTCATTTTTCGAGGGATTGCCGGCTGTGGTGTCAAAAAGCAAAGTGTCCCTTTTACAGGCATCAGTCAGTTCAGTTCAATTTAAAGAGTTCATTACATCTCTATAAAAAAAAGGTATATAAATAACAACGATGATTCCATACATCTAAAATCCACTCCCAGGCCTAGTTTGTGTTGCCTCCTGCAATCAGGACCTTGGAGCATCAGCGACCAGGCGGTCAAGCCAAATTTAGAAGTCGAGATGCAATAACTGATACATATTTCTTTCTCTGAAACATCTGTGGCAGCAACACAAATTAGACCAGATCTGCACCAATAAAAGCCATACTGACATTTCATGGATGCAAGGCCAGCTTCTTTCTTTCATGTGGATCAACTATGACAAGTTAAAGTACCGTACCACAGGTAGGCTCCTCATCTCAGCCTGTACACACAATGGACACTAGGGGGCAGGCTATACACACACCATGTAAGCACAGACGACCCACAGACGAGTTCTTCTAGAGATAATACACAGAAAGATCAGACAGAGAAGGAAGACCGTAGTACTTATTGTCAGTAAGGAAGAGATGTCATCCTTAAGCAGCAAACGTCAACCAGAGGGCCGACTTTGACACTATACGTTGAGACGTGATTACGACAGTGTATCAAGGCAGATTCAAGATGCATCGTGGGAAGGAGCGTGTGAATCGCTCATGTCAAATATCATTTGCATATATATATATGTAGTGTATCACAAAAAAATATGCAACAACAGTGTAAAAGAGCAAGGAGTTTAAAGTACCGCTTTGAATACAAAAACAAAACAAAATTTAAAAAGGAATCATTGTCTCACTCATAAATATCATGCTAATATATATATATATATATATATGTATATATACGGTGTAATAGCCCAGAAATGTGAGTTGTCGTAGTTGGAGTCCATTTGGATTTACTGTATATTCCCATCTTCCTGACTGTGTTAATGTTTCACACCAAACCACCATGTTAATCATTTGTATAGTCAAAGTATGCACGGTGATGTCAAAGCTGGATCTTATATGTGACGCAAATGCGTTTTGTAATACTGACAAACCACATTCAGTGTTACTGGTTTTTATCATCTCATACATGCCTGTTTGGGCTTTCATTTGCATTGTTTCTATCTGCTCATTTGCTCACATCATGGAATGCAGTAGTTTTCACTCCTCACTCTGTAGTGGTTTGGTCTAACGATTATAATCAGATATGACTGCTGTTTCACCAGGACACGGCACATTATTGTGTGACTGATTCTGTTGCAAGATGCCTCACTGTCCCCATGGACATCGCTAAGAAATGTACTACATAATCATGCTGATCTACTCCAGAGGCTTCCCCAGTGCTGCGCACACACACACACACAACACACACACACACAAACACCAAACAAAACAAAAACCAAACACAAAAACGGTGGAAAATGAGAGAGTATGTATGCACAAAGCACGAAGAAGTTCATCTGTTTGTGTAGTTATACGTAAATGGTGTCTGCATGCTCATGTGAATGCACTTACACAGTGAAATATGTTTCCAGTTTGGTGAGAGATTCCAGTATATTCCAGTTTCTCCATTCCTTCCTAGGGTGTGTGACCATTTTTTTTTTCTGCACCAACATGAAATGTTCCGATAAGAAAAGTTCTGAGTTCATCCAAAACCTTTTGGTTGGAGCATCCAGAGCAAAGTTCATTGGCCATTGTCTACATATAACATGTGTTGCTGGCATCTTAGTGAGTACAAGCTGATCCCTAACAAAAGACGACGTCTACACGTGCCGTGAACCCACCTTCAGTGACAGGTGGATGGAGGTTTATTGCTGCACGTCTGTATATACCTCTGTACATACCCGCTTGTACACTCAACTACACGTGTAGAGATCGTGCAGAATGAACGCGGGCAGTAAGGCAGCACATGCAGGGGCTGGCCAGAATGAGGACTTGGGGACATCCATGAATACATATAACCAACAGAGGAGGGGCTGTATGTGTGTATGTGTGTGTGTGTGTGTGTGTGTGTGTGTGTGTTTATGTGCATACGTATGTAAGAACACCTCCAAGAGTTCTTTGTCTCTTTTGATCGTTCTCCTTTTCTACCTGTATCAGTCACTTTTTGAATCTCTCCACATCTTACTCTGCGTTACTACTCTCCTGCACTGCGTGGTGCCCGAGGGTTTATCTTTCCATCGTGGGTCCGACGGTTTCTCCCCTTCCGTAACTCCTGAAGGTGCTTCCACTTCTTGTTGGCTGGCCGGATGGCAGGACCATGAGGCGGGGTGTCCTTCCCAGGGACAGGAAAGCTTTTGTCCACTTGGTCAACATCAGCATTCTTGCGTGCCCAAACTTGCTCACAAATCTGGTCGACGGTGCTGAGGTTCGGGTGGTCCACCAGCTGCATGAAGTCCCGGTACCAAAGCTTTTGATTGGTCACAGGGGGCCCGCCTGCGCTGCGGGGGTCTAAACGTGTTGGGGCGTCAGACGGTGAATTGGAAGCAGAGGACGATGCTGAAGGTACAACTTCCAGCGTAATGCCTAGCAGGGTTTGGGTGAAGCCGTGTTCCATGGCGTGGCACTGGTAGACCCCCACATCCCGCTTCAGGATGCGGCGAATCAGAAGGCCTCTGTCTGTCTGGAGGATACGATCATCAAGGCGGACCTGAGAACCAGAATAACACTGAATGAAAAGGAGCGCTGAAGTCCTTTCCCCCTGGATCAGTGATAGCAAAAGTTGATTGTATACGATGAGTCCTGAGCGTTCTGAGAAAATAAGACACACACACACACACACACACACACACACACACACACACACACACACACACACACACACACACACACACACGCCCAAAGCAGACGCAGACGCGTCTTTCATAAACGGGGGATTGGAGGTTCGTCCGACATCTTAATTTACAACTGCTCTCTTTCCATTCTCTCCTCTCACCTCTTCTCGGGGGCCGTGTGCTTGTTTTTGGAAGGTCCAGGTGACTCTGGCCTGAAGGGATTTTGGGATACATTCCAAGAACGTGCTGCTTCCCTCCACTCCATAAAGCTTTCTCTCTGTGACACGGTGCTTGTGGTGATCTGCGGGGGGCAGCAAAGATACAAGCACAATGAGCTCAAGTCCAGGCAGGAATGGAAAAGGTAATAAAATAAAGTGCAGCGCATGACTGGACAGGACAGAACCATTCAGGAAGGTCAGGAGGCAAAGAGACTTGTGAGGAATGGACAAGAAGGAAGAAGCCCAGACACGGCAAGAATGGTCAACTCAGACTCAGGAGAGATGGAGAACAGACACGTAACGAACAAACCAAAACTTGGAGGTCTGTTCAGTTCTGTTGGCAAACGTTTGGGTTTACCAACAAAAGTAATGTACCACTGTGATAAATGAAGGTTCGCAACGTTTGTAGCTGAGCAATGACAAAAGGTACTTCAACAAGATGCTCCAGAACCCACAAGGCCAAAATTGTGTCTGAAGAAGATCGACGACGTTCTCTAACCTGCAGTAGTACACACGTTGTTGGGACAAGCACTGGGTATGACCTGACCACTGATCCCTGACTGCTGCTTCAGGGCGCTCGCTCGCCATTCGACGGCCACTCTGATCTTCATTGGTTTACGCGACCAAACTCGCTCCCCACATCGTATCAACCAGCAGCTCCTTCTCTTTAACTGATTAGCCTCGATCAGTTCCGTGGCAGACAGACAGACAACAACATAATGCTGGTATTGTATTGCAAGGACAAAGGTCACCAGGGTAGAAGGCCGAAGGATTTCCGAGTTCCTTTTTTTTTTTTTTTGTTGGCGCAGTGACAGTGACGTGTCAGATGCCAAGAGTTTGTGTGAGTCAGCGAACGAAAGAGGCTTTGTTCTTATTCAGTGAACATTCCTCTGCAGCCGTCCAACAATGATCAAGCAACAAAACTGCTCACACAAGGGATATTTTCGCGGTTCGGCTTTGAGAACCAACAATCATCAAACACGGAAACAACTTATTTATTGGCGTATTTCAGCTGTGTTAGCTCCAAGTGGAGGAAAAAAAAAAAAAAAGATCCGCAAAGTACTCATTAGTTAAGTGTTCTTTTTAAAATGAGCTCGGGTTCATCACTCTACAACCAAACGGCTCTTCGACTCAGCCTGACAGTCATAAAAACGAATCCCCTAAATTAAGAAGTTTACAAAGGAGGTTTCTGAAGTGATTATTCGGAGCAGTAAAGACTGGTTTGATGTTCTCTATACACGCCTGTTTTCTGTTACTTTTTATGGAGCTGTTAAATCAAAGCAATGTACATTCACTTGTGGGGAAACGGCTGTTTTAGTTTCGAGGATAATGTAGCATCCACGGACTGTGACAAATGTCTCAACATATTTGATTCAACATCAGCTACAGCTGGTTTACCTCCAGAGCACAGGGTGTTTGGGTCGCCGTTCCTCACGTCCTGGCGCCGGAAACGTCTGTGAAATATAATGAGATTCACATTTACAAATCAGAAAAGAACCTCAGTCAAATCTGCCAAGGATTGTTCTTCTTCTTTTCGTCATGGTGCTGGCAGGGTTTGTGTCTCAGACCTCTTAGTGTTGGGTAGGTAGCGAGTGCAGGATGTTCCATCCCAGGCGCAGTACGGGTCTCGGGCCAGGCAGCACTCAGCGCAGGCCTTCCCGTACACGCTGCAGCGGTGGAGGGGAACCTGCGCTATGCTGGTGTCAGAACCCACGTACAGTTGTTGCTGGAAAGACGCAGAGAAAAGGCGCGAGTTTGAAATCTGGATCCCTCTAGGATAGGGAGACATTCATACATACACATACACAGTCACCACTTGGACTATAAACAACACTTGATCAACACAACACACCACCCAGGGTTGTTTGTTGCCCCTAAGGGTGTCAGTGCATGCCAGTCCACATGGCAACTGTACAAAACAAATACCCAGAGACAAGAGAAAAAGAAGTAACCGCACAGCAACCGGAGCACAATGTCCTGAAATGATTGCACACATGTACATTTAACACAAGATGAGAAACGGCAGGACGTCCCACATGAGAAACCCCACCTACTGTCAATCCATCCACCCAGTACTGTGTAGTTCTCATCTTCATCTACCCATCCTGCTGGTATTCTAACAGTGTAATCAGCAAGTACACCATTAACTACAGCCCCAATAAAGTTACATTTTCTGCTGGAACAGATTTCAGAGCAGGTGAACATTCCATTAATTCTGGTGTCAATGTGATTAAAGACCTAAACTTGGCTAAATGACAAAACTAAAGATTTTGATTATGATTCAAGGTCATTATTTCAAAGTGTAGTGTGAGAAATCCATTTCTGCTTCCCAAGAACTTTCACTTTGTTCATTCAAACATCCTAAACATGTATATTTATTTTATAACTTTACCCGTTTAGATGAGATCTGCATGTTGATGATCGATGATGCATCCTGGAAATTGAAAGAGATGCATTATTCTTTAACTGATTCAAATACATTTGATACAAAGAAAGTAAAAGCTACCAGCTTTCAGATTCGGTGTTCTTACTTTGAAGACCTCCAGTTCTTCTAGAAGAAGTTCCTCCATGTTGTTCCAGCTCTCCTTAGGTACATTAATAACTTTTAGTACCGTCCCTTTGTCTGAAATGGAAGAAAGGGATTTTTCAAATACATGATGTTCTCTATATCTTTTCTTTTTACCTGAACGGAATAGTCACCTGTGCCAATAAACATGACGTCATACTGTCCATCGGCGGCGCTGACTCTGTCCACAGTGATCTGCGTAAAGCTGTAGTCCACATTCGTCCTGACGAAGATGGGTCGTCTGGTCATTGGGTAGACTGGGTTGTACATCAGAGGGTGGTGACGCGCAAACTGGATCACGTCGTCTGGGAAACCCTTTGTAGACTCGAAGCTGCCGAAAGTCTTACTGGGGCACTGATGGAGGCCAAAAAAGAAAGTATGAATACACATATTGTCCACATCGGAAGATCGGGATATTCCATCTAAAGGCAATGTGATAAGAGAAACAGCTGATCTTCTCAGATCAGCTCAATTTCACGGTGCTAGATAACTAAATACACAAGAAACAAATCAGTGTTACTGAATACATGACATTCAAACCTTTTGTTAAGATTTCTTTTGTTGTTCTGCAGAAGAACCCGAATGGATTCAGTGAGTCACACGTTGACTCCACGTGAACACATATGACTCGTCAGTTCGTTTGAGCTCCATAAAGCGAAAGGCCACAATGTGGTTTCAATGGTTTAATGAGTCACAGAGACCCAGCCTGCTTCTGCGTTTGATCAATATTCTGCTGGTGAGAGATTCATTGCAGCTTATGATAATAAACAAAAATAAATCACTTTGGAAACTCTCATTTTATCCTATTTCTTTTGCTTTGCATCTCTCCTCTCTGCTATTGTGCATAATTCAGTTCAACTGGATCACTTGCTTTCATTTTTGGTTGGCCGATTTTACGACATAATGAAGTGACGGTGGCATGAGAGCGACCAAATACAATCAGTATTCTGTGTCTGTACAATGGGGATTGTTGTGCGGTGGCGGTCACAGCTGAAGCTCTGTGTAACAAATCCCGCTGACGCTACACTCACATGCTTTGCAGAGCAAAAGAACCCTAATAGGCACACATTGATCGGGGGGGGGGGCTTGGGCAGAGCTTTTGAATGAAATGTGGTCTAATGCTAAGTACTGAGAGTCTATGCATGTATGTAAGTACCGCTAAGACGTGTACAAGAATATTAATACTTCGGATTAAAATGTTCATGTTGTATTTTTACCATGTATCGAGCGCAGTATAAATTGTATGAATTGTTATTGTATTCGTATATTTCTGTGTCGAATTCGACTCTTTTCGACATACCATTCCTGGGCGTGGGTAAGGGACTTTTCCCTGGAAGGGGACCCACTGGTAGTTGGGCCCCTCTTTGTGAGCAAAAGGCCCCAGGAAGGCCCTCCGGATGTCATTCATGGAGTAGAGACACACAGCTGAGCCCTTAAATACACTGCTGCTGGGGGACAGGGAGATTGGTGGTTGGTTACATCTGAACACACACACACACACACACACACACACAAACGAGGGATCAATAGACTCTGACCTGGAAGTGGAGAAGACGGTATAAACCAGTGGATTCTTTCTGTCCCTCGTCTGCAGCAGGAACACGTCGCCTGAGGACGGACACACACACACACACACACACATTTAAGTCAAAGGTAGTCCGGGGGTCAGAGGTCAAGAGAAGGATAAACAAAGCCCTGTGGCCATGTCTAACTTTGTTAAACAGCAGATTGCTGTTGCTGTAGAATATTTAGTCAGGCTGCTGCCAAGATGCCACGGTAGAGCTGTTATCAGTGATAAGTAGGTATCTCAGTGGAGTAATGACTCAACAACAACGTCTATCAGCATATTTGTATGAGCTTTGACCTCCGGCGTGGTCAGAAAACTTCTGATCAAGATAACACCCTCATTGTTGCTGTGCGTGATGATGATGACGGACAGATGTAGCCTCAGGGAATTTGGATAAAGTTCTTCACTCCGATCACCTTTCACTGCGTCGCAAGATTATCACAAAGACGGATCGTATTACAGCCCACAGGTACGCGCACAGAGATCAGTCGGCTGCTGATCGAATCAAACGTCCTGCTCATCCATTTTGTCACTGATCAAGTTTCGTGGACTGGATGTTTCCAAGTGACCGTTAAGTGCTTCAGCATGCGAAGACAATGTGGTTGGGGAAACGCCTCAACATCAGGGTTTGGAAAGTTTCTTAAATCTTAATGATAAAAAATAAGGGTTTCATTTTTTTAGGAGGTGACTGAAATGTTTTTTTTGTACTGATCCCATTACTTACTGCTGGCCAGCATTAACTGGAAACCCTGCTCAGTCCGTTCATTGGAGCAAAAGAGTCAACATACAAAAATTGTAAGAAAAAAAGTCCTGAGTTTGACATCCCAGTTTTCAGAAACACACACAATGTCTGGGAAATGTTTATTTCTGGGGGGGTTTAGCAACATGCTTGCTTGATTTTACACCTCTGACGAATGAAAACTGATGATTGCTTTTTATTTTACGACAGCTCAGCAAAAAAACCCTTAACGTTTGTTTCAAAGACGATTTCTATTTGTATTCAGTCAAAATTTCATAAAGTGGATCAACGGCTGTGCAGAAAGTGCAGTGGTTGAATGGATGAACAATGTGTCTGACAATGGACTCACGTAGCTCGTCAAAGTACGTGTCGCTGCCATCAGCTCCTGGGACCGAGCAGATCAGGCGGGTTTTGAGGAAGGTGGTCCACTTGTTCACCAGACTTCGTTGACCACCCATGTCGTTCTGATTTAAGACAAAAGAGTCTGATTTGTGAACAGGACAACTGGCATAAAGAGGACTTCATGGATGAAGATTAAATCATTATTTATAGCATTTTATGAACATGTATGATGTTTCTGTATGATTTCATACAATGGATATTAGTGATTATACACTCTCTTACCCTGCACAGTTGTCCAATACGGGAATATGTGGACTTTCCCAAACCCTGAGCCTCAACAGCCGTCTCCCGAAAGAAGAAAAATATCTTATCGTCATCAGGGTTTTCACTCTCTGGGACCCAAAAGGAACCAACAAATTTTGGCTCTGGTTCACACAAACAGAGAAAGGAACAGTGTGAGTTACACTGTCATGTCATCATGTTTGTTGTATCCTACGTGAAACGATGACCAACTTGGAAAGAACTGAATCGGAAAACAGGCACGTACCATTGAGCCAGCGTGAGTCATGCTGTTCAGTGCGAATGGACGGGCGTTTCCCCAGGCTTCGAAAGATGGTGAAGTCCCGTCCCATTAAGTCTGTGGCCACGCCCGCATACAGCTCGTCACCTAGGAGACAGGATGGGGCAGTGCTTAAGACCAGCCATTAATCTTGCGATCTTTACGGAGTCTTTTCGTGGATCTTCAAAGGGTCTTTCATGGGTCTTCTAGGCCTTAGAAAAATAGTCCATGGCCTTACATTGGCTTAATATGCTTCCTCATAAATTCTATGAATATGATGATATCAATGCACATGGGTTTAGTTACCAACGAGGACTGATGCAGAATTGTGGCGAGGATCGTACGGACTCTTTCCTTTCCCATCCTCCACCGTGGAGGGGTCAATCTTAAACACATGGTCCTGGTAGAGCAAGAGGAAAGAGGGAAATGGATGTTAATGAACACATGCACCCTGTGGGGGTCAGAGGGAAGCAACACTCACCTCAGTTACATGGAGGTGTCACATACACACATTTTTCCTACACAAGTTGCTTTCATTGACTTTCCCTCTGCCGCCAATTTCATATTTGATCATGCTAAAAGAAAAGAATATGATTGTTGTTGTGTCATTTGCGTGTCCTTACGTCCATCCGGTGCCCAACCTCCACAAAGGCACACGTGGGGTGGAAGGCGCCGGTTCCACAGGCATACAGGTGGGTGCGGTTGTAGTGGTGTACGATCTTCACGTAGTTCACACAGTCAGACTGAAGGACAAAGTCAAGTCAGTTTTTCGGGTTTCCAAGGGTGTCAAGTGAAGATATACAAACAAACAAACACACCATAGAACACCAAAACAGACAGCTGAAAGCCTGGAGGAAAAGTGGATAATCTGTCTACATGTCTACATGTTAATTTAGGGGGGAGGTGCTGAGTGATTGTACACCATCGAGCCCTTGCGATTTGGGCTTTTGTGCATCGTCAGCTGGTAACTTTGGTTTATTTGACATGTGTGAGAATGCGTTACCATGACACGAGCAAATCCACGATCCACTAACATAACGTGGACCGTCTCTGTCTTTTCTTTGTGTTGTACATTCCAGCACCCTGTTGTGACAGCCCCTGTGTCCCGGCTGTGCACACAAATGTGTTGTTCTAGGACTTTATGTCATGGCAGCACTGACACAATATGGAGCTTGAGGACCTGAACGTTGTACTGGAACAATAAGTGGATGTTTGTGGTGAGAAAACCATAGTCGAGGATCATTTTTGCGTGGGTTATTTACCAAACGTGCAAGAAAACGCCACAAAAGTAGACGACATTCTGAATCACTATCGCTGCCAAAGTTTTTTTGGTTACTTTTTTTTTCTCCTTGGGGGGCAGGGGGGCGGGGATACTACGACTACTATTACTGCTACTGCGCCTACAAAATCTACAGATCAGAATCTTGTGAAATTTAGATATGTCACATATCCGGTGCAGTTTATTTTATGTACATGGATATGATGCCAGGAGTTTAGGCGTTACATTATCAAGCAGTGAATTTGTAGAAACCTTTGGGAAATCAATCTGGTGGTCAGTAGATAACAGGACACCACAATACTGAAATGTCTATTATGGACCTGAGGGGATAAAGTTTTCTGCCCTGTGATTCTTATGTCGCATTGTTTGACATTTGTATGTTGGGTAAAACATTTATGATGCATATTCACAGTTGAAGTACACTCAAAATGTGTGAGTGTAATCAATGTATTAATGAATTATTGAAGGGTTTTACAGCGTTACATCACATATCAATCATTGGATCTAGGAGTGTAGGCCACAGAATACGAACGGATGCTGGATTGTAGTTATTATAGTGGTTTTGCAACAGATCTTCACCTTTTCTTATCATGCAGTCACCAGGTGACTGACCTGCAGACATCTACTTGTGTGGAGTCAGATTACAGTGAACTGGTTCTCCAGAGATTCTTGAAGCTCTACAGTAAACCAACAGTTTAGGTCCGGAACTGTCTTCGGGGAGACCGTAACCATCTTTACACTAACAGAGAATTACTACAAGATTACTAATTACAATTACTACATTTGACAAGCCGCCAGCACCAAGCGTCATAGCATGGGTGATCGGAATACCCTCCCTGACCACCTGAGGGCCCCACAAAACAAACATTTTTAAGCACAACCTAAAAATCCTTTTTTAACAGAATTTTGCTAAATGTATTTTACGTTCTGCTTTTAACTAACTTAGTGATTTTCTCGCTAGTTAGTTAGTTCACTGGAGTGAACTAGTTAGTGATTTTCAATTTTTAATTCTATTAATTTTTCAATTCTTTTTTCTTGCAAAAAAATGTATCAAAAAATAAATTCAAAACATAAAGTGCAATACAAATAATATGTGTTATTATTATTATTTTACTTTTGTATTATGTAATATATTTATATGTTTGAATGTACGAGTATGTCATCCCAAAAGTTTCACCAAACCCCCGTTCACTTCTAATAAATCTTGTTCTCCTGGTGCAACTCCTGTCAACCCACACTAACCCAAGCATCAAACCCTCTGTCCCCACCCAACCACAACCGGCCCCCCCCACCTCCAACACACACACACACACACACACACACACGCCCCACACCCCACGCACC
>CAAKHB010007867.1:178643-189118 GCA_901007665.1 Aeoliscus strigatus
GCATCTCAATAAAAAAAAAAAAAAAAAAAAAAAAAAAGCCATTGGGTCCACTGACACTTGCATTCACTTCAGCTTCAATAGACACAGCAGCAGCATGCCAAGAGGGAGTGGATTAAAAATAAAGAGAAAGACGTAGAAAGAGAGATCCTTTAGGGGTAACAGAGGGGGGGGGCAAGCCATCCTGTCAAAAAACAGCCTAAATAGCGATGGGCAGACAAAGCAGCGCGCCTTCAGGGTGATTCAGGCTTTTCAGAGTGAGGTTAGAGTGCAACCCTACAGTACAGAGCACAAGAATGAATGAATGGATACAGCAGTTTAACCTGTGGTCCTCTTTTATCACTTCAGTCATGAATTAGCAAAGTAACACTCTCAGAGGACGATGCAAAGGAGGAAAGAAGGGAAATGGGAGGAGCAAAAGCCATGTTACGAAATGAAAAATAACAATAACAATAAAAAAAACCCCAACAACAACAGTTAACGCAAAAGGTTTCTATAGTAACCGCTGACAGAGATGATCTAGGGTGGGCAAATTTTAGTTTTATTTTGTCATTGTTGTTTTACATTCTAAAGTCTTGGTTTTTAAATTGCACATTCACATTAATCTGCCTTGAAGACGCCGCGGTTTTGTTTTGTAGGTTTGAAACTGTTCAATATAAAATTGATCACAACAACAACAAAAAAAAAGAGAAAACAGCTGGTGGCGCTAAACTATTTAGCAAAGACATGAGAGAAAAACTGGGAAGAGGGGAGGGAGAAATGATGACATGGGAAGGGAACGGTAAGTGAAATATACAGTACAATAAGGGATAAAGTGAAAGGAGGGAGGTGGAAGCATTCTGCCTGCTCGCATACGATCCCACAGAGAAGGGAATGAAGGGAGGGAGGGAGAAGGAAATGAGACAAGAGGTGACACAGAAAGGAGCCAATTGTTTTGCCTGCAGGAAGAAAAGAGGTTCCCTGGCCGGTGACCAACACGTCTGAGGCTCTCTGTGATGGGGAGATGAAAAGAAGTAGGGATAGACGGAGAGGAAGAGTGGAGAAACGGAGCGAGGGAATGGCACACAGCCGTAAAGGGAGAAGAGAGACAGCAGGTTGTGTTGGCTTCGACAGGAGTTTGTCTGAATGGAGGAGTTCAGCAACTCTCTAATAAAGAAAATGTTAGTGTGTCATATGTGTCACAGCCTGGTCAGCGGCTTCAAACCAAGTAAGCACACTGTAAGCACACTCAAGAGTCGTTTGATTATCAGCATCATCATTATCCTCTAATCACATGATCATTATTGTAACAAGTCTGGTTGTCGTTCAAGAGTCAGCAAAATGAAACGATCCAACGACTGAAACCTTTGGGCCTGTGACCAGGCTGCACTTCAACCTGTGTAATTTATGAACTGTGTATATGTTGTGTCTCATCCAGAGAAGCCCTGAGCGGAGGGAAAAGTACTCGCAAATATTTAAACAAAATTATTATATATATATCATCAGCATATCATCACAACAAGTGGAGATGCCATGAGGAGTGGCTGCAGGATGAGATAAGGGAAGAGAAACGTGGACATGGGTGACCAGGCGGGTGAGTATTTGAAATCCTTCAACAAAACAAGCAGAAGCACTCTGTGAATCCATGAAACCAGATGAGAAATGATCACATTCCTCTTGTCAACGCTGCGTAACTCACACATCTAGCATGTGCTCTCTGTTTGCCTGTGTTGATTTTGGATTGGTGCTTTGGGAGTTCTTCGCAGTCAATCTCAGACACACAATGCAAACGGCACATGCAAAGTTAAGCTACCACACACAAAGTAACTAGCAGTCTTTATGGGATTTAACAACGAAAAGAGAAAGTGCGCCGACCGGGGGCAGAGCACCCGTTCACTCTGAAAGAGATGGAGTGAATGAAGAAGCCGGAGCGGCTGCAGAACTCTGCTGGTTCCTGGTATCAAGCCATCTGGCCCAGTTTACTTGCTGGAAACATTCCCAGCTTCCAAACCTGTGTAGCTATTTGCTAGTTTTATTAAATGTGTCTCACTCATCAAATTTGAATGAGATAAATGAGGGAATATGGAGTCTAATTAAACCTCCGCTCCTGCAGATCTTATGAAGTTGACTGTTTGAACTTCTATACGGCACAGAAGACCTATCAGAATGCTACTGGAGAAGTAACATGTTGGGAAGGGGTTTAAATCTCACGTCTGTGGGACACAATGAAGCAGCCAAGACTACAATGGGCAGCGTGCTGGTAGCCGGCCAGTCGGCCATGGAGAAGCCAGAAACAGCCAAACGTCAGGACCTCACTCACATATTACCTGCTAAAGGATTCACCAATTTCAACCCCCCCCCCCTTTTTTTTTTAGCAAGCAGACCACAAAACATCCACACGACACGAAGTGGAAAAAGTTCAATAATAGCGACTGCTGCACATGACCCAGTCATTATGTGACTGTTGTCACATTAGCGTTTATCAGTTTTATAGGTATTGCATGTGTGTTACTGTTGAAGTGTGTATTTGTTTCCACACAAAAACTCATTATTTACACCACAAATCTGGACAACAAGTCCAATTTCTAATTTACAGTTTCCCCATATGATCCTATAAGTAAAGCACACTCAACGTGAACTCACCTGTCCATCTGTTTCCAGGGGAACAAGAGTCCAAAGGAGCTCAGAACATTCCAGATCGGGATCAGCGTCCACCTGAGCCCAAGTCTCTAAGAGCACTGACCCTTTCCATTCTTCAAACACTACTGGATCTCACCTTCCCATAGTTCGTCTATTGCCGTGAAAGAGAAGCAGGATATGAGAGACACACACTCCTGTTTAAATACACCAGCACACACACCCTGATTCCTGACTAGGTGTTTGCAGGACGCCCATCTTTCAGCTCCAGTGGTTTTAATTCAATGTGACATAAAGTCCTTCTGGTTGACAGAACTGTCCACAAATGAAGCAGGTAGTGATTCTTCTCAGAAAACTGTTAAAACATTCCAGTAATGGTAATGGTGCCTGGAGGGCACACGGAAAGACCAGTGGCAGTCACACTTTGGTGCAAAAAAAAAAAAAAAAACAAAAACAGTCCAGTGAGTCTTAAAAACCCCTCTGAAAAGCAGCTGGTGTAGGAGTTAGACAGCAGCGCAGCCAGATCTAAGAATTCCCCGTCTGCAGTCAGTTTCACTGATGAACGGCTGCACTCTGCCTCCACTTAGAAAAATACACAACCTTATGCACACACACATAAAACTCTTCTTAGCACACACACGCAAGAGGCTCACACATACACACACACAGGGTTTTCACAGGAGCTGAGCAGAGACGAAGTGCTCAGAGGGAGAGCAGGCAGCAATAATGGACTTAATTCAAGAGGGGGAGAGAGAAAGAGAGAAAGGGAGGGGTTGGCGAGGGGAGGGAAAGGTGGGAGGAAAGAGGAGGGGAGTGGAAAGGGGCAGGGACACGCACAGAATGGTGTCTATGTGTGTGTATGCATGTGTGTGACTGTATATGACACACACACTTGCCTCTAATGCCTTTAATAAAGTTGCCTCAAAAGAAAAGATGATAAATTTGGGATTTTGGGGACGACTGCTGCTGAGACCCACATCTGCCAATTCTAATATGGAATAATGGAAAATACAATTGCTGACTCGTCATCAGCATCATTTTTTTTTTTAAAGGCAAATTTCTGTTTCACAGTTCTGACTTGAGTCCTTTTGCTCATCACCGAACCAAAATCAAATTCCTCACGCAGATCAGTCCAGTGTCACAGGAGACGGTGGCAGATGAAGCTCAAGGGACATGTTTAGATGTCAGAGATTAAGTGCATCCCGATGTAGACTGTATGTCAGCTGATAAGCTACTGTACAGTGCAAAGGATAATTGTCATACATTCACAGCGTATGGGGGTTTACATCATCATCCTCTGCACGCCGCTAAGTTGAAGTACAGGTCGGCTATTCATGATGAGCAACTTGACACAAACAAAAAATCACACGGTAAAAAAACACTAAAATGTTCCTTCTTGTTTTGTTTTTGTTTGTTTGTTTGTTTTTAAATACTAGATGTTGGCAGGATATTGAAGAGTCCTGGTCATGAAACTTTCTTCCATGTACAGTATTTAACGTGCAATAAAATAAAATAGAAGATAATGATGGAGAATAGACCAGTTTTATATCTTATCAAATGTCTTAATCCATTCGTGTTCAACATTTCTGGCTTCAGATCACTGCTTTGACCTTTAGGACGTCACTGACGTCTCAAACTGTAACACAACTGCTCTTCTCAGCCAAACTCTGGCTGATGGAGTGTGTTGGGTGGGTGTCAGCGGTTCACACACCGCTCCTTTAGTCTTCATTCCACGGGCGGGTGCAGCGCTGCGCCTGGCAACCCTGACACACACGGAGCCCACTCACACCAGCGTACGATAGCCACACAGAGAGGTCATGAGTCTCACATTAGGGGGCTCCCTGCAAGAGGTGGATGTGTGTGTGTGTGTGTGTGTGTGTGTGTGTGTGTGTGTGTGTGTGTGTGTGTGTGTGTGTGTGTGTGTGTGTGTGTGTGTGTGTGTGTGTGTGTGTGCTGTATGGTTGCACCGTCCACCTCCTGCTGACCTGTCTGTCATAAAGCAGCCTGAAGTCTCTGCAGGCTGTGATCCTGACAAAGGCTTTTGTTTCTGCTTGCGCCTCGGTGCTATTGAGACAGATGAGGGCTCAGTTTCCTCGTAGCATCTGAGTAAATCTTTGTTTTATTGCAAGTCGATGAACCGAAATGATCTTTAGATTGCACTGGGACCTAAATCAGGCTTCAGTGTCCCACGATGAAATCTACTCCTGTGGTCTTCTTTTTTTTTTTTTTTGAAACAGAAGTAAAGTTAGGTTGCTACTTTGTGATAAACGTCAGGTCGGTCATGTGAACGGCAGGTAGACCAGTTTTCTCACAATGTATTGTTTTTGAACATGCCACGGCAAGTGCTGTAACTTTGTACTTCCTTTGGTCCTCAGCAAAACAAACACAAAGTAGCTCTGATGAAAGTTTTTGTGTGAGTCTAGAACAAATACACTCACACAGATTCTGTGGTTTTAGTTGGATATAAAACAGGGAGTGTCAGTCTACAACTCTCTAACTCAACCCCACTGTCTCACAAAAGTTTGGACTTTGGTTTCATGCACTTTTTTTTTTATTATTATCATCATTTATTTATCGGCGGTTGTAAAATTAACATATATCACACAATAGTCCCTGTTTGAAATTCATGATTAAACCAGATGGTCTGGCTGATGAATGTGTCGATTGTTTGGGGACTGTCCTGAAACTGCAGACCTTTTCAGACTTTTTAGAGCAGGAAAAAAAAAAACTGGATGCGTTCATATGCATTCGCATTTTTAAACTGATTAAAACTGAATCATGCTGTTCTTATTATATGTTAACTATCAACTTATTGTGTTATATAACTCCCAGAAGCACAAACAGCACTATTGTTCATTTCATTGCATAATCGCTGCTATAGAATCCAAAAGGTATGCAAACATTTTTTCCTGAGGGATAATATTATAATCTCCTCGACCGCCAGCCATGGTAAACAAAACAACGTGATCAGAAATTCACAGTGAAACTAACGATCGTGCAAATAGTAATTTACAATCCGACGTCCATCGGTGACTGTGATGATTCATCAAAAAACAAAAAGGGTTATTTATCAGATGCTTCATCTGATATGGAAGACGACACAGTTGAATGGTTAACTGGTTCTTATGATCGTGTGACGAAAGCACCCAAACATTCAGTCATGGCATCTTCAGTTGCTGTCGACTGTACCCTGGTATGTACACTGGACAAATCTACACCGGCGTTGTTGCCCGGCCCTGACAAAGAATGACGTCACAACCCTGCTGAACAGATGCTGCTTTTCTTGAAAAGCAAAGGAGGAGGGGAACATTCACAACGTATGTATGTACGACACGCTAGCGCTAATCATTCTGTGCTGCTGCAAGCATTTGCTCAACAGATGCAGAAATATCAAGGGCTCCGATGTCACGCTTTAAAATTAGAGCATACAATTCCACATTGTCTCTGGGTGTACCACTGATCCAGCATAAAACAAATACCAGAGCTAAATGAATCATTAGCTGTCAGGCCAATTCTGCCAGCTGTTACCTGGTACTGATCTCGTTCACATTTGGGCTGCAGAGCTAAAAACAGATAGATGAGGACCAAGTGAAAGGAAGTTATTTTCTTACAAAACATAAGAAAATCTGGAATTACCTTTTTACTTTTTTAAACGCCTGTAATTTTTCACGTTATTTTGAGTCATTGGAGTGGGACCGGCACCAACTTTGTACCACCTGAACCCAGGTGATGATCATCTAATCTGCAGCTAGCGTAAGAAAACGGCCTCATGAACCTGTATAAGTTCCATCAAATGATAAAACCATCATCTACTCTACCTGCTCTGTTCAAACATAGCAGCAAACGTATGAGTCCCTGCGTACAGCTCCTCTCTTGGTAAGATGAGAGATGTAGAAATATTTGGGGGCAGTGAAGCATTAAAATGGGGCAAAGAGGAAACACTGATGGCTCTTGTAGTTCAGTCTTGTTTGCTCAAGCTAAGATAGTTAGCGATCCATATCCAGCATTGTGTTATGTGTCCTGACAGGTAGTCCATAACACGTCCCGCTGACCTCCTGACTCCACGGGGATTACAGGGGCCCTGGTGGAGAGAGGCGGCAAAGGAAAAAGAGAATTTTACAGTTTAACAGAACGAGAGAGGGGTCTTTTCTTGGGAACCCTAAGGGCACAGAGACCTGTAATCCTCCGTGGTTGACTTTGATGTCATCACACCCAACTGAAAGCATGCGCGACTGAGTGGGGTCCGGGGAGGGTGTGTGTGTGTTGGGGGGGGGGTTGTCAGGCGGGCGGTAGAGGGGTGGAGGTGACTGTGGTGCCAGGAGGCTCAGAGGTGGGACTAATACGCTCACACACAGTGACGCCGTCACACACCATCTGGCTCTCAGGGTCACTGGGTGGATAACCCACCTCAAGGACTCACTCTGACCATTTCAAGTTCACTCAACGACGTACAAAGAGTTTTACCAAATCTCCTCTCATGTTTCCATGTCAGCAGGCTTCAGGTCGGTTATTACTTCATCCCCAGCTGAGATCCTTGGGATTGCAATTTTCACATTTTTGCACCCATCTCTGGTCCCAGTCCACCATTATTTGACTGAGGGGATGGAAGATGAACATGCTTCATCCACCTGTTGGGTTTTTTGCAAACTGTCTGCCCTCGACTTCCTCCCATCTGGTCATCCTACCCTACCACAGATTGATGAGTGGCTCCAAGGTTCAAGCATTTGTAAAAGATAATCACTCGTCCCCGTTCATCATGATCATATTTTCTTACATTACATCTGCCAATCAATCAATCAATCAATCAAATAAATCTGTCAAACATTCAAAGCTGAGAATAATGGCGTCAACTCAAGTCGAAATGTTCTTGACATGGTCCTACATCCTTTTCAAGTCGAAGCAGCACCCACAACCTAAGCATTATTCTATATTAACTTGATGATTGTGACTGGGGCCATAAACCTTTTGGGAAAATGTTTAAAGAATGTAGGTGCTTAAAAGGCCCTGGCCCTTAAAACTTTATGAGGACTTCACTGAATCCTGTGTTGCCTTGTTCGTGGATTCCTGTGGACCTCATTGTCTTGACTGCCGTTCTGACATCATCAGCGGTGAAGACAGATGTTTCTCTTCGCTGAATGAGGGCAATGACGAGTGCCATAACAGATGTTTGACAAAACACTTCTGAAAACCGTGTCTAACTTTTCGTGATGAAGTTATGTGTGTAAGAGGAATCCATCTTTGGGGGACTCTAAAACTTGACAAATATGGAAAAGCTAAAAGCCTTCTATGGGCACTGTACACACACCTCAGAGCACGCTCCAAAGGTCACTGAGTGGATTACAGCACCTTGCATGACCGCGGCTTTGCTTCTTAAACACACACACACACACACACACACACACGAAGCAGTATTCTCAGTGGAATGCACACTGCTGCACTAGTTCCCACAACTATTAAATCCAGTCGGTTGATCACTAACGAAGGTGTGTTTCTAGATTTTGGCAGAAAGCAGGCGCATACATTTGTGATCACATATATGCATTTATAATTTTATACACATTCATACGTAGCTACGTGCTGATTTGAAACCAGATGTTCTGCCACAAGCCCTTTAATTCTGAGCTTTAAGTGTTGGATGCTGATGGATAAAAGGCAAATCAGGGAAATCACCTTCGAAATGAGAGAAGCCTGCAAACCTTTAAAGTTTGAAAGGCCCATACATGGATCGGTCTGTGTAAACCTCATGAAACCACATAAATTAGAACATACTGTGTAGACAATGGTGATTATCCATAATTTTCTGGTAGATAAAGTCAAGAATTCAACAACCCCTTGGTGAACAAGGTCAGTGAATGCTTATTTCAGCCATTTTAAACATTTTCACCTTTGGATGTTAAGAATGACGATCTGGGAAAAGCTCCCCTTTATGCTGGCAGATTGGAGGGAAGTGAGGATCATTTATTCTCCAGCTATATGAACTGAAGCTATTGAATTATTAATTTTCTTATTGAGACTGTAAAAAATCTCAAAATACAAACTGCCAGTTACAATTTTTAGGATTTGGAAAAATTCGGATTAGGGAAGGCATTTTTGCTGAAAAGCAGAGCGATAAGCACTCTGTGCATGTGATGATACACACAGACACACACACACACACACACACACACACGGCTGCTTCATTAACACCTAAAATGTGATTGCAGAGTACAGACCCAACGAAACGATTCCTGATCCTGACGGGCACTGATCCAAGCAGACAGGCTGCACTGAGTGCCATCGAGGATTAATAACTTCCTGGGGGGCTGCTGAGACACTAGATTGTGCAGTTATCAGGGCCTGAGTGCACACACACACACACCCACCCACACACAAACACAGTGGAAATATAAGACAAGATAAACTCAGCAATGAGCAGGTTTTACAAGAGCATCTGTCGTTCTTGTACTGTATGACACAAGCAGGTGATGGTACTTGTCACTTGTCTATGTAATGTAGATCTGAATTCAAACACACACATTCTCAGGGTGTGTTGGGTCCATTGTGTAATCAAAGTTTATAATTCATCGTTGCTTTGGAGACCAAAGTCCTTACAGTAGGTTACTATTTGCAGTATATCTGCAGCTAGTAATTCATATTGTACGTTGCATGAAAAGGTGGCAGCAGTTTATCAAAAACTGTAACAGTTGATGTCTGGAAATGGCCTGCTGCCTCCTGCTGCCTCCAACATAACTGGTCTCTGAGGTGATCAATAAGGCCATTACACACATAACATCCTCAAAGGAGGAACCACAACCTGTCCCCACTATCCTCTGGATACAAGTACAGAACACAGAGGTGTATCAAGTCATTTCTTTATCACACTACTGTTTGATAAGAAAACAGGCAGTCAGCGACTTGCTGACTCAGCATTACACAGTTGACAAGCTGGCAAATCAATTTTATTTTCAATTCAGATTAATTAACTTACAGTTTCACCATGTCTGTGGGAGGAAATGATTGACTCTCAGCCAAGAATTGACGTCAATCTTCACCTCCAATCACTTTCTCGATGCAGCTGCTCGCTCCTGCAGATGTTCATCAGACACATAATCATCATCAGATTACAAGAGTGATTGTAGTTCTTTCAGCTTTGCCAGACACACACACACACACACACACACACACACACAGATTTCTCAGGTGCAATGAGCGCAGTGTGTGTCTAGCCAGCCAGAAATCCCCTCCATCAACCAGTAATTGAAGGGAAGGCAGCATGAGCAGGACAAGAAAACAGGGTCAATGATTGAACTAACACCTGACAGAAGAGGAACAGAGGAAGATGAGAGGAAGAGTCACCGCTACGAGCAAAGGACCGCTTGTTTAGTCCTAGACTGATGACAGAAGACATGAGTGACCTGCCCCTTCAGTTAAATGAAACAGTTTTTATCACTCGGTACGTCAACCATCAACATGTAAAGTAATGTAGCTCACCCATGAAGTGATTGAACACGTTTGCATTTGCAGCTCCTAAATTATGCAACGATCTCCTTCTATAAATTAGACAGAACTCTTCCCCGACTTTCTTTCTCTTCTCACAACCGATCTTTTCTCCTCAGCTTTTGTAAGACTTTGTTTTTTTGCTTATTCTGTCGTAATGTTTGCCTGCCTAATGTATGCCTGCTATTCCGCTAATAATCATAATCCTCTCTTCATACTTTGGCCCCCCCCAGCAGGAGAGTTTACACGCTAAGGTCATTAACACCTCTAAACTTAAAGGCAGTGTTCAAATCAGCAGCAGACAACAGCACTTGGATAAAACATCAAAGAACAATTAAATCCAGACACACAGCAAAGAAAGACATCAACTGTCAGAGCTGTAATCA
>CAAKHB010007868.1:0-15018 GCA_901007665.1 Aeoliscus strigatus
CGTTGTCTCTGTTGATGGGTTAGTTTGCAATTGGACTTGTACTTTGCTTGAGGACGTTTCCCCATTAATCCGAGAAGCTTTGTCAGTTCTGAGCTGAGGAGTTGTCATTGTTGTCAGGAGGGAAAGGAATATCATACCAGAGGGTCAGATCAGAAATAACAATAGCGACGTGTCTTCTAGGTCTTATGAGTCAGAGCAGTATTTCCTTTGATCCCCTGCTTCCAAGCTTGCTTTGATGCACATGAAGTCACATGACCGATGATGTATGCAGCAGTGCCTTTCCATGACACAGGTCCAACTTGGCCCTGCTTGGCTTGGATATACTTGGTTTGGGTCCATTCAGGTGCTTTTCCATTACAATTCAGTATGGATGATGGATGGATGGATGGATGGATGATTGATGATGGATGGATGGATGGATGATTGATGATGGATGGATGGATGATGGATGGATGGATGATTGATGGATGGATGATGGATGGATGGATGATGGGTGGATGATGGATGATTGATGGATGGATGATGGATGATGGATGGATGGATGATGGTTGGATGGATGATGGATGGATGGATGGATGGGTGATGGTTGGATGGATAGATGGAGGATGGATGGATGATGGATGGATGGATGGATGGATGAGCTAATGATGAGTCAATGGTTCTGTACAGACAAACAAACCAGAACTGAATGTGTCGACCATAAACAAATAAAAGACACACTTCACAGTAAACCAGGGCTGTCCAAACCGGTCCTTGAGTAAACTAGCCATATAGCTACTTGTGGCGATAAGGTGGGTTAGGGATCTCTTTTACTGCCCTCTAGACGGACGTGTCCAACAACGCCACCCTGGGAGGAACTAGGGAGTACAGTCAAGGCACTCAGGTTCGTACTGCAAGCAAGAGACCGTGGTTCCAGGTACAAATACTTTATTGGCACATAGGTTTAAAAATAATAAAATCACTGGGCCTTTCGAGAGGAAGGGGGGGCCGGCTCAGAGCTGAGGCTTACCAGGTGGGACCGGGTCGTAGGGAGCCCAAGGAGAGATCACCCCACTCTTACGTGGCCTTCAGCTGCTGGGGGCAAACAAAAGATCAAGCTTATTAATTGAGGGGGAAAGTTTTTCCCAAAAGAAAGAAACCAAACAACTCAATAGAACTGTGATGAAATGACAACATAATAGAATAATCAACAATCACAAAATGGAAAAAAACAAGACAAAAGTTAACCAAACCCAGAAAGAAATCGTTAAATAACCATCCAAATTTAATGGTAGGAACTGTAACGAAGGGTAGACAACAGAAAAGAATGAAACCCCCCTCAGCTACACCGCCTGAAAGAAGAGAAAACTGTCCTTATTAGCGGTGTTCCTCCAGTGCCGGTGCAACCATTCTCGGTAGCTGGCTTGCCTAGGAGCAAGGCGGCACACAAATAAAACAAATTAAGACAAAGCACTGGAGGCAAAGCAGCAGTGTTTCTGATGGGCTCGGCCAACCACTGTAGCCCCGAGCGAGCCTCCTACAGCGGCTCCTGCAAGAAACAGTTGTAACCGGCAGAATAAATGGACACTATCAGGGCTGCGCCATCGTGTCCACATACCCACCAAGCGTCCTTGAGGCGGATGTTGCACGGGAGGAGAGTACAGGTGGAGGAATCCGTGACGGGACCCGCACCGGACCAGTCTACAAGTAACAATGATCTAAGGTGGTGACAACTAATAAGTCTCATGCAACCCATGCAGCGACCGCCACCCTACCTGCAGCCGGTGTGCACAACAGAACCAGAAGATGACCCCGAAGTGGATGGATCGCAATGCCCTGCCAGAGGCCGATTGTCTGCCTGTCACCCGCCCTTATAGCCGAACTCTGGCTAGCAGGCAGGAAAACCGGCAACCCGGATAGTCAGAAGATCATCCTACATACTGAAAAGAATAAATCTGGGCTCAGTTATAAACAATACAGCCATCTTCTGGCCACAAAAACACTCTGCAGGCAGCAGACCACCAACTCCTGTAATAACACAAAACAAAGGGTCTATTATATTTAACAACCTGACGGAAATTGCCGGCATGACAGCACAACTCCCTCGCAGCTGACATTGCACAAACTTCCTCACAGGGATTCCATATCCGAAATCTCCTCCGTTATCTCAAAATTCTTATTAATCCTCTGATAACAATTCAAAGCTGAGCGGTGTCCTTTATATCATTGCTTTCGTCCAGTGCCAAAGAATATAATGTAAATGACTCCGCTTTTTTGTTTAACTTGCTAGTTAAGTGTTTGTCAATTACTTCAATACTGCAAGTCACTGACCTGGTTGATAAGCTATTTTTTTCAAATTTGTTCTTGCTCTCAGGACATAAAATACTTGCTGCACTGCAACTCCCCTTCGGAGAAAGACTTGCTGGTCTTTGTGCTTGCTTCTTGGATGGAAGTTGCTTGAATAAAGGTGTTTTGCTGAGCCTGCAAGCTAGCTACCAACCTGTCAGCGGTAGCCGTACGTTCTTGTGTTGAAAGGTTGCTGACGTAATTAGCATGCTTGGTGGAAAAGCGACGGTTGATGTTGTATTCTTTTAAAACCGCAACGGTTTCTTGGCAAATAAGACATACAGCCTTGGACCGCTCCTCAGTAAAAAAGTATTTCAGTGTCCATTCTTTATTAAACACTTGGCACTCACTGTCGACTTTCCTTTTCTTTGACATTGCTGCAGATGGGCTCTGATCTGACCAGTAGAAGAAGAGCGATAATTGGAAGGGACTCTTTCAAGTCCCTGGTGTTGAAATGCCTGTCATTATAAGTCAGAATGAAATGAATGCAATCATTCATATCAAACCTTAATTCTGTACCAATCTTCAGTGTGCCGGATTAAAAAGACCAACGGGCCGGATCTGGCCCGCGGGCCGTAGTTTGCTCACCTCTGCATTAGACGCACTTAGCGCCAGATGACAGTTGAACTTGAATTATAAGCAGGCAGTGTGGGGAAGTGTTGAGGAGCACTTTGCTGATTTGCAGCAGGTGAACAACTTGGAACATGTGCCGACACTCTGGAGGTCAGTTAGGGATGACGTTCTCCTGTGACGTCATCCCAGGCCGTACCGATGACAGTGACCAGTAGAGGGGGCCTTTCCACAGGCAGTATAGAAGAATAAATGAAGAATAAATGACACACACACAAACATGCATATACCCTACCGTTCAAAAGTTGGGTGTCACTTAGAAATGTCCTCCTTTTTGAAAGAAAAGCTTTTTTCTTTTTTTTTTCAACAACGACAACATTAAATGAATCCGACTGGTCTAGACATGTGGTCAATGACTATTCTAAGCTGTGAACATCTGATTTTAATGGAACATCTACCTCCACCTACAGAGGCCTTTTCCACCAACCATCACTCCTGTGTTCGCTAATCATGTTAAAAGGTGAATGGGGATTAGAAAACCTTTGTGCAATTATGTTTGCACACATGAAAACTGTTGATTAGAGAAGCTACAAAACTGGAATTGTCTGGATGACAATTCACTGAGCACTGAGCACTGAGATCTAAAAGAACAAGAACAGAGACAAGGCCTCTATCTGAAGCTGTCAGAAGGTCGTTGGTGACTTACCAGGGCTGTCTCTGTGCTGTGGTGTGCCCTAAATCCTGACTGATGATTTTCAAATAAGCTGTTCATATTTAAAAAGTCACGCAGCTGCTTGTCTACTATTTTTTCTAAATTTTTTGAAAGAAAGGGAAGGTTTGATATTGGTCTGTAATTAGCTAAGATACTAGGGTCAGGTGTTGATTTTCTTGTTGATCAGACATGTATCCCCTGAGCCTCACGTACTATGGTCTGTCTGTTGTTGATCCAGAAGACTGTTGAGTCCACCTGCATCAGATGAAGCTTCTCCTGCAGCAGTGCTGGCTGGATGAGAACATGATGGGGAATAAAGAACTGGATCGCTATTGTCGCTAGACCTGCCTGTGAAGGCAACGCTTGGGATGGCCCTCTGACCAATCAGAGGACATCCCTCTGTCCGCAGGGACCGATCAGAGGACATCCCTCTGTCCGCAGGGACCGATCAGAGGACTGTAGGGACCAATCAGAGGACGTCCCTCTGTAGGGACCGATCAGAGGACGGACCAATCAGAGGACGGCCTTCTGTCTGTAGGGACCAATCAGAGGACGGCCATTGGAGGTGCTATCAGGTGATATCACCAGTTGAAATGCAAAAAGCCGGGTAGAACCATGTTGAGTTGAATCATGCTGGAACTATGTACTGGAAAAGCCCCATAAGTGCTTTGGTCGCCTGACAAAATGGTACAACCATACATTAATAGAATGAACAAATTATACTGCATATTATGGAGGATTGTTGATCGTACATCGTACAGAGTGCCAAATTATAATACAAATACAACAATGGTCATACACCTGGCAATGCTACTGCTACAAATACTAAGTTGAGTTATTTACTCACACACAGGTCACACAGGTTTCCGCTCTCCCTCCAACAATGTCAAAGTCACCTGAGAGTGGTTGGGTCTCTCTCTCTCTCGTCATGGTTGTGATATAAAAAATGGTTTTAATGGAAGTCAATGTGACATTTCAGGTGTTGATCTGCGGGTGGCAGCACTGAGCGCTGGAGCCGCTCCGCTGCAGGAAAAGGGAGCGTAGAAGAAGAAGCCTGGCGCCGCTACCACAACACAACGGATGGATGCTAGTCTTCTTCCTGACCGGCGATCAGACAAAAAGCCCATGTTGTAACCCCACAAAATATAAACTCCTAAATGGACATTGGGAAAAATAAAGCTTCCCTCTTCAAATAACGTGTTCTATATCGGTACGTTACCAAATTTAAGATTTACCATGGCTATGCTAGCTATCATGCTAACTATGAATGGAGACATTAGCAGTAACACCGCTACTGTCAACTAAGTTATGTTTATCGAGTTATTTCTCGTTTTAGAGCTCATACAGCTGAAGCTCGAAGTATTCCTCGTAGTTAAATTTAACCACTTCAAGCTAGCTAACGTAGCAGGCTAAGTCTCCCAGGAAAATTACAGGAGCATCATTCCACATGGTGGACATGATCCGAGAAGCTTCTTTAATGTTCGTTTCGGTCGATTTGCAGATATATATTTCACATTTGTTTGTGTTTAAAATTAAATGCAACAAATGCCCTTTACAACAACATCAACATCTCAGTTTATTTCATCGTCCATTAGCAGTGATTGCTTGTATCTGTTGTAGATCAAAGGCTCATGTGGAAGAGACATTCCATGTCTCTCCCACAGTGTGTCAGAGGCATTGACATGAATGTTGTGGCCTGTAGGATGCTGAGGGATGTATGCTGTACACAGACAAGCCCACACACCCACCGCAGTGGAGTTTTCCGTCTACTGCAACTTCATTTCCAGCAAGGAGAAGAATTTGGTTGTAGCTGGAACATCTCAGCTATTTGTCTACAGGATAATCTATGATGTGGAGGTAAGGTTAACTCTTCACTCGAAATCGAACACTGGATCAGACAGTTTACCCATGGGACAAACCCAGTCAGGGACTTTCTGGAGCTACCAGACATGTTTTATTGGGATCTCACCAGGCTGAATAAGGATATCTGTCGGACTTGAAGACTATACAGCAGAGAGATTTGGAATGTGAGTTTAATGAGGATGAATGGAGGAGAATAATACCAAACTCAGGAAATATATCAGGGAGGCTAGCGGGACGTTCACCCCCTCTAGACTCCATAGAATGGGTTTATTACCTGATATCCTCTGTTGGAAATGTGGAGCAAAGGCAGGGACTTTCCTACATGTGTTATGGGAATGTAATATGAGATCTCTGGAGAGATCCTCGTCTCACCAATATTAAGCTTACTGGGTGGCCAAACACAAGAGATGGACCGTTTCTTTTCTATGGGATGGTGACAACAACAGGACATGAGTTGAAGAGATAATGTAACTGTGACTTACTGTTCTAATTTAAGTGTGTGAATTACCCTGTATTGTCATGTATGTGTAGGCACCAGACAGGGATCCACTGTGACCCCACCAACTGAGCTGTCTTAAAGTGTAAAATAAGAAGAACCACTTCACTGTTTCTAGAGAAATGTGTAACATGTCTGCTGTCGTTTCAGAGTACATCAAAGACTGACAAGTCCTCAGGTAAGAGCAGACTTTTACTGTCAGGAATGAATTGCGTCAGTGGTGTGAGTCATCACCATTTCTCTTCTGTAGAGTCCAAATCTCGTAAGGAGAAGCTGGAACAGGTGGCTTCCTTCTCTCTTTTTGGCAATGTCATGTCAATGGCCAGTGTGCAGCTCGTAGGAGCCAGCAGAGATGCGCTCCTTCTCAGTTTTAAGGATGCCAAGGTATCAGTGTCGAAGCCATGCATGTCCTCCAGTGAGCTGAGCTGAAAAACACGGACCTTTGTCTTTGTTCACCCACCAGTTGTCTGTAGTGGAGTACGACCCTGGAACGCATGACCTCAAGACCCTGTCTCTTCATTACTTTGAGGAGCCAGAGCTCAGAGTAAGTAGAGACGGTCGTGCCTCATCTGTTCAAACCAACCAAGGACCAGTCCGTCAAGCAGTCATATCGTGTGTTTTTATAGGACGGCTTTGTGCAGAACGTTCACATTCCCATTGTCCGCGTGGATCCAGAGAACCGCTGCGCTGTCATGCTCATCTATGGCACCCAGCTGGTGGTGCTGCCGTTCAGGAAGGACACGCTGACTGACGAGCAGGAGAGCGGGGTGGGGGAAGGGTAAGTTGGACTCGTTCCCGTTCGTTCGGAAGGGTAAGTTGGACTTGTTCGGTCCGTAACCTGCGCGTTCTCGTTTGCAGACCCAAATCCAGCTTCCTACCCAGCTACATCATCGACGTCCGTGAGCTGGACGAGAAGCTGCTAAACATCATCGACATGAAATTCCTCCATGGCTACTACGAGCCCACGCTGCTCATCCTGTTTGAGCCCAACCAGACCTGGCCGGGGTCCGTCCTCCACCCCACCGTCGACCACAGTGTGAGAGTTGAAACGGGGTCCCTCAGCTTCTGCCCTCTGCTCCCTCTGCAGGCGCGTCGCTGTGCGCCAGGACACATGCAGCATCGTCGCCATCTCTCTCAACATCATGCAGAAAGTCCACCCGGTCATCTGGTCTCTCAGTAACCTGCCCTTTGACTGCACGCAGGTCATGGCCGTTCCCAAACCCATCGGTGAGCTCAGCGCGGCGCAGGGTGGTTTGAAGTTGGTTTTGACCGTGTGTTGACGACTGCTGCTCTTTCTCAGGCGGTGTCGTGGTTTTCGCAGTGAATTCGCTGCTCTATCTGAATCAGAGTGTTCCTCCGTACGGAGTGTCTCTTAATTCTCAGACAAGTGGGACCACGGCATTCCCTCTGCGTGAGCATCTTCAGCTGACACACACACACACGCACACGCTGATGTATTGTGTGCCACTCCTCATCGGACGTCATGTTGTGTCTCAGGCATACAGGATGAAGTGAAGCTGGCGCTGGATTGTTCCCAGTCTGACTTCATAGCTCACGACAAGATGGTCATCTCACTGAAAGGAGGAGAAATGTGCGTCTGTCATGATCGTGCACGTGGACTATGACAGCTGTGTGCTGTCACAATGCCCTGACTGTCGCTGTGAATCTTCCAGTTACGTGTTGACGCTGATCACTGACGGCATGAGGAGTGTCCGAGCGTTCCACTTCGATAAAGCTGCTGCTAGCGTCCTCACGACCTGTGTGAGTACCATTTGATTCAGGAGTGTGTGTGTGTGTGTGTGTGTGTGTGTGTGTGTGTGTGTGTGTGTGTGTGTGTGTGTGTGTATGTATATATAAACGGAGAGACAGCAGCGTGTATGTGGAAGCGCTGCGTCACACTACGCCAATTAGAGACTTTTTACGGTAAGTTTAATGATTTATCATTTGTTTTTTCAGACAACAGTGCACCTGTTAAGTTGAATGTCGGTACTACTTCAAAACGCTACCTTAGATTGGAGAGTGTGACTGTAGTTGTTGATTTATTGGTGGAAGAGACGCCATCGTCTGCTCCCTGTCACTACAAGTCACGTGTCGGTTCTCTGGCAGATGGTGACAATGGAGTCTGGTTACCTGTTCCTGGGGTCCCGCCTGGGAAACTCACTGCTCCTGAAGTACACGGAGAAACTGCAGGAGACGCCGCCGGAGGAAGGCAGAGAGAAGCAGGACAAAGAAAAAGAGAAGGAAAAGGAAAAAGACAAACAGGTAAGTTGGTCATTTAACGCATCTGTGTTCAGACCAAAGTTAGACATGTTCTCACATGGGGTCGACGTGTAGGGTACGTTGTGGGGTACGGTGTAAGGTACGTTGTAGGGTACGTCGTAGGGTACGTCGTAGGGTACGTCGTAGGGTACGATGTAGGGTACGATGTAGGGTACGTTGTAGGGTACGGTGTATGGTACGTGGTGGGGTACGGTGTGGGGTACCTTGTGGGGTACGGTGTACGGTACGGTGTAGGGTACGTTGTAGGGTACGTTGTAGGGTACGTTGTGGGGTACGGTGTGGGGTACGGTGAAGGGCACGGTTTAGTGTACGTTGTAGGGTACGCTGTAGGGTACGTCGTGGGGTACGTTGTAAGGTACGTTGTAGGGTACGTCGTAGGGTACGTCGTAGGGTACGTCGTAGGGTACGTCGTAGGGTACGTCGTATGGTACGTGGTAGGGTACGATGTAGGGTACGGTGTATGGTACGTGGTAGGGTACGATGTAGGGTCCGTCGTAGGGTACGTCGTGGGGTACGTCGTGGGGTACGTCGTGGGGTACGGCGTAAGGTACGTCGTAGGGTACGGTGTAGGGTACGGTGTGGGGTACGGTGTATGGTACGTGGTAGGGTACGATGTAGGGTACGTCGTGGGGTACGTCGTAGGGTACGTCGTGGGGTACGGTGTAGGGTACGTCGTAGGGTACGTCGTGGGGTACGATGTAGGGTACGTCGTATGGTACGTGGTAGGGTACGATGTAGGGTACGACGTAGGGTACGGTGTGGGGTACGGTGTATGGTACGTAGTAGGGTACGATGTAGGGTACGTCGTGGGGTACGTCGTAGGGTACGGTGTAGGGTACGTCGTAGGGTACGTCGTAGGGTACGGTGTAAGGTACGTTGTAGGGTACGTCGTATGGTACGTGGTAGGGTACGATGTAGGGTACGTCGTATGGTACGTGGTAGGGTACGGTGTAGGGTACGTGGTAGGGTACGGTGTGGGGTACGTTGTGGGGTACGGTGTAGGGTACGGTGTAGGGTACGTTGTAGGGTACGGTGTGGGGTACGGTGAAGGGCACGGTTTAGTGTACGTTGTAGGGTACGCTGTAGGGTACGTCGTGGGGTACGGTGTAAGGTACGTTGTAGGGTACGTCGTATGGTACGTGGTAGGGTACGATGTAGGGTACGTCGTAGGGTACGGTGTAGGGTACGTCGTAGGGTACGGTGTATGGTACGTGGTAGGGTACGGTGTGGGGTACGTCGTAGGGTACGGTGTAGGGTACGTCGTAGGGTACGGTGTATGGTACGTGGTAGGGTACGGTGTGGGGTACCTTGTGGGGTACGGTGTAGGGTACGGTGTACGGTACGGTGTAGGGTACGGTGAAGGGCACGGTTTAGTGTACGTTGTAGGGTACGCTGTAGGGTACGCTGTAGGGTCCGGTGTAGGGTACGTGTCGGGTACGGTGTGGGGTAAGGTCACATGAATTTCCATCTCTCTCCATGTTCACTGAGAAAATAGACCGACAAAGAGGCAATTTTTGATATAAAAAGTGAGCAGAGAATTATGCCGATGTTGTTGGATCAATATCCAGTCACTTGCAGTTGCTGTCGCTTGAAGGAAAAAACAAACAGATAACTGGAAAAAATGAAACACTGGGAGATGGGAGCGACTGTGAGCGACAGACAGATGGAGAAGTATAAACGCTCATGACGGCGTTGGAGCTCTGGAGGGGACGACGTTGGGTCATCGGGTCCAGAAGCATTCACTGGACCTCACCTGTAGCTGCAGCAGTTGACGACACACCATCAACCATGTCTGTGAATTCCAGGAGGAGCCACCAAGCAAAAAGAAGAGAGTAGAATCTTCCTCCAACTGGACTGGTGAGTTCACGTCATGTTGCTTTTCCACGGGACAGTTCCACTCGACTCCACACTGGTCCTGATGAAGAGTGTTTGAACACATCAGACACCTTCAATGAACCAACACCTGTCCACACTGAGACTGATGCTGGCAGCTCTCAGACCAATCAGAGGCCGGCATCCTGTCCGTCACGTGCCACTATCAGGCTCTAGTTCCAGTTCTAGTGCAGTGGTGCTGGAGCCGTGCGGTGGAAAAGGGGCACACGTTGTTGAATGGGTTTCTAACACCAACTGCTGGTTTTCTTTTGACAGACGAGGTGGACGAGATAGAAGTGTATGGAAGTGAAGCCCAGTCAGGCACCCAGCTGGCCACCTACTCCTTCGAGGTGAAACCCCGTGCGGAGGGTTTACTGACTCACACCGTGGTCTGAGTCAAGCTCAGCGTCCTCCTTTGTCTTTGTCCAGGTGTGCGACAGCATACTGAACATTGGACCTTGTGCCAATGCGTCGATGGGGGAACCTGCCTTCTTATCCGAGGAGGTACACTCGCCCCACACACGTCTCTGCTCTTCTGTGGCTCCCACGGTACGTTCACGCTTCTGTTTCCTCACCCACAGTTCCAGAGCAACCCTGAGCCCGACCTCGAGGTCGTCGTCTGCTCCGGCTTCGGCAAGAACGGTGCGCTGTCGGTACTTCAGGTAAGCCCTTGTTTGTTTGTTGCTCCACGTTTGCATCTGCACCATCGGAAACCCTGTGGGAGCAAGGGCCGTCTGCCACAGGTGGAGAGCTGGTGCTACAGTGACTGCTGGGTCTACCAGGGCTGCCTCAGAGGCTGACGGAGTAGCCTGTAAACACCCCAGACACACGCTCACACGTGTCCGACCTGCCTCTGTGTGTCGACCCCTTTCACCTTTACATGTGTTGACGTCCTGTTGTCAGAGGAGCATCAGACCTCAAGTCGTCACTACCTTTGAGTTGCCCGGGTGCCACGACATGTGGACGGTGATCTCCAGTGAAGCCAAGGAAGACAAGAAGGTAAGGTGTCTACCCCGTGGAGCAGCGTCGGGGTCCTGCCGTCTGTGTCTGTGGGTAACTGTCTCCTTTTGATAGGCTGCCAAGACAGAAGAGTCAGAAGAAGGAGGAGAGACAGAGACGGGTGAGGAGGGTGAAGAGGCAGAAAAAGAGAAGGAGAAGGAGGAGGAGGAGGAGAAGGAGAAGGAGAAGGAGGAGGAGGAGGAGGAGGAGGAGGAGAAAGGGAAAGGAGAACAGAAGGAGGAGACAGAGCCCCCCCTGGAGGATGACACAAAGAAGCACGGCTTCCTCATCCTGAGCAGAGAGGATTCCACCATGGTGGGTGCACGCTTCTGTCTCTGTCAGCGCCAAGGACGTTTGTCTGTCTGTCTGTCAGTAAGATAAGGGGAGGGTAGAAACACATGAATGACATGTTGAGTACATGGACCAGGACCAGAAGATGACATGTTGGTGGGGTTCTGGAACCATCTGGATCCAGGTTGGTTGACGGATTCTTAAGGTCTAGAACTCCACAGTGGATAAACGGTCAGGTCCGCTGTGGGATCTCTAACATGTCAGAGTTTGATCTTCAATAGTCCTGGAGATGAATTTTCTTTGAATAACTATTGAACTAAAAATGATTTGACTGTATTCACAAAGGTTAAGGAGATGTTTCTTGGTCAAGGATGTCTGTTGATGTCAATAAAATAAGGTTAGGTAGATGAATGTAGAACACATATCAATGATTTTTAACAACTGTTTGACTATTAATGACTTTCAGGTCTCTGCGGTCTCTGCGGTCTCTGAGGTCTCGTCTTGTCTGTCTTTGTCTGTAGATCTTACAGACCGGTCAGGAGATCATGGAGCTGGACACCAGTGGTTTTGCCACCCAGGGACCCACCGTGTTCGCTGGGAACATCGGTGACAACAAGTACATCATCCAGGTGTCCCCGATGGGGATCCGTCTGCTGGAAGGAGGTAAACCCGGCTGAGGAGAGGAGCCGTGAGAGGAGCCCCGTGTGCGTCCGTCTGCTGACATCCGCCGTCCTCTTTCAGTCACACAGCTCCACTTCATCCCCGTGGACCTGGGCTCTCCCATCGTGCACTGCTCCGTGGCCGACCCCTACGTGGTCATCATGACGGCGGAGGGAGTCGTCACCATGTTTGTGCTGAAGACGGACTCGTACATGGGGAAAACCCACCGACTGGCCCTGCAGAAGCCACAGATCCCGTCTGTGCGTGAACGTCTTCTTCTTCCCGCCGTGGTTGTTTTTTTCTGATTATCTGCGTGTTCATTGTTTCCTTCAAGTGAGCGGATCTTGTTACCACAGCAACTACAACAAGATTGGCATCATTTTCTGTTCACTTTTTTAGTAAAAATCGCGTATTTTCTCATCATACATACAAGTCCAGCTCCGTGGTCTGCGTAGCCGTGACGACTTAGTTTTGTTTCTGGAGAGGTGCACGACTAACTGCGCCGCACACAATGGTGTAAACAACGCCAACGAGGACCGTAAAGCGTAAACAAAGGGAAATCACAGAAGCATAAATTGGGTTAAACTGTCCTTTTCCTTTTCCACAGGGGTCGTATAGCACCAGCTCGCCCCCTGGTGGTTGAACTGAAGCTGAATCCGAATCTGTTTGTACATATACCGTGTGAATCCGTGTGTACATATACCAGGAATTTGTGTTTGTGTAAGGTGTCAAACACTGAACATAGAATGTAGATGAACCGCACACAAAAATGAAATGAAAATTGACAGTGGAATCCGGCTGAGATGGCTTCAGTCCAGAGCAGGTGGGGGTTGGGGCTCTGCAGCTGGTCCGGCGAAGATGCGAAGATGATTTGTGATCTTTCTCCTCGTCAGCTTGTTATTAACTTGTTGAAACTTTCCTCCCATGAAGCAATCGCGTGTGGTCGCGCTGTGCGCTTACCGAGACGTAAGTGGAATGTTCACCACAGAAAACCGTGTGAGCTGCTCTGTCAGAGAGGACACCAACATCTGTGAGGCAGAAACCGTCATCCAGGACCTCAGGTAAGACCCCCCCGCCCCCAAGTTCAAAGCCTGTCGCCCCTCCCTCACTCTGTTGATACATGCTGCTGCAGTAACACGGTGGACGATGAGGAGGAAATGCTCTATGGAGACTCCAACACCACGCCAGCGAAGGAGGACATGAGTCGCATCTCTGTGGCACCGGTGGCGGCTGGAAGCGAAGGCGTCTTGATGAAGGCGGAGCCCACCCACTGGTGTATGATCACCAGGGAGAATGGTGTGATGGAGGTACGAGGTGTTTGGGAAGATGCAGTCAAAACGACACACAACCGGAACAGTTTTAAAATCATTCTCTGTACATTCAGAAACGTGTGCGACCACACAAATCCAGTGAATCGGTTGTAGTACATCCTCCAGGCCTGTAGGTGGAGCTGGAACGCTGTCACAGAAATACACCATCAGAGAAAAAAAGACATGGAGCATGAGCACATGTGAACAAACACAGGAAGAAGATGATGAATGGAACAGACACGTCACATTCAGCAGCTTCTGGACCAACGTTGTCGTTGGCGAGTTAGCACATGGACAGGTGGCGCTGTGACGCCGTCGGCTCAGGAAAGACCCGATCGAGTCGAACACACACAGGAGAAAATGATGAAAGGGATTCTGTTTGGTGCTGACAGATTTACCAGCTGCCCGACTGGAGGCTGGTGTTCCTGGTGAAGAACTTCCCTGTGGGTCAGAGGGTTCTGGTGGACAGCTCCTCGGGTCAGTCTGCAGTGCAGGGAGACGGCAAGAAGGAGGAGGTGACGCGCCAGGGGGAGATCCCTGTAGTCAAGGAGGTGACGTTGGTGTCCCTGGGCAACAGTCACAGCCGGCCGTATCTGCTGGTGAGTTCCTCTCCTTTTACCTTCGTCAGCAGACGAGACGACAGAACAGGACGCGACCAACTGTCGTCTGGTTCCAGGTCCACGTGGAGCAGGAGCTTCTGATCTACGAGGCCTTCCCCTATGATCAGCAGCAGCCTCAGAACAACCTGAAGGTTCGCTTCAAGAAGGTAAGCATCAGCAGCGGGACTCACCGATCCGCTCGGCTCTGGACACCGTCATGTGAGGAACGTGTGCTTCACCGTGCACAGGTGCCTCACAACATCAACTTCAGAGAGAAGAAGTCCAAGCTGAAGAAAGACAAGAGAGCAGAAGGCGGTGGCGCCGACGACAGCGCGGCCAAAAGTCGCATAGCCAGGTTCAGATACTTTGAAGACATCTCTGGATACTCTGGGGTAAGGAGGTCTTCTCTTCAGGAGCCCCCACCGACCTCAGAGCTTCAGCACCTTATGTCGTCCTCCCCCAGGTGTTCATCTGCGGACCCTCTCCTCACTGGATGTTCGTCACGTCCCGAGGAGCCATGAGGCTGCACCCCATGACCATCGACGGCCCCATCGAGTCCTTCTCCCCCTTTCATAACATCAACTGCCCCAAAGGCTTCCTCTACTTCAACAAACAGGTGTGCCACAGGAAGTGACCGCATACGCCGCAGGAAGTGACACGCTCCTGTTGGTTCCCACAGGGGGAGCTGAGGATCAGCGTCCTGCCCACCTACCTGTCCTACGACGCTCCGTGGCCCGTGAGGAAGATCCCTCTGAGGTGCACCGTCCACTACGTGTCTTACCACGTGGAGTCCAAGGTAGGACCCCTCCCACGGAGGAGACCAGCTCTCTGCTGAAGTTCTCACCAGGCGATCGTCCCCTCAGGTCTACGCCATCTGCACCAGCATCAAAGAGCCGTGCACTCGCATCCCCAGAATGACCGGAGAGGAGAAGGAGTACGAAGTCATCGAACGAGGTTAGATCCGGATATCTACACACACACAAGTCTGTAACTATGGTAACTTGGTCCAGTCAAATAACTCGGGGGGGGGGGGGGGGGGGG
>CAAKHB010007869.1:3749-29075 GCA_901007665.1 Aeoliscus strigatus
GGGGGGTTAGGGTTGGGGAGGTGGGAGGAGCGACAGGAACATGCAGAAACAAAAACAACACATTAATACAGAGATGTAGTAAAAAAAAATCACAGCAAAAACAAACATTTGAAGTCAGAACATGATTAAAAATAAAGTCCGTCTTTCAAACGCGCGACGCCAAACGATGACAAAGTGGGTCAGTGTGTAAAAATAAACGTGTGTGTGTGTGTTTGCGTTGGACCCTGGGTGTCGGCTTAAGGCGGAGATTTGGATGTAGATACAGATATCGGAAGGCGATAACACCTGTCAGCGTAATAAAGACAAAGACACACACACACACACAGAAAAAAAAGTGCTTTAGCAGCTCCGGGTGAGAAAACAAACATTCATCACTGGCACTTTAACGTTCCAGCTGCGGCACACGAGCAGCAGCTGGAGAAGCACGCGGGGCTTTGACAGATCGTCTGGCATCTGTGGATCCACTCCTCTTTCATAAATCGGCTTTTCTTCATGTACAAAATAGCAATGGAGAGTCACTCTGTACCTGGACGGACCGTCTTCTAAACCGACGGGCCGAGCAGCGCGTTAGGAATCGATGCTTTTATCGAGAAATGTCGTAAACGACACTCGTCTGCCGTTGGGGAGAAAACAGGAAACTGGTGAATGTCAACTGGAACAATCTTCAGTCTGCAGCAGAAACGGAACTCGACTATCTCTCTCTCTCACACACACACACACACACTTTCTATCATATGCACTGCAAATACACAACACACCGGGATGAATACACTATAGATGACACAGGAATGATGTGTCAGCACAACAAAGCCAGTGAGATTCCTCCTAAGATAAGGGTTGGCCAGAGGGGCGGGGCTAATCTTCATCATCATCATCATCATCATCGTCGTCGTCGTCAGTCCTGGGACGTTAAGGCCAAACAGACCAGACGACCCTGAGCAACATTCAACATGTTCAAACTAACAACGGTCAAAAGGAGGCACGTAGAAGACGTTCACAAGCAGCTGAAGAACACGAGACGGAGACGTGGTCCGTGTGTGTGTGTGTGCAAAACACTTGGAAGACATACGACACTCACAGCTCCAGAGCGTCCTCTGCAGCGGAGCTCGTTCAAAGTGCACGATGATCAAACATACAACTAGAAGAATGTGTGTGTGTGCACACACACACACAGAAACCAGAGCTGGCAGTGAGCTGGGAGTGTGTGAACCTGACAACATTCACTGACCGCAGCGTTTACAACCCCGGGGGAGGGCAAAAAAAAAAAAAGGAAAAATCCACCCTGGGAGAGTCGGACACCGTTGCCCTGGTTACCAACTCTCTGTGTACCAACTGCATCTCCAGCACAGCAAAACTTCCAAATCATTCTGAAAAGATTTCCTATTTTCAGTCTTTTGAGTAAAAGTTTTACTCTTACTCACCATATTTGTGTTTTTGGTTTTCTGTGTCCCCATTCGTACTCTTGTGCTGCTGGAGAGGTGAATTTCTCCATCTATTGAGAAGGATTCAGTCAGCTGAAGGAGTAACTTATTTTCACTTTCACTTGTTTCAAGCAAATTTACACGTAAAAAAAGTGGAAAAATTTCTCTTTCTCTTTTGTCCTTATTTCAAGTGAAAATATGCTCAAAACACGTGAAAAACGTCTAAAAACAAGTTTCTTTTTCAGGCGATGTGTCTCTTCTTAAGTGTAAAGAGATTTTGTGATGAGAACTCAGACGTGACGAGAAATAAGTATTTTTTGAAAGATTTGGAGTTTTTGAGGGCATATTGAGCGTCTGGTCCGGGATTGTCATCGTTGGACCTCTTCTTTGAATCCGTAGTGTTTCAGTGTTTTCCAGGTGGATTTTTCCTTCAAACAAACTCAAAGATGAAAATGGAGAAGTGCTTTCCAAAGAACAACTTTTCTTCCTCTCCTGAGCCTGAGTGTGTGAGGGAGCGTGACGTTGTCGTCAGATTGTCGTGGGGACATAGGGAGGGAGTTGGGTGGATAAGTGCTCTGTGTTGGGGGTGGGGGGGTGGAGACGACCTCCGCCTCTCTCCTTCTGTGCGTCGCGTCCTCTCTTTGCGTCTGCCGCTCCTGCTGTTCTGTAGATACATTTATATATGACTGAGACATGACTGGAACATCACCACGGCAACACCACCACCACCTCATCATCCTCATCATCCTCATCATCACAACATCACAACATCACGCCACCGGCCCGTGTGTCTGCAGGGAAACAGACACTTCACAGTTCATTAAAGCTTCTCGGCTGTTTAGAAAAACGTACTCTGACATAAATCTATGACATGAAAATAAAACACAGACTTTCCTCTATAGAACTGTGTGTTACATGTGGCGGAGTATTTACACGTGAGAGTAAATGTGGTTTAACAATCGAGACCCACGGGCTCCTGCGTGTGTGTGTGTTCAAATGTTCCAGGACACTTGTTTCTTTAATAATACTGTCTGTAGTGTTTCTCCTGAGGGGCCGGGATCTGGGATGGCCCCCCCGCCCGTCCCCCCCGGAGCGGTCAGCAGATGACCGGGACGCCGTCGGTGTTGAAGATCATGCCCGTGGTTGGTTCGTAGGTGCCGGCCAGGTAGTAGAGGTCCTCGCTGTCGGCGTAGCGCCGCGTGTGGGTCATCTGCTCGTACTCCTCCACACTCACCACCAGGCACTTGTGACTGACCGTCTGCACGTCGTTCTCGTCACTGTGAGACGACTGGTAGAGGGCGCGCTGCACGCACGCGCACGCACGCACACACACACACACACAGAATACGTTGTTCACTAACAGAACACACAGTCAAGTGCAGGTTATGTTTTTGGTGATGGGCAAAAGGGTTCGTTTAGGTGTACTGAATCATTAGAATCCATTGGGTAAAAAGATTCGTTCAAAAGATTCGTTCACCGATCATTCAGTACCAAGGAACTAAACGAAAAAAAAATAACGGAAAAAGTTGTTAGATTTGTGAGGAGTCCCTAGGGGTCTGAGAATTGGCTGAATACAGCAACAAAGTCACAAAGTTTTGTGTACGTTTCTCTTACAGTGATTGATTCGAACGAACCTACGAATCAGATTCACCCGCACTCAGCTGAGCCGTGAAATGAACGAATCTTTTCAGAATGACGCCGATACTGATATTCTACCGCTCAGGATCTGACCAGTAGGTGGCAGCAGAGTTTTTTTTACAGAAAAAGAGAGCCATAACATAAGCCTGGCGTCTTTCCTGTAGCTTCAGAGTCAGTTTGTAAGAAGTCGTCTCAGGGTACGACGCCGCCATGACGATATGAATGAAACGAATGAACGAATGAAAATGTTTAAAGGCCGACTGTCAGTGCTCAGGTTATCTTACCTCCATGAAGTCCTTCCTCTGGATAGACGAGTGCAGAGCTGCAGGCAGAGACTGTCCACACATCTGATCCCAGTTCTGCACAGGAAACATGTCAGACGAGTCTTAAACCGTGTCCGAGTCTGTCGGGTTGTATTTACAACCAGCTGATGACCAACTCAGATGAAGATGTACTTCCCGTTCCCTCCGCTCATCTTACATGTGCCTCTTCAGGCTCGTACCTTCTTGTCGGTGAGCTTCTTGCCGGGGTTGGTTTCCTCGGGGTGGTAGAACCAGTTGACCCTGACCACCATGTTGCTACCCCACGACTCCCACATGCTCTGGATGCGGCCGATGAAGGGCAGGTTGGGCCTCCCGGCGGACAGGAACACGGCGCAGTCACCGATGCGGATCATCTCTCGTCCTCGAACGATGGCCTTGTAGAAGAGCTTCTTGGCCTTTCCCTTCATACCACGCCTCTGGTGGGGGGGGATATGTGCTTGAAACACGTGACAAATGTCTAAAAACCAGTGACTTATTTTGGTGATAGGTCATATTCGAAGCATTAAGAGATTTTTTGGACATTTTGATTAGAAATATCCTTGGTGGATCCTTGGTGAGATCCCTCCTCACCTGCGTGGGTTTTCCGAACCACTTCCACAGCTGTCTGGCTGGAAGGAACGCGGAGATCTTGGGCCGGTTCTCCACGCTGGGGAGCCTCTGGCGCTTAGCGAGCTCCTTGGTGGTGGGCAGGTGGACGCCCTCCCTTCGTTTGGGTCTGCCCACCTTCCCCTCACCTCTGCTGGGCTTGGCTTTGGGCGGACGCCCCCTCTGGCCGGAGCCCTTCCCCGTCGCCGCTTTCACTGGTTTAGCGAGAGCGGCGGCAGCAGACGGAGAGGTGGAAGGAGAAAGAGACGGAGAGCGAGGAGAGGGCTCGTCTTCCTCCACCTTCACTCCTAACTCCTTCTTCACCTCCTCCTCCTCTTCTTCTTCCTCTTCCTTCACCTCCTCTGTTGGTGTCTCCTGCGCTGGAGGCGTAGAAGCGACCCCTGGTGGCGAGGAGGTCCTCTCTTCATCTGAGCTGCAGGAGGAGTCCTCAGTAGACGAGGAGGACGAGGAAGAGGACGAGGAAGAGGACGAGGAGGAGGAGCCCGAGCAGGATGAAGAGGACGAGGAGCAGCTCGAGGAGCATTTCTTCTTCCCTTTCTCTCCGTCGTCCTCGGAATCGGAGCTGCTGCTGCTCTGAGATTCCTCTTTCATCTTCCTCTCCTCCCTCTTCTCCACCTCTTTCTTCTCCTTCCTCACGTCTGCTTCCTGTCCTCGACTGACGCTCCCCCGGCGACCTGCCGCCATTTGTGCTTTGTAGGCGGAGTCTGACAGGGTGGCGTCTCTGTCCGACGCGCTCTGCTTGGCTTTGAGCGGTTTCTGGTTGGCCGCGGCCAGGGGGGCGTGTTCCCGTCGGACTCCTCGACCCTCCAGTAACATCAGAGCCTTGGTCTTCTTGGTCTTGGGGGAGGTGACGCCTTCGTGGTCGAGCTTCACCAGGGGCTCTGCAGACACGGGTTTCCTCCTCACCACTGCACCAGCGTCACTTTGCCCCGTGCTGGGTTTGAGCCTGGACACAGAACTGGACCGGGGGGCCAGCGGGTCAGACGACATCTTCTGTTTCGGTGCGGGGGCGGATGACGACAGTGACGTCGATGGCGGTCGAGGAGTCAGAGAAGAGCTGGGTTTGCCTGTTGAGAGTCTGGAGACGGACGTGGGAATGAGTCCACAGGAGACTGGTCTGGAGCCGCTGTGGTGGTCCGGGGGGGGTTTGGATTTGGGGGCGGAAGCGGGTCTGGGGGTCAAAGCGGGCTTGGGCGTAGCGGAGGGGGCGTCCATACTGGGTCTGGACGCGGGTCTGCTGCTGCTGCTGCTGCTGCTGTTGTCTCGGTCTCTGCGCTGGCTGTTGTAGGACGTCAGGTTGGGCTCGCTGTACAGATCCACCGTCAGGACCTTTCCGTAGGTGGAGGGGTAGAGGGAGGGGCAGAGTTTGGCTCGCGGCTTCGCAGCGGGACTCTGGGCCGAGCCGGGCTTCCGGGGCACCGGCATCGGGCGGGGGGGGCTATTTGCTGGGGAGGCAATGGAGCTCTTGCGTCCCGCTTTCGCCTGGGTTTCCAAGGCTGGGCGGGGCAGTGGGCGGGGCTTCTCCTGAGCCGCTTTCTTGACAGAGGAGGGCCGGTCCTGGACGGGCTTGGAGGCCTCCTGGGTTCTCTCTGCCGGCTGAGAGGATGAAGACTCCGCCTTCTCACCCTCTGGATTCGTCGAGGTCTCTGGGGGCAAACGAGAAAAACTGTATGAGCCAACTGACCGTTGTCGGACCGTTGTCGGACTGTTCTCGTGCTGTGAAGTTATGGACCTGATCTCATGAGGAATTCATCAGGAAAACATTAGTGGTATTTTTTTTACGGAGTCGTTGAACCTTTCTATTGTAACTGTTAACTGACTTTGGGCGACACGGTGGACCAGTGGTTAGCCTGGGCTCTTTCTGTGTGGTGTTTCCATGCTCTGCCTGTGTCTGTGTGGGTTCACTCCGTGTACCCCGTCTTCCGCCCACCTCCGGTGTCATGCTGAGGTTGACTGTAAACTGTCAACCACCCGTAGGTGTGAACGTGAGCGCGAATGCTTGTCTGGCCTTCATATGGTGACCGGCCACAAGTTGGACCCTGACGTTCACCCACTGACAGCTGGGATCGACTCCAGAACAACCGAAACCCATAACAAGACATGTATTCATTCAAGTTTTGATTACTGCTGTTTTTATTTGAACCGTCTGCACTTCCTGTGTCTCACTGTGCTGCTCTGATATGTCCTATATGAAATACCTGTCTTATTATCATTATTATTATTACAGTGACCTAACGACAGTCAGACACTCAAACAGAATTTCCATCCCTCGCTCGGGAGGAACCGAGACCTTTGCTCACCTGGTTTCGGTTTGGGCTTGCGACCAGGTTTCCCTTTGATCTTCTGACCGGTTTCCGCCGGTTTTGATCCGGACTCTTTGCCTTCTTTGCTGCATTTGCGCACTCTCCTCCGGGAGCAGCTGGTGACGAGCAGAGCTGGGGACGGCTCAGCACCTGGTCCGAGACAGAGTGTGTAGTTTCAAAGTAAAAAGCGACATGCTGTGTGTGTGTGTGTGTGTGTGTGTGTGCGTGTGCGTCTGTGCTCACAGTGAATCTTGTAGTCTGGTGGTAGTAGTCTGATATGAGAGAGGGGGATGCGGCCCGTGTCGCCGTCGTCAAACTCCACAGTGATGAGATCGTCGTTCTCGTCTATGTCTGAGCTTCCTGTTTTAGGAGAAAAGAAGCATCTCAGCAACCTCCCACCCCGTCAAAATAAAAGAATCTGCTGATTGGGAATCCCTGAAAGGGGCATTTGAGTGCTGTACCGTTTACGACGGTGCCCGGGTAGAGGCAGCGGTACTGCTGGCTCCAGTAGGCCGCGATGCGCGTGCCCTCTGGGAGGTAGCGCACTGATGGAGGCTTCACATCAATGATCTGAAAATACAGGAGGAAAAGAACTCTTACATACGCCGAGCAGCTCGGACCGAAGAGAGAGGAAGGAGATGTGAAATGCACTAAATCCAAGTCCTGACGGACACATGTCTACATGTAGAACAGCTGACAACATCCTGTGTCCAGGGCTGCGTTCACTCACAGCCTCCTGCAGCAGTTGTTCCAGGCAGTAGATGTGTGGTCGGTTCCCTCTCTCGCCCTCGACCACCACGCTGTAGCTGCAGGAGGGGGGAATGGGAGCAAGTCAGACGCATTTTCTTCTACTGGGAGTCACAGCAGCTACTTTAGCCCCAGTAATAAGTTACATTACACTATTATTAGGTTTTAAACACGGTCCAAAGAAACTGCAACTAGAACTAGAGTTGTCCCAAACTTCTGGGTGAATGAACTGTACTGAATCGCTGAAAGGATTCGTTCATTTCACACTTCGGTCCGAGTCGGATTCGTTGGTTCGTTCCCTGTGAACGATGACTGATATGAATCACTCACTGAAAACGAAAACTTCTGTGCAGCAAATGTACTGATTGTACTGGAGGAACTAGTTCACTGTACTGGTGCGCTGCGGTTGTGTTTAGAACGTGAACCCTGAGTGATCTTAAACGGTTCAAACAGAGAGAGATCAATGCCGAACTGAAATATTCGTTAAAAACATCGACAACACTTTGAACGTTCATCTCCGTCATTCACATGGGAAATTTCTAAAATGTCAAGATTTCCACGGGGAGTCTGGTGCATTTCAGCATCTCAGGAAGAGTTGAACAGATCAGCCAGTGAATGAATCTTTTGAATGAATCTTTTTACAAATGTGGATTCATGCGTTGAACCTACGCTGTGGGTAGGGTCGGGTAGGCATAACGGGAAGGGTACACCTGGAGTGGTGTTATCTGTACTCACATATCAGGTGAGTGTACAGTGTTGACATGTCCTGCATACAGTAGTTGATCATCCATCGGGATTAAAACTCGGAGTCCATCCTCCAACGAGTCTTTGTCCAGCACACACTGCACCGGAGCTGGAAACAACACATGCACGGCAGCACACGGTGTATTACTCCGCCGGTGTGGAGGCAGCAGCGCCGGGCGTCAGCGCACACTCACCGGGTGTGGACGACATCTCGGACACGCTGTTGGTGCGCAGTGGGAGGAGCTCGTCCTCACTGAAGCTGCTGTCCTGGTTGGGTTCGAAGTCTTCGTCCGCCGCCATGCTCGCCATCAGCCGGCTCACAGCCCCCCGGGAAGGCTGCAAAACACACAGGTCTCATGAAGAGCTGTTGGAGGAGGTGCAACACCACAAAGGAACTATTCAAAGTGAAACTGAGGCGCGCGCACACACACACAAGCTGATGAGCCACGACAAACAGTCCAACTAACACTTGCAGCTCTAAGTGTTTCCAAAACAAGCACGAGTTTGAGCCGGTGGCAGATGGAGAGAGACACAGCACGCTGGCACAGATCACATGATACGAGACGTCCAACGGCAAAACGACCCTTCATGGACGCGTCGGGAGGGGGTGCTGGGACGTGGCAAAGATGCAAGGTGACTGAAGAGAAAAGGCACAACGCTCTGGGTTTGTCCTAGAAGATTCTGGGAGTCAGTTCCAGCCACATCTGACATCTTTTCCATCACAATTCAGTTCCTAATCGATGTAGATGCTGACGTCACAACACTGACTATTGGGAGACGTGGATATGCTTCATGTTCATGAATGTAGAAATATGTTGTGTCTATGGCTGTCACAGCTGGACAAAATCCCTCTTTTATGCTGGAAATCAGAAAACCCTGCAACACGAAAGCACTGGCTGAATGGCTGAGCGCTGTCTTCTTGCTTCACTCCAGAGAACAATGTGTACAATTTAAAAACTGTGACATTCAATAGAATTACTATTACTGTTATTATTGATTATTACTGTTACTGTATCTGTTACTGCATTTGACTTTGATGCATTGTCAATAAACAAATCTTTAATACAAGGGGCGTTTGGGTTGGTGTAACCTGAGTTCATCCTCCCACTGACCTCTCGGGCGTCTCTGACCTTGGGCTTCGTCTTCGGTTGGCTCTTACGTGAGGGACTGAGGCTCCGGGCCACGGGGCCGTCGGCGACGGTTGACGGGCTCACAGGCTGGGAGGAGTCCTTCAGCTTCTTCTTCTGGAACCACAGGTCAGACGGCAGGGGTGAATGGACGGAACACACACACACACACACACACACACACACAGTGGTTCGGTGCTCCAGTGACGTACTTTCCCGGCGTCTTTCCCCTCTCTGCCAGAGGGGGCGGGTTTGGGTCTGGACACGGGCTTCGGTGTGGGAGGCGGAGCTGAGCTGGACGAGGAGTTCTGATTGGTCGACACGGGCATCTGATTGGCCGAAGTGGTGGCATCGTGGAGGAATATCCTCTCGCTGCGGCGCCGGTTCCAACCTTCATCCTCACTGAAGCCTCCGAAGCCAGAACCGCTGACGAGGTCAAAGCTGAATCGCCGCGGCGACCGAGGCGACGGGCGCGGTTTGGGCAGAGGTTTGCGTTTGACGGGCAGCGCTTCATCCTGCTTGGTGGGGCTGCTCTGATCTATGCGGCGGGTCGCCGGGGGCAACAGGGGGAGCTCCGGAGCAGAGCGTTTGCCATGGAGCAGAGAGGGAAACTTCCTGAGCCGCAGGTCGGAGCCGGAGTCGGACCACTCACATTCTGACGAGCCTGAAGGAGATTGAAGGGACAGGACAGAGAAAGTCTACGAGTCTGTGCATACACACACTTTGTCCAGACATCTGTGTGTGTGTGTGTGTATAAACTCGAGCGGCATTCACTGAAATACCTTCAAGCCCAAATTCTTAATACAGAGTTTTATCGAGTAGATATTACAAGACTTTCTTCCATTCCAGAAAGCAGGTTTAGAGACCATTAAGAGTTTGATCACACTGAAATGAGAATCTGTAGCTTCTCATTTGTCCCTGGAACTTCAGCCACAGCCTGTTATTAGGGGTCAGCTGTCCATATCTCAAAGGAGTTGTCACAAGCCACTGTCGTCATCATATAGTAGAGTTTGGTTTGACACACTATAAAGGGTTAACTTACCGTAACATTCAGATAACAATGAGTTCTCATGTCAATGCAATGTCAATAAAAACTAAAGAAAATCATATTGCTAGATAAAAGATCTGCTGTTTCATTTTATTTCCTCCACTGACAATTTGTTTGTTTGCGAAATGAAAAGTTTTTTTTGTATTTTTTTTGAAGACGTGGAGATGTTGTGCAGACTTTTGCCAGACTTTTTCTTCTTCCCGCCCCTTTTCGATCAGGGAATGATGAGGTGTGACATAGTTGTAGTGGACCTTGCTTGAGTCGTGTGCACCTGTGATGTTTTTACCCAGAGTGCTTTGCCTGCTGCTGGTCTTTCCCTCGTGTAGAAGGCCCAACGGGGTGGAGCTGACGGGGACCGCGCTCGCAGCAAACCTCGCCAGCAGACCCAGCCCGCTCTCCTCGCAGCCGCTGTCCTCCGAATCGGACTCGTCGTTGTCTTCGTCCCCTGAGGAGTCTGTTTCAGAGAAAACACGTTCAGCTCAGACACATACGAGGCTTCGCCGCGGGTCTGAACCTCATCACGCTCTGCTCATTCAACTCATCGACGTCTGACTCGTGCAGAAAACAGCTGTTTCCCAACAACAATAACGTCTTTCAAGAAAGGTGATAGAATACAGAAACAGGTTGTTTACCACCCCCCCCCCCCCCACACACACACACACGCACAGAATCAAAAACACTGCAGCTTGTCTTAACCCAGTAATGCTGTGTATATAAAAACACACACACACACACACCTGATGAGACCATGTGACCTGAATCTCTCACTCAGTGTAATTATTGAAAACCCCTTCAAAGAAAGTGGCACAGACTAAGAAGTGAAAGCAGCTACTTCCTCTTCCAGCTCTGACCAGCGCGCACACACACACACACACACACACACTGCATGTTAGCTGTGTGCTGCTAGCAGCTAGCAGCTAGCTGTTAGGTCCGACAGATGAACAGGAGGTTAGAGCGTTAACACACAGTGGATGCACAGTACAATCACTTTGCTTTGCAAACGCTGGGCGTCTTAAAATGAACAATAGTGTTTTATAAAGTCGGTTTCTGGCGATGACCACACCCACCACAGGCGCTGCTGCACCCAGTGAACTCACAAAAGCACAGGGGTGTTCTGGTTCCCAAATGGTTATAAATGAGGCGTGTTTGAAAACATTTGTTGGTTGTACGGTGAATCCACCATGTGTCAACAGTAGCAGGCTGACGACACAACACACAGGCACGAGAGGACAGCCCTGTAAGGCCCCTTGGTCATATAAACTCTGAGTAACCATGGTTACACCCTCCATCCCAGTAACACAGACGTTACGATGGGGTTGGAACCATGTCGCTCACTCAACAGCTTTAATTTGTCAGTTCCAAATTCCAAAATTCAGAGAAAAAAGTAGAAGTTAATGTTCAGTTTAAAAAAAAAAAAAATAGAGGGAGGGGCACTTCCTACTTACAGAGCAGAGCAGGTGACAGGGGGGCGTGGCCTCAGGCAGCGCAGCGGAGAGGCCTGAGCACAGTCTAGCTTAAGCGACAAGCTGCAGCCAGGAAGCAAAGGCTTCGGGCTGCGCCAGTCCTTCGCCAAGCTTCTGTAATGTGGCAGCAGCAGCAGCAGCAGCAGCAGCAGCAGCAGCAGCAGCAGCAGCAGCACAAGCACATGGAACAGGCAGAGAGACACTCAAAGCTTCATGACTGGGACAGGGGGAGGGGGCAAAGTGAGGGGGACACAGCAGGGTGTCTGAAAGTGCAACATAAGGGGGAAAGGGGTTATTTGAAGGTTTAGTAAACACAGAGGAACAGCTCTATTGTCCAAATATCCCCGCAAACAAGTTCACAACGAGCGTCATCAGCAGGATCGCCAAGACACAGTTTGTCTCCACAGGACGAGCTTCCCAAAGCCTCCTGCCAACACCTCAACCTGCCCAATCAGATGGTTTCTAACCTGTGCCGAAGAGGGATATTTGACAAAGAGAAGACGTTGAAGGGTGTGTGCGGTGCACCGGCAGCTGGACAGAGACGGACAGACAGATGAAGCAGACACAAGGACCACAGCGCTTGGCTTTCTGTACCAATCAAATCAAAACCTTTAATAAAGCTTTAGAGGTACCAAACTGCAATACAACTTTAGAAAACAAATCTCACAATTCACACAATTTTCAATGTACAAATTCTACAAAATGGGTTTTGCAATCCAGGCAATAAAAGCACCGTAGAAATAGGTAAACTCTTTATAAAACAAAGGCAACTTTGAAGAGAAGCCAGCAGCGAGAGAGGTAGCGGTCGTCAAGGTAAAGCACAGTCTGCGAGGAGCTGCCTGAGCCAAAAGGAAAAAACAAACAAACAAACAAAAAAAAGACACAAGCTGTGGCAACGCTCAAAGACACGGTACGGTCTGACTCAACAGCAGCGAGAAGATTGGGTCAGTAACCTTGGTCGAACGAGTCGTCGGAGGAGCTGAGGTCCGCTTCCTCCAGCAGCAGCGATAAGTGCTTGTGTTTCTTCTTCTGACACTTCTGGCTTGACTGTAGGGACGTAGGCGGCAATGCAGAGCGCCTCTTCCTGGTCAGGTTGCCATGGGAACGTGTTCCTGAGAGAGGGGGCCAGCCCCCTCGAGCGGGATTGTGCTCCTCTGAATCGGAGTCTGGCGCAGAGAGAGTTTGGTTATTTACTGGTTATTTATAGACAATCAAACCTCCGCTGGCAGCTCAGATGAGTGGAAATATATAGATATAAAAAAACCAAAAAAACCCTCATGAACAAGATACAACCCATGATAGTATCACAAAATCAAGAGCTACGATCACAGGAGTTCATATCACAGGGATTCTGTCGATTCGTGCATGGGGCAAGTTAAATGAACCTGCAGCAGCAATAAAAGCATGACACGTACTGTGTCCCTCAAGTCTGTGAGACGCGTGTCGGAATTCTGCGATAGTATCACGGGATTCCAAGATACCTATCTTGTTACTAATGTTTTTTTTCCTGAGGTGGCAGCAGGAAGCTTCCGTAGAAATAAACACACCTGAATATGCAGAGCATCGTCTGTCTCTTACAGAACGTAGTCAAGCGCTGACGGAAGTCGATACTCACTGTTGGAGCAGCTGCTGAGCTCTGTTCTCATGGACGAGAACAACGCCGTCTCCTTCTGACCTTTCACCTTCTGGACGGAGGCTTTGGCCGCCACCTTGTGTTTGCCTCCTTTGGCAGACGAGCGGGCGTCTCGCTCCCTCGGGCGGCTGTCGCTGGACTTCACCCTCGGCTTGTCTCCTCCTTTGGAGTAGGAGGAGAACTTGCGTGACGCGGTGATGGAGCTGAGCTGCGAGAGCGACAGAGCTCGGTCCAGGTCTGACGCCAGCTGCTCCTGCTCGCACACTTGGCCTTGTTTCAGCTTCTTTGAGCGACACAGACAACACGTCGTTAGCTCCATACGTCATAAGTTCCATGTATAAAACAAAAAATGGCGTGCACACCCGTCCTACCTCCTGAGTGTGACTGGTGGACGCCTCCTGGTCGGTCCAGCTCTTCTTCTTTTTCTTCTTTTTCACCTTCACCCCTCCACTTCCAGCCTCCGTCTCCTCCTCATCTCGGGACACCCGAAACTTCTTCCTCTGACCTTCCCCGGTTTCGGAGTCCTCAGAGTATTGCACTGTCCTCCCCACCCTAACACATGGACATACTGTGAATTCTGCGAAAGGCAACCACTCACACTCACGTTCATACCTAGGGATGTCAGGATTGTCTGAATTTACAATCACGATTAGAAAAGTCACCTTGGATTCATCCTAAACATCTTAGAAATCTAGTTGTGTTTGTGTTTGTCTCTGCTAGCTTCTCTGCTAACACATTACTACTAAGATTCATCCATCTCTGAGTTATTAAAACTAGTTTTAATAACTCCAAAATCGGACATCTATGACATCTATTCACACCAATGTTCAATTTGAATTTCAAATGTATTTCTTCTGTTTTGGGTTTAGGGTTTTGCGTTGGAATTATGAATTTGCCCTATAGAGGATTGATTAACATAGATGGTATGTACACTGTGATGAGTGTGTTCTCAAAGGGTGAAGCCCTCGCGGACCACGTACAGTGACGTGGTGGCCCAGACTCGGCCCACAGACCTTCTACACCTGATGCAGACGGACCTGCAGCAGAGGATCACACACAGGGGACTTACTTTCCAGGCCTGGCGTCCAGTTTGGAAGGCGTGGCCAAGTGCTTCCTCTTCCTGGGCCGCCCCCTGCCCCGCCTGTTCAGGCTCCGGCGCTCATCCTCCTGCTGCCGCTCGCTGACAGGACGAAACGATAGTCGTGAGTGTGCTGTGGAGAAGAAGTGTGCTCAGTGACGGCGACCGCACTCACTGCTTGTCTCGGCGTCTCTGCAGCTTGCTCATCTCTCTCTGCTTTTCCTTATAGGTCCTCTGCAGCTCGGCCAGGCGCACACGGTATTCTACTTCCACTGCGTCCAACACGTCCAGAGACATCTTACTGTACAGCTGCAGGGCAGAGAAAGCAGCGGTGAGGACTCTGTCACAACATCCCACATCTTCCCTGCGTTTTCCACAAACTCACCGGCTCCTCCTTCCTCAGCCTCCAGCTGTACTTCTTGTTGGGATCAAGCGTTCGGGGCAGATCGATGTGCGATTGTTTCTCTATGGCCTCCAGCAGAATCTGTCGGCTGACTTCCAGAAGACAGTCCATACCCTCCAACGTCAGCTCTACAGGATGTGAATGAATGGCATATGATAAACAGATCATGCTGGAAGGATGTAATGGAACGTAACATATGCAAATACTGCTCATGTGCCGGAACCTTCAGTGTGTGAAGAATACAGAGAATACATTTACCACACTGCTTCTGTTTTTTTTTTTCAATGAATGTATTTTAGCTCTAGAACTTTGGTTTTTCTTTTTTACGTGAGAATGCTTGAACATAGCATAGCAAGCTCTATGTGTGTGTGAGAGAGAGAGAGAGAGAGAGAAAACGAGGCACTAATGTAATCGTGTAACAAATACATACATAATTCCTCCATTCTGACTTACATGGGTATTTTCTTTCATCTTCAGTTACACTGACATTGATATATATACATATATATTATATATACATACAGCTGCACCTAAAAAAGGAATGTCATGGAATCACATTTTTCTTGTCTTTTAATTACAACATTGACATTTTAGACTCATCAAACCTAAAGTGGAATATTTCAAAACTCTTTGTATCTCAGATTTGAGATTTATGGTATTTAAGCTGCACAATTTGTGGTTTAATCAAACCTCACTCAAGATAGTTATACTTTGAGATGTTTCTGTTTTTTTCTCATACTGAATTACTATTTTGTATTTTTGAAATTATTATTATTTTATATACAACTCTTTCTCATACTGCAGTGCTATTTTTCTAATAATTGTGCAGTTAGTTTTTATATTTGTATCTGTAATTTTTTTTTTTTTACTATTACTATTCTCTATATTTACCTGGCAGTTTCATTGTACAAGGAGACTTGTTTCTTTCTGTCTTGCACATGACAAACACTAAGAACCCCTGAATCCAGGTTTACTGAAGTTGTCCATGAGACACACCTGTACATACACTTTCTTCGCTCCTCCTCCTCCTCCCCCTCCTCCTCACCTTGCTCCGTGCTGATGTTCTCCATCTCTCTCTGGGCCATCTGGCTGAGCAGGGCCATCCCTTCCAGCGCCACCATCTCCAGAGGACCGGCACCGTGGCAGTCCGCGCCCAGAGCGGCGCCGTGGTGCTGCTGCTGCTGCGCGGGTGCTGACGCGAGCTGGCCAGCGGCCTGGGCCATCTCACTGGCTGTCAGCAGGGCGAGCATCCCCGCCATGGGGTCTTCAGGACCGATAACCGGCGGGAGCGGGGGGCTGGAGGTGGCAGGAGGATAGCCGGGCGTTTCCGAGCCGCTCTCCTTGTGACGGGGCGAGTCGGCCTTCTTTGGAGTGGCTGGTTGTTGTGATTCACACACAACGGTGGAACTTTGCTCCAGTGACCCCACCACCTGCGCTGCCTTCTGTCCGTCCTCATCTGCAGTGACAGATGAGGGACAAGGCGCCACGCGTGTATCCCGGTAGACGTCTGCTTTAGGCCGGGGAGAATATGCTTCCTGACATGTGTAGGAGGACACTTCCGTTTTGATCTGCTCTCCCTCCTCCTCATCCTCTCTCGGCCTCTCACCTGGTGGTGGCTGAGGACTGGGGGCCTGCAGAGGCAGCGGCTGAGACTTCAGGGTTTTCATGTCGCCCTGTCTGTCCCGGCGGGCGTGGACAGGGCTGCAGGTGCGGCGCAGAGGTCCCAGGGGTTCTGGAGTCATGTCCAGCTGGTGGTTCTCAACCCCCGGTTCCTGTTTGAGGAACCCCATCTTTGTCGCCGCTGGTTTCTGGGGCTTGATTTCTACGTCCAGCAGCCTTGGATGGAGGTGGGCTGAGGGCAGAGGGGCGTCTGAGGCCGGGGAGCGAGAGCGACAGGGCGGGACAGCATCTGGACTTGTCCTCGCCTGCGCTGGGATGTGATAGGCTGGGAACGGCGAGCGGAAAGGAGCCGTGATGGACTGGTACGGGTAACCTGGAGGGAGATCTGGGGTGATGGGAAGACACAGTTAACATCAACGGTAGCGCTGCTGATACATTCATGCTAGCATAGATACCGTAATTACGCAACTATAAAACGTTCCGAAAACGTTGAACCGTTCCTGACAGCTGAGAAGTGTCAGTCGATTCCTCTATCTGGTGTGAAGAAGGAGCTAGAAGATGGAGAAATCAACCGCCAACCTGCTGTCATTAGGGTAATGACCCACTGGCAACAGAGCAAAAGGAATTACCGTAAGGACAGCAACATTCAATGGACATTTTCTCCTTCTCTCCGCTCCTTCTTCACACCAGGTAGAGGAACAGAGTGACACTTCTCAGGTTTCAGGAACTGTTTGACGTTTTCTGATAGCTGTATAATTATGATTAATTATAATTATCTACATTAATAAAGTAAAATAAAATAAAACTGAATTTCTTACTCCACAGTAGTATGCTGTGACTCACCTGGGTAGATGCCTTGAAAAGGTGTCAGCTTCCGTTCCTCCCTCTGCTCCCTCCGTCCCATCCCTCCGTCCTCATCAGCCAGCTCTTGTTTGGGCCGCCGTGGCGACAGTGGAGGTGGTGAGACTGAGCGAGGGGAGGGCGGGTGAGGCAGGGGCGTGGGCGGGTGAGCCAGCACTCTCTGCCTCCCTTCTTCGGACTTGAGAGCGGTCAGCGGCGAGGCCAGAGGCGGCAACGGGGTGAGGGAGGATGTGGAGGGGCTCGGGGAGCTCAAGGGAGGGGGAGGCTTGCGAGAATGCAGGATGGGTGAGGGCGACGGGGAATTGATTGAGGAGGGGCGGGGTTTCGCGTCACCGTGACGCTTGTCCGTCTTGTCCTCGATGTCGGTCCGGTCTTCGTTTGCCTTTAAATGCTCCTGAAACACACGGGAGACACGTGAATCCACATGCACGGTGTTTGATAGGTGTCTCAGCAGCGTCATGACGACCACACGAGGTGACATGTGACGCGTGCCACTGATGCTTCAACACCTACAACCAGCTGGGCGTTCCTCTGCATCTCCAGGACCTGAGCTGTGTGCTGCTGGATCATCAGCAGCTCCTGCTGCCGGAACATCTGCTGCTGGGAGAGGAGCTGCAATTGGGCCGCATGCTGCAGCGAGCTGCCGGCGCCGTACACCCCCGACCACACGGGGGCGCCGCGCTCCAGCACGTCGCCTCCTGGTGACAGAGGAAGGGGGAACGTTGACCAAACGATGTGACAGAAACTAGATTTCCTGTCAGGTTTGAGTAAACCGATTGTGCAGTTGGAATAGCAAAAATCTCAAATCGTTTTTGGATTTTAATGAGCTGTATGCAATATTCATCAAATTGAGAAGAACATTTCAGTTTATGTTTGACTGAAAAAGATCATATGAGAGATTCACGGTTTGAATCAAATTACTGGAGTTCCACTTTTTTGCGATGCACCTGTGTGTCACTACTTTGCCTTCACTTATTTCATTGTATTACATCATCACTAGTGAGGTACACGTCCCCAAACCAACACACGCTGAGGCGTCATACCGTAGTGTGGCAGGTGTTCAGCAGGGATGACGACCAGCTGTCCAGACTGCGGGTCCCTGGCAAACTGGTAGGAGGGGGGTAAGGTGCCTGGCAGGGATGGCGGGTACCCTGGAGGGAGCGTCTGGTGCAGGGAGGACGGACCCAGGCCTGAAGAACAGTCAACAGGTAGGACGGAGGAGGAAGAGGAACGTGTTCCCACGGATACTAAAACCAACATTTATCCTCTTCATCCAGTATTCATACAACATCAGGGAGCACACGCTGAATTTAGCTGCTTTTCAGGCTATTTTCTTTTGTTTTCGCTCCACGTTTAGACAGAGTGGGCGCTCGGGGGAGCGTGTCTCCTTGTCTCCGTATATTATGTGTGTAGTTATGTGACCAGCATGGAAGCTGATGCTGTTATTTCTGGACAGCGAGTTACAGGAAGAGCAGATCTGGAATGTCCTATAACATTCAGGAATGTCCGACACACAGCCTCCCTCTGCTGCTGCTGCACCAGTCAGAAACAATTCAACATTATCACGATACTGTTATATGCGAAGTATTACATTGTATTGGAATGTTATATATTGCAATATGTTGCATGTTCGACAGCGAAGCATGTCACATTTTGTCAACATCTGTTTTCGTGAGCCTAAATAAATAAAATCTGTACTTTCATATTTCGAAATGTACAAATATTCAAAATGTTGTGTCACAGGACATGTAACTACCGGCATGCGACCTTCAGTCGTGCACTCGTCCACTTACCATAAGGTGAGCTGGACAGCCAGACTGGGGGCGCTCCAGGACGGGGCAGCCAGGGGTGAGAGGTCAGAGTTGAGTGGTCTGGATGCCAGCGCCCCGCCCCTCCAGTCACCATGAGGTTGGAGGTCATGAGGCCTGTTGTCATCATGCTGGGTGTCAAGCCACTAGAAAGTGGGGGAGGGTGCATCTGGGAAAACTCTGCCAGCTCCTTGGACTCTCTGTTGGGAAACACAATTTTAAAACACATGATACAAATTAAAAACACGAGTCAGCCCATCAGAGGGTCAAAAAAATAAAATATATGTATAATATTTTGTCTATCATGTATATAAAACAATATTTATATATTTGGTCTCACATAAAATACATAAATATTGACATAAAATATATGAAATAAAGCGATGAATTGACCAACATACATACTAAACAGTTGAGGCGTCATCTCACCTGTGAACTTTTTCCTCACGTTCCAGACGGCCTGCGAGTAGTCTGTCGTCATGTCGACGAGCATGACCTTCTCCCTGTTCCTCGTCTATGAACGCGAGAGACAGAGAGAAACACGTAGGACAGGTGGCCTAAACATGGGAACTTTTTCCAAAGGCAAAGAAAAGCTACTGAAAGGTACATTTGACTGTAATTATCAACCAGGACACACCAGACAACCATCAAATGTCAGAAATGTGATTTGAATTTAGAAAAAACAGAAAAAAAACAAACGTCAATATGTCGATATGTCGATTTGACACAGAAGCATAAATTGAGCTCCTCAGGTAATAGTCTTGTCCCACAGCGCCACAGTGTGACAGACATCCAGACCTTAGTAAACGCTGGGATGAATCGGAGACAACTGGACTCGCTGCAGCACTCATCCAGGCAAGAGAATAAACATGAGGATCTCCCTGCTCTGCTTCCCGCTCACACTCCCCCCTTCCATCTCATCAGTGCTGACGGGAAGTCCCCAGACAGCAGAGATGTACAGAAAGGGCTTATACAAGCCTGCTGAAGCATTCAGTGCACTGGAAGAGTGTGTGTGTGTGTGTGTGTGTGTGTGTGCCACGTAGACGGACAAGAGACTTTAACAATCCCTGACATGCTCCGCAGAAAAGGTTTCAAGACGGTTACCAAGGTTACAGGGAGCCTGTCCCACATGATGCTTTCCTCACTGCATCAGAAAGTCGCAATGAGCACTGAGCAGCCAACTGCCTCCACCCACCATCTTTGCTCCACTTCCACTCCGTCACATCCCACCGTACTTCATCTCCTATCAATCTGCGTCAATAGCTGGCCCCTCCCTCTTCTGACCCTCCCCACGCCTCTCCATCCATCCATCTGTGGTGTGTGTGTGTGTGTGTGTGCTCTGCGTGAAACACTCGGCTGTGTCTTAGAAAGAGGGACGATTAGACCAATTGCTTTGGTCCGGAGAGGAAAGGAACACACACACACACACACACACACACCCCAACAGGGAAGCACACAACCACCTCTGTGAGATGTCTATAAATACACATAATCACTCTTACACACTTCTGCGCACACGCGTTAACACAGTCCATCATTCTCAAGACTGTACATTGCTTAGCAACGGACCCGGGGTCTTATTGTAATTCAGGACTTGATAGTAGCTTTTCACTGCATTCGGTAATGAAACGCTCAATGCAGAGAGGACCGAGGTGGGGTGAGGCGCGGAGGACAGAGCAGGGGGCCTGACGTGGGACAAGGAGACACATTCGAGTACGTGAGGGACGGACGAGGAGCAGCGGATGAACTGGGGAGGGAGCAATGGCTGAATGAATAAAACACACACGGAGAGAGCACACACTCACCAAACAACATGATTTAATTACTGATTAGGACGGTGGGTCCATGCATGAACACATCAAAGTCAGATGGGTGACGATTAAAAATGATTTTGCTCGGGAAGAAAATGAATCGTCTATTATTCATAGAAACAGAAATGAGGAATGGTTGGCTCTGGGTTCATTTAACTACGGGGATGTTTGATTCCTGCGCTATGAGAGATGAGGGCATGAAGTACGGCTGCACCATAGGAGGAGAAACACCGGTGATCGGCAGTAACCCTAAGTCTGGACAACAAGAACATCAAAATCATCACAGTCAATTTTTAGTCAATGCGAAAACTGAATTATAATGTTTAAACCTAGCAAGAATGTGGCATTTTTCTCTTTGAAAATAAAATAAAATAAATAGAAATCAATTAAATAACTTAATAGAAAATAACATACAATGAGGAGGACAGATATCCACCCCTTAGGGCAAGTTATTGCTTTAATGACTCATTGTTCTGCATTTATTGTCAATTGAACACTTGTTACGTTAAGTTTATCGCATATTCTCTTATCATCCAGACTTAGCATGAAGAATTGTACATGTCTGTAGAAATATATATGTTACGGATAATGTGGAAAAAAACCGGGTAATATGCAAATTACCTGGGGTGTTTCCATCCATTCTGTAGCTACGGGAGCTAGGTAAAATACCTAGCTAGCTAACAATTGGTTAGCTAGCACTAACCCTAACCCATACAACCTGGAAGGACGGGTTGTTTGCAAACTACCCGTGCTTTGGGGTTGTGTGCAAATATTCATATAAATTGTAACTGTGACGCAAACATGTCAGAAACCAGTTTGATGACAAACATCTTTTACCTTTGATGGACGTTTGCAGCAGGGGTCTCTGTGTGTCCGAGGGTCCGCCGGTCTGTTTGGTGCTGCTGCTGTCCCTCTGCCGAGCCACAGCAACGGCGATGCCCACCGGAGGGTGGCGCACCTCCCCCTCCCCTTCGCGACCAAAGGATCGGGCGCTGTCGGGCCGCTCCTGCTCTCTCTTCAGCTGGGAGGGCATCCGCAAGGGCCCCGTGCCACCAGATCCAACTGCCAGCCGTTCCCTTTCTTTTTCTCTCTCCATGCCGACGTTCCCCAGGCCCCCAAAGGGCCCTCGGGTCTCTGCTGAGTGCCTGGAGGACCCCGGACCCTCAGTAGCAAAGTTGCCGCTGTATTTGATCAGACTCTGCATGGCTGAAACTTCCGCGGGGTCTGACGCTGCCCCGCTGGTTTGCTCCGCGCCACTTGACCCCCCCACCATTGACCCCACAGGGTGGTAGAGTGCCGACGGGTCCAGGTAGCGGCGCTGACTTCCTTCCTCCCCTGCGCGCCCATGTCCGTGCTGGGTGGAGTGCGTCTGGGGGGAATGGCCGTGTGAGTGTGGGGTGTTGGTGGGTCTGTGCGCCGTGTGGGGGGAGTTGGAAACCTGTGGTTGCGTCGGCTGGTTGTGGGGGGAGGAGAGTGTGTGTCCGTGTTGGGCAGCCAGAGCTGCCATGTGACTGGTGGCGTAGTTGGCCAAGGGGCTGATGGTGCTCCACTTTGGCTCCACCCCAGCTTTTTCTAACCCCAATCGAACTGAGTGTTTGGAGACGTCCCTGGCGTCGGGGCTGAAGCGTGACTGACTGGAGGAGTAGGACGAGTCTTGGCCTCGTTTGCCGATGGAACCGTTGGAACAGATGACAGAACCCTCCTCTCTTTGACTGCTCGAATCGACCGACTGAGCCAGCAGAGGATGCTCCGTGAGGCTCTTTTCAGGAAACCGATAGCTTTCTCTCTCCCGCTCTCTGTCTCTGTGTTTATCGCTGGGTTTGTTGTCACGGGCTTGCGAGGCGATCTGGATGGGTCCGGCCCGCTCGTCGTAAACCTCCACAGAAGGCACATACGTCGGCGCGCTAACTCGCTGCTCCCTGGCCGGCTCTCGGGCGGTGGGGGGGTGGGGTGGACGAGTGACGGAGGGCGTCGGAGGGAGGACGTAAGAGATATGGAGCGTCCCAGCTGGTGTGGCCACAGAGTCGTTTCTCCGCTGTCTTTCAGAGCTGGAGCCGCCCAGTGAGTTTGAGTGATTGGAGTTGGCGTTGGGAGAGTTATGGTGAGGTCGAAGGCCGGTCTCCTCCTCGCGACCCCCTCTGTCTATCTCTGGTCCAAGGAGCCGGCTCATACCTCCACCGCCACCTGGCAGGAAGGAGGTCTGTGTAGGTGACGGCCTGGACCTGGGCTCCACGGAGGAGGGCTGGGAGTGTGATTTCTGCTGGTGGTGATGGTGGAAGGGCCAACTGTCTCTTTCCGTGTCCCTCTCCCTCTCTCGTTCCCTTTCGCCACTCCTCACCCTGCGGTCGTCTTCACCCCTCCCATCTTGCGTCAAGTCCACCACGCTGTGCGGGCGCGGCTCTTCTCGCAGCCGCTCTCTGTCTCGTTCGCGCTCCCGCTCTCCCCGGTATGGCCGATCCCTGCCCCCATCGCGGGACGTCCTCTGGGTCTGGGTGGAACTGGACAGGGCGCTCAGAGGAACAGATGGGGCGTGGAGCGGCGGTTGGCTCATGGAAGCTGGAAGGTAAAAGCTCTCTAAGACGAGAAAAACACAGCACACATTAACAATTCATTGAAAACCGGGGGAAAGTCGGCCAGACGACGAGGACAAAACGTTCTTAACGTTCAGCCGTCAGCCAGAGACAAACCTTTGTGTGGGTCGTAGAGAGGGTGCTGGGAGAGGGACGACGGGTCCAGGTGCCCCAGGGACAGGTAGGGGCTGGGGTACAGGCTGCTGGGCAGAGGGGGGTAGCCTGAAGACAGACGCAGGAGATATTAAAGCTCCTTTAAAGATTAAAGATCTGGACGGTTCTCACGACATACAGCACATGATCATCTTCTGAGGAACTGAAGGACACGTATCAGGTGACGAGGACATTTACAGCATTTAGAGACATTTAGAGTTTCGATTCTCCAAACAAAACAAGGAAAACACACAACTGGAGACAAGGCTGATGTGGTTTGTGCGTTCGCTCCAGGTGGCATCTACACCCTAAGTGGTCGTTGAATCCGACGTGGCTGTGGAACGGTACGGTGTAAACCTTTGTGTCCCTCACTGGGTCGGACTGCTCTCAACGATCGTGTCTTAATATCGGCAGAGATTTGCGGCTGGCGTGACGCTCTCTGGGTTTCTGCGTTTCGCCTGGAGCTGGCTGCCGCTCTGATGCCGCCTGGTGTCAGCACACCACCCAGAGAGGGTGACACGTTCTCGTCTCCCCACGCTCCAGCCATTCCAAGAAACGGAACACACGCCGCTGCCGTTCCAAGCGAGAAACGCCGAGGTGAAGAGCTGAAATAGAAACCTGGCTCCACTCCGCGTGGAGCGGCACAAACAGAGAAGCTGAGAGCGGCAGTGAGGGCGTCAGAAATATAAGAGGAGGAGCGCGAGTGAGATTTGATGTCTCACAGCTTTGATTTGGGTTTCCAGCAAAGGCAAAGAGTGATTTCAGCTCACAACTAACATGCAATCTCGTTCCTTTTTTTTTCTTTTTAAACTGAGAAGAAAGAAATAGAACAAAAACTGCACATTAGAGAATGTCGAAGAAGGCAGCGTAGGTAATCTCCTTTCTAAATGTTTTATTTCACATCACCAACAAACGCTCGGATTTTCCTCCAGATGAACCCTACGCGTGGAACCGTATGAGTCTGACTGTCATTTTCTAGAAACTGATTTCAACATGAGAAGAATCGTGTGCAACAAGCTTAAAAAATGTAAATAAATACAAAATCACAGTCGCAGTTTTTCCGGAATGTTGCAGCCATCATATCCTGGCTGTGTCTGGTTTACAATCAAAAGTATTTCTCCTGAAGCTACATGTACAAAGATCCCTCCGTGTCTTTGGGGCACTCACATGCCAGTGATGCCTTTTTTTTGGCAGGGGGGGGGGTCTGTCCTTGAATCCAAACAAATTCAACCATCTGCTGTGTTTGGAGCGCACTGATAACGACCGGTGACACGACAGCGATGCAATCAGCTTCTAAACGAACGAATGAAGTGGATCCATTTGTCCTTCTCCCCGTACCTGTGGGATACTTTTCCTTCTACGTGACCTTCTACTCCAGCGAGATCCGATCAGTGGACGCGAGGGAATAAAGACGGAGCAGACATTCAATCACTGACTGAACCGGTCTTGAGACAGAGACGAGAGAGGACAAAGACGACCGGGGAGAGGACAAAAGTGTGTGTGTGTGTGTGTGTGTGTGAGCTGGTGGAAACTGGGGCATTCATATTGGACAGGAAGCTCAAAAAAGAACAAGGGTGAGGAAGACAGATTACAGCGGGCGTGACAGGTGGGAGAAGTGAACGGGCAGAGGACACATTTGGGACAGAGCCGCCAGCACAGCAAGCAGCAGGGAGACAGAACTGGAACGGAAGAACAAAGCTCCTGGGCTTTGGACGGGAGCTCGCGGGTAGGAAGGTCTTAAAAATACAAACGTGACCTCGGAGCACGTCCTGATGTGTTTGAACACAAATGTTTGCTGAAGCGACAGATTTACCGTCGTGAGCGTGAGACGCCCAGAGCTGTGCCATCTGTAGACCGCTGGGATTGGCCGATCGAAACGCAGGGTCGGAGGTCACGGGGGAGGGGCCTGGATAGCCTGAGAGAAAGGGACTGGAGCCTGCTGGGAAGGCATCACCTGGGGGGGGGGGGG
>CAAKHB010007869.1:60287-79193 GCA_901007665.1 Aeoliscus strigatus
CCCCTACCCAATGCAGTGAATTCATCCATGTCCACACACACCCGTGCACTTTAGCCTGCAGTCCTTTGCTGTCAGCTGTGTGTGGACGTTCCTTATGTAACGCGTCGACCTCCGTGAACCTGATTCCTCATGTGTCATTTTACACTGATGTAACAATCTGCTTGTTCATCGCTGCACCGTGCAGAGATAGGTGTGTGTGTGTGTGTGTGTGTGTGTGCGTACCCGCTGCCCCTGAGTCACTGCCGACCTTTGCATGCTGTGCGTTTCTCTGTTGTATTGTGTTGTTGTGACACCTCTTTTTTGTTTTAGCCGTTCAGCTGCATTGTGTGCGTGCGACCGGGCACATCTTGTTTTGTACGACTCCACTTCTATTCATTCTATTTGTTTGCTGTTCCCACCCTTTCTCCTCTCTCACACTTTGCCGTTTTGAATGAACTGGCTGCTGCGCCGTGATTGGCCGCCGCCGGCTGCCATATAAGGGCCGGGGGCCGGGGGCTTGGGGGCCGGGGGCCGGACGTGAGGTAAAGAGGATGTGGAGGCTCAGACAGCTGAATGTGCAGAGTTTCTAAGAAAGTGCCACACCCTTCCTCCAATCCATCGCTGTGTTCTTCTCACTTAACAACATGTCATCCCTTCATTCCATTTTCCTTCTTTTCATCTTTATTCTTTCACCTCCTTTTCTCATCTCACTTGTTTTCCCTGTCCAGTCAATCTTTTCTATCTATTCTGTTCTGTTCAATTCAGTTTTGTCTGTACAGCCACTTACCGTATCTATCTGTCTGTCATCCATCCATCCATCCATCCATCCATCCATCCTGTAGGGCTGCAGTGGTGTAGCAGTGATCTTTCAGCTTTAGTTTGTAGTGGCACTCTGACAAAGTCCACTGAGGACAACACCAACAACAACATCAGCAGTGGAAGCAGATTGCTTTGTGAGTCTTGGGATGTGGAGGAGAACCTTATTTCTGCTGATGAGATGAGTGAGGAAAGGAAAGAAGTGAGGAAGAGAGGAACCGAGGAGGTTTAGATGTCTGATGATAAATCCAACAGTTTAAAGTAGAAGGAAACTTTTATTTTACATATAGTCTTCCATTTCCTGTTCATATCCTCATTTGTTGCAGGATAAATGTGACTTGTGGGTGGAAAAAAAGGGTCATTTCCTCATTAGTATAGTATTAGTAAGTATGTTTTGGACGGAAGCAAAGGCTGAGACCTGACAGGAAGTAACGCGACAAGCAAAGGTGGGGGTGTTGTGTAACAAAACACTATTTATTGACCTTTTCCGTGACATTTGTGTCTTGTGACTGTGCCGGTCCTGATGATTGATTTGAGCTGAACCTGGAGCTGCTGAGCTGTTTGATGGAGATTTTCAACGTGACGTTCGTTCCTTTGGAGTCTTCATACAAAACCTCTTTGGGTCTGTTTGCGTTCCAATTGGCAGAAGTGTGTGAGGTCTTAGGATGCGTGCGCAGTAACGTGCATTCTTGATTTGTGTGTGTTTGTTGACTGCGATGTGCACCAGGGAGGCCACGCCCTCTTGTCAAAGCTGTCGTCCATAAAAGGAAATCTTTAGGTTTTGTCACATGACAGCAACCTGAGGAATGCAAGGCCGGTCACATGGGATGGAGGCTCAAGGAAATCAGCTTCACCCTCAGGACTGTGGAACCGTGTGTGTGTGTGTGTGTGTGTGGTTTGAAAGAACAATCCTTTGTGTATCAAGCGTCAGATGAACCCTTTATCTTTAGGTTCTTCATTGTGCAAGTGTGCATGCACTCTGTGATGGGTGTGTGTGTGTGTGTGTGTGTGTGTGTGTGTGTGTGTGTGTGTGTGTGTGCGTGCGTGCACAGGGGAAATTCTGAGATTTCACTTCTCTTTCACCTCATTTCCCGTCACAAGAAACTGCAGTAAAGGACTTATGAATTTCCTTGATTTAAGCACTTAAGATTTAAGTGTGTTTGTGTGTTTGTGTGTGTGTGTGTGTGTGTGTGTGTGTGTGTGTGTGTGTGTGTGTGTGTGTGTGTGTGTGTGTGTGTGTGTGTGTGTGTGTGAACTTGTGTGTGTGTGTGTGTGTGTGTGTGTGTGTGTGTGTGTGTGTGTGTGTGTGTGTGTGTGTGTGTGTGTGTGTGTGTGTGTGTGTGTGTGTGTTACTCACTCCAGTGAATGTTTTCACATCAATCACAAAAAGGATCAAGTCCTCAAATTAAGGAAATGTCAAAGTAAAAGGGTCGACTTCCTGCTCGGGTATGACATCAAACAAATGCACTTGTTTGTGTGTGTGTGTGTGTGTGTGTGTTTATTTGTGTATCAAAAATCTGCTGCCACATTTCCATCCATGGCTGTCAACTCGGTGCTGCCCCCTACAGCTGCTGAGCCAGAACTGGAGCGACGGGCTTGTCACTGTCATCTTGTCACCACACAGAGTGAATCTTCCTCCTTCTTGGCTGGCTGAAAGCGGCCATATAAGGTCACAGTCAGCAGGTAGACGCGCCAGCCGCACACTCCCAGTCTCTACGTTCATCAGCTGGACGTTACGTTTATGTCCTTCGACGTCTCCTCACACCCTGGTGGATGATTGACAGGTGACATGAGAGGAGCTCTGATGCTGCACCCACATCGGAGCGTTTCCTGTTTCCTGTGTGTTCATTTCAGCTATTTCAAATTTGTTCACGGGAGTCGTCCACCAACACCCGTCTTTCCTTTTGGAATGAGGAGTGTCATTGTCAGGTGAGGGATGGAACCAAGAAGAAGAAGAAGAAGAAGAAGAAGAAGAAGCTGGAACTCGTGTGTGTGTGTGTGTGTGTCAGTTTTGTGTCATTTGTACACTGGTACTTTCTCTGAAAGCTGCTATTGTATTTTATTTTTTCCTCTGTTGTGTCCTCCATTGCCTACTGATGAAAACTAGCTAAAAAGCTCTAATTTGGTGCAGTGCACCTTTACTCTGTTGAGTCCAGTGTTTTCTGTACATGGATGGTCCAAAAATGACATGAAATATATATGTATATATATACTGTGTATATATATAGAGTATATAGCGTCTGCTGGAGGGGGAGACACAGACAAAGACGAAATGAGATGAAAACAAGGAGAACGAGACCGAGATGCAGATGGGAAGCCGTGGATTTAATCTGAAATCTTCCATGATCTTTCTCAGAATCTGGCTTTTGCGCTTTCCCACCAGCATCCTCCCCGTCCTCCTCCTCCCGGTCCTCCTCCTCCCGGTCCTCCTCCTCCCCGTCCTCCTCCCTCAGTTTCACTCGCTGACCTCTGCAGGAGGAGATATCGCACGCTCGTCTCACAGTGCATTCCACTTTCATCACAACATACCAGGTTGGGGGTAAAAAAAGCCCTTTGTGCACTAGTTCTTATGTTCATTACGTGCTATTCCATGTACAACAGCGCTCCGATTGGCGACGAGTAAAGCAGTTCTGTGGATGAGTCGTTGAAATGGACAAAAAAACGACCTACGTGCTACAACAACAGTGAAGACCTGTTTACACGTGAGGGTTAATCAACGTGTAGGTGTGTGTTAAAACAGTTTTAACGACTTGACACAGGGACGTGGGGGTGAAGAACCTCCTGATGTGAAGTTGAATGTACCCACGTTTACCGTACCCCACACCTACACGTTGATGAGCCCCTTACACCATGGTCATTTCCCGCAGTAAATGAACTGGGTCGTCCATTGATTGTCTCATGTCTTCTCCTCCTTCTTCAACGTCACTTCCTGTGCCGGTTTTCTCCTGATTTTCCTTCTTTTCTTCTCCATTTCTTTTCTTTTGCAGCATTCACTTTGGTAAAGTTTGCGTGTGCGCGTTTGTCCAGTCTGGGTAATGAGTGCGTTCAGCCAGACCGAGCAGCTCTCCCGTTTCCCCCCTCGCTCCCTCGGCCTCGTTCTTGGCACCGACTAGGACGTTTGCACAAACTGTGGTATTCACTTCCTGTCAGTGGGTCAAAGTGAAACACTAGTTCTACAGCACGGGCTACAAGTGTCCTTCTCCTGTGTGTGTGTGTGTGTGTGTGTGTGTGTGTGTGTGTGTGTGTGTGTGTGTGTCATCTGGGTGTGCGGCTCATGATGTGGGATTCCCTGGGCAGTCAAACCCCCCGAAATGTAGGTCAAGAGGTGTAGCCGCTCCATGTGCTGTTACATAAATATGCAAATATGTGCGCACACACACACACACACACACACACACACACACACACACACACACACACTCACGTACACGTACCAGCACAGACACAGGCCATGAACTCCAAAAGCTCTTCCTGAGTCTTTCATTCGTACTGATGAGTAAAACTGTTGCAGGTGCATTGTGGGTAATTGGACTTTTGAAAGTTGGCAGCTCCCTGCGCAGTGATTGGCTGACGGCTGCAGGTAATCACCTGGGCTGGATGACCTTTTAAGGGCACGCCGGTCACCGACCTGCTGTAAATCCCTGTCGGTCTTTACCTCTCTTCTATGGCTCTGTTGTCTCATTCACATTTCCACTCCTCGGAGTAATGGCGGCAGCGGAGGAGGGCGAGTGAAGGAGTGAACGAGGGAGCTGCTCCGTTCCCGACTCATCTGATTGTTGATAACCTGGGACGTACGACCAAGCTGTTGTAAAAGGTCCAGGAGAGACGACCGTGGCAGGCCGTGGGTGTGTGTGTGTGTGTCGGGGGGGTGGAGGCCGTGTGTGACACAGTGGTCCCGTTTCTGTCTTGTTTTCCTTACGTTTCCGTGGTAACACAAGTGGAACTGGGTTAGTCACCCGCTGATGGTTTTCCTTATGTAACAGAAAGCGCTTGTAGGTCACATTGTTGTGTGGAGGAGACGGAACTTCTAGTTGGATTCTCCTTCAGTAGTTTGACCCAGTTTCACAAGGAATCGCCATAGTAACATTAGAAAAGTCGACTTCGCACTCCTGTCGTAAATCAGAGGAAGGTTTGTTTTGGTTGTCAGTGTTCAGAAAATAGATCTTATCCGTACATAAACAGTAGTTAAAGTGTGTTTTAGTCTGTTATGTTTTCACATATGCACACACATTACTAGAGTACAGATTAGAGACAATTGTTTTTGTATGTAAATTCAAAGAGACAATTCATTTGTCACCTCAGTGACAAATGAATTGTGAACGACGCTGCTTTTAGTGAACGGACAGAAATCAAACCAAGCTGATGTTTAAATGGGAAACAAGGACGTACGTGTGTGTGTGTGTGTGTGTGTGTGAGACGGTGGTGCATGCACATGTGTGTCGGCAGATGGGGATGTCTCTCACACACACACACATGCTTTTCAATCATCAATTATTCAAGGCGCGAGGAGAAGGAAACTGTACGAGTCAAATCGATGACATTCCAACATCAATATTTAGAGGCAAGTTCCAGTCTGCATTTGTTCACGGACGTAAATCAGTAAAAAGAGTGGGGGGAGAGAGAGAGTATGTCTGTGGAAAATAAAAAAGCAGCAGACCAGCTCAATCTTTCAGGGGGTCCGTGTAATAAGAGGCCAGCAGAGACCAGCTGTTGTTTGTGCTTCGCAATGTGTGTGTGTGTGTGTGTGTGTGCATGTGTGTGTGTGCACATTAAGGGGGCTCTCTAAGGGGGCCTCAAACCTTTTGTTACACGAGGACGCATCATTAGCATCTAAAACTCCCTGAGGCCTATGAGGAGATGAAAAGCAGAGGAAAGAGGGAGTGAAGGAGGAACCGAGAGAAGGAGGTGGTGTGTGTGTGTGTGTGTGTGTGTGTGTGTGTGTGTGTGTGTGTGTGTGTGTGTGTGTGTGTAATGCGACCCTCCCATTGTGAATTTTTGTCCATGCCCATGAAAAAAACAGGGCCGTTGCAGTTTGCGCCTGTTGCCAGTAGGTGGCAGTCTGGAGCTCCAGTGAGGGACCAGTCAGTGATTTTCATCCCCCGTCAGATCAGGTGACTTCAGTGGTCTCCAGGGGCAACGCAAAACACCTTCCTGCATCGTGTCACATGGTACAGACAAAGCACGGATGCATTTTGTCTTCAATGGTGTGAAAACATCGAAGGAAACACTGCTGTTTACTGTGTGAGCGATCAAAGAGGCTGCAGAGGCCATCGGAAGGAAGGAGGGAGAGAGAGACCACAGAACAATGTTGGTTCATGGGGACAGGAGGTGACGTCACCGAGAGGCAGGAAGAGGTATTTTTAGAGGCATCCAGATCTGAAGGCGCCAGTCATCTCACACACACACACACACACACACACACAAAAAGAGTAATTTTCTATGAGTTGGAAAGAAAACCAACCTCTCATTTCATCCCCTGGAAACTAAAGTCTGTGTGTGTGTGTGTGAGACAGCACACAGAGATCATCATGACAGAGACAGATCACGCACACACGCACGCAAGCACATGCACACGCACGCACTCAAACAGAGAAATACGCTGACACATGAACACACCCTGTGGTGTCCTACTAATGCCTCACTGCTGACTGACCTACATCTTTCTTTTGGTCTTTTGGCTGCCGGCATCATGGCTGCACACACACACACACACACACACACACACACACACACACACACACACACACACACACAGAGCTGCATACACTCCATAATGTGTTTGACAGAGGGAGGAACTATTATGTCGCTTTGCTGATCTTGGCTGAACTGCTTTACTGTCGCCATGACAACAAGTTGGTGGGGCGCTAGAGGCTCCACTAGAGCACACACACACATTGGCATACACATTTTGACCTTTGACCTGGCTACTGTTGGGAGAATGGCGGTGAGGACGAGGAGGGAGTCACCCAGTTGCATTTGCTTCCAGCTCTTTGTTGACAGAGAAGAGGCCCTTGGGCTGCAGCTGTGCGCGCGCACACACTCCGGAGCCAAAACGCACATTCCTCCGTGACTGCGCCAGCACACACACACACAATGCTACTACCTCAGTTTTAATAAAGGTTTCTATGGAATCCCAAAAGAATTATTGTGGTAATAACACACACAAGAAGCTTCACAAGGACGAGACACAACAGGAAGAAAAATTGGCAGAAAATAAGACTTCAGTTCACAACCAAAGACAAAGAGACTGAAACACATCTAGGTTAAATGCCAGTTACAACAGTGTTTGCTTTAAATGCCCTCCAATATCCTTGGAGATGCTATTCCTGCATTCGCTAGCTAGTCACAGCGTCCCTGCTAGCTACACTAGCTACAGCTGCAGGTCAGCTAGCTAGTTGAAGCTAACTATTGACTGAACACATCCAGAATCATCACTGTAAAGGTTTTAAGGGTTCAAATCATTAGATGAAGGGACTTAGGAAACGGGCACTCAATTTATTATTTGACCAAAACAGCTGTAAATAAAGGTTTCGGCTTTAAAAAAAAAAAAAGGAACAAAAGATGAAGAACTTCCTCTGTGACGCTGTGACTTTTGCCTTCACTCCCTGAGCACTTGTTGTATTTCGTGCTATTTTGTTGGTTAAGAACTACAAACTGAAGTAAAATCTTCACAGCTGCAGTGAAATATGAAGTGAGTGAGGATATTTTTCACCTGGCCATGCTCCGTTGTCATACTTCTTTGTACAGTGATGCAATGACGAAGAGCTGCAGAGTTGCGCCATCTACAGGTGTTGTGAGTGCAGCATGTGTGTCAGTGTGTGTGTGTGTGTGTGTGTGTGTGTGTGTGTGTGTGTGTGTGTGCTCACTCTGGATACAGAATCAGAACAGAAATACTGACCAACAGAAGGCAGAATTAGAGTAGAATACCTTAAAACTGTACAGGTAATATATATCATACATCAAATAAATGAAGAATAGAAATGTGAAATACAGTAATACAATAAGTTATCCAAACAGACTGGTATGTATGTCAAATAGATACACAGAGTAGCAGAGATACAGTATGGACACAAGTGAGTATTTACATTTTGTCCAGTTGCAGTTTTCATATTTGTGTTCATTCCTACTCGTCATCATGTTCATTCACTAGAGTGTCGTTTGTCAGCAACTTCATCAGTTATTCTGAGATAAAAGAACTTTTTTAAAAATTCATACTCGTACTCCCAACGCCATTTTTGTCCCGGCGTGATTGACAAAGCTTTCCTGTGTGCTGCTGTGTTGTAACATTGGTCTCATCGCCTTTGTTCTCGGCCGACAAGCTCCCTGATGGAAAGAGAATCCCAGGCATCTTCATTCTGTCGACAAACGTCTCCTTGTTTGTTGCTTGGTGTTTTGTTTTTTTCAGTTTCCTGATTCGATTTCCTGTCCATGTTCCGTAAATGGATGCTCTCCATCCACTCCATCTCCCTTTTCTTTAGAATCCTCGTGTGATTCCTCTTCAGATGTGTCCATCGACCGGTGAAGTGAAATTTGATGACGTGTTGTTGAGCACTATCATGAAAAGGAATAAATAAAAATGAATTTGGAACTATTTCAGTGACTTCATCGAAGGACTGATGACATTTAATGACTTGTTGAATGAACGTTTTCAGATTGACCTTCCATATTTCCATCAGTAACTAACACGTGTGTCTCCACTAATGTAACTGACCACAGACTTGATTTCTGAATTCAACACTGAACATGTTTCCAACACAGAATTTATGAACTCGTCACTACTTTTTTGCACCTTTCGCCATCTGTCACTCAGGATTTGCAGGATGTGTAGAAAAGTCTTGTCCTGCTGTGAAATCATCATCTCTTCTTGGGACGACGAAGCGGCCCAAACAAATCCTCTCCCATTCGATTCTGTCACTGATTTGTGCCGGTGGTTGTGGCGAAGACAAAGGTGACGAGCGGCGGCGTTTGTCGGCGTCTGCTAATCCCACCGAATCAGTTATTCACCCCGATTCCTCTTAGTTCATTAGTACCACGGTCGACGCGACAGCGGCCGCGTGGAGGCGGAGCTCGTGTACCGACGTATTCGCTGTGTTCCAGGGAGGTCAAATGTCAGGAGAAGGCACAGACATAACACACACACACACACACACACATCTTCATCATCATATCATCATCGTGAAGTTATCATCCGCCTCTGCTGTCAGTGTTTGAACAAAATAAACGTCGTGCAGGTGCTAGTGTGTGTGTGTGTGTGTGTGTTATGAGTGCATTGAGAAGATGCCAGTGTGATCTGTTTGGCCTCTTTGTTTATGGAGCCAGGCCTTTCCTGCTCCTGATGTGCATGCTGCAGCCATGAATGGATCTTTGTGTGTGGACACACACACACACACACACACACACCGTCCTCATGACTTGAACGCAGCGTCCATCGGATCTGTGTGTACCCACAGCGCGAGATGGAGCAAACGGACGGTGATTTGATATTGTCAGCGGCTGGAAGGAAAATTCTCTCGGTCCACGTGTGTCTGGGGGTGGACAACAACTCTGGGAGCTGCATCTTCACCCGGGTCCGTTTCAGAAAGCAGCTTTGGTGAAGATCAGAGTTTGTTAATCCTGAAATAAATCAAACTCTGCAGTTTCCCCCAACGTCTCTTAACAGACTACATGCTTGTGTTTCGTGCTGCAGTAGATAATGAGTCTATTAGGGTCACTAGGGCAAAATATTCTGCTCCATTACGTTGAGCAAAAAAGGATTATGGACAACGATTTTTTAGAGCCACATTTAAAATATTCTGCTGTGGGTACACACTTCTGCTTGTTTGTATATCACACACAAGTGTGTTGTGTCGTTTGCAATGGATCCATTTGGACGCAAATAGTCTTCGGATGCCCAGGAACACTGATTTGGCTTTCAGTAACCGTTTCGACGCGCAAACAGTCGCGTCATTACGGTACTCCAGGGTTTGCCAGCGCGTATGTATCGGCGGCGATACCGTCGTTCTGTTGGAGTTCACGTCAACAGTGAATCTTCAGTTTCAGTTCGCGACGAACAGACTCAGTAAACCGCTTTGTGAAGGCTGACAGCTCACGCCTCGGATCCCTGACTCTGTGGGGGCGTGGCCTAGCGTGCGACGTCACTGATGATTATATAGTCTGCAGCTGTGGCGGCGGGCTCGCGCTGATGAGACGGGCAGAGCAGAGGAGGACCTGCGGCGCGCGCTCCCGGACAGCAGCAGCCCCCCCCTTTCCCACACATACACTCACACACGCTCCCCAAACAAAGAGAAGCACGCGAGGCAGCGGAGCATCCCTCCCTTTCAGCCGCGAGCGAGCTCACTTGCCGAACCGCCCCCACCCCCCCTCATCCCCTCCGAGGCAGAACCGGTCCGAGAGTCCATCCGCACCCCACCGACAATGACCACTAACGGCGCGGCGAACGGAACCAGCGACATGCTGCAGATCCAGTTCGGGCTCATCAACTGCGGCAACAAATATCTCACCGCCGAGACGTTCGGCTTCAAGATCAACGCGTCCGCCACGAGCATGAAGAAGAAGCAGATCTGGACCCTGGAGCAGAGCGGGGACGAGCCCACCGGGAACGTCTTCCTCCTCAAGTCACATCTGGGCCGCTACATCGCCACCGACAAGGACGGCAACGTCACCGGCGACAGCGAGAGCCCCGGCGCGGACTGCCGCTTCGTCATCACCGCGCACGACGACGGCCGCTGGTCGCTGCAGTCCGAGCCGCACGGGCGCTACCTGGGCGGCACCGAGGACCGGATCATCTGCTTCGCGCAGACGGTGTCCGTGGCGGAGAAATGGAGCGTGCACATCGCCATGCACCCGCAGGTCAACATCTTCAGCGTGACGCGCAAGCGCTACGCGCACCTGAGCGCCAAGGTGGACGAGATCGCCATCGACCGGGACGTGCCGTGGGGGGTGGACTCCATGATCACGCTGGTGTTCCGGGAGCAGCGCTACCACCTGCAGACGTCCGACAACCGCTTCCTGAGGAACGACGGCGCGCTGGCGGCCGCCACCGACCGGAGCACCGGCTACACGCTGGAGTTCCGCTCCGGGAAGGTGGCGTTCCGGGACTGCGGCGGCCGCTACCTGGCTCCGTCCGGGCCCTCCGGTACCATGAAGTCCGGCAAGAGCGTGCGCGTGGGCAAGGACGAGCTGTTCGTGCTCGAGCAGAGTCACCCGCAGGTGGTGCTGACGGCGGCCAACGAGAGGAACGTGTCCACCCGGCAAGGTAGGGGTGTGTGTGTGTGTGTGTGTGTGTGTGTGTGTGTGTGTGTGTGTGTGTGTGTGTGTGTGTGCTCTCTCATTGCAGCCAAAGGGTTGAACTGATGGCATGTCAGACTGCATCTTACACACACACACACACGGGGAGATGCATCATCACAACTTTCCATTGTCTTCATCGGTCTCTATGGATTCAGCATGCTGCTGAGTCCCCGTGTGTGTGTGTGTGTGTGTGTGTGTGTGTCTGTGTGTGTGTGTATGCGCGCGTGCTGGGCCCCCTCACAGCGATTGTGTCAGTCTCATTGCAGTAAAGGGGTTAATGTGATGGCATGTCAGACTGCATCTCTGCTCTGTCTCACACACACACACACACACACACACACACACACACACACACACACACACACACACACTTCAGTTTCAGCAGAAAATCCAGTCTAATCTTATCAAATGCTCTGATGATGGATCCAAACATTAGACAGGACCTTCTCCTCAACTGAGAACTGAGCGGAGTGTGTCCAGACCTCCTGCGTTCACTTTGTGCTCCAGACAAACATGTTCCCACACTGTGAAACAGGAGAAAGTCCTCCAACAAGCAGCACACGTCCAGAGGTTCAGTCCCTCATCCCATCAGTCAGTCACATTATTACACTAAACTAGGTCAAAGCCTCTCGTGTCGGTTTTATGTCAAAACTTGATTAAAACGATTGTCCTGTTCCGAAAGCAGATTTAGTGGAAACCCCCCCCCCCACACACACACACACCCCACCCGAGTTTTTTCATCCAGTGACATTCCAGGATGAACAGAGGTTAAAGACGCTGGGTTTGATTTCAGGGAAAACCGACATCTTTAGTAGTTTTCCTCATTTCAGGATTAATGAACTCAGGGGTTTAACTAGACCTTTCCCGACCCTGTTGGCATGGCAACCTACACACTGGACATGTGGACCCCCATGTCCACTAACTATACCGTATATACTATATATATATATATATATACTATATAGTACATAAATGAATAGTCTGTATTAAAGGAGCAGTCTGCGTTGAAGGTGCGAGGTGTTCTTGTCCATTGTGACGTCTGTACAATGGATCATCGTGGTCCCTTCCTCCCTTCCTTCCTTCCTTCCCTCCTTCCTTCCCTCATTGCACCTCCCTTCCTCTTCTCACTCCTCCTGCTCCCTGCCCGCTGTGTGTGTTTCTCCTGAGCAGGGACGAGCAGCCGTTCACCGCGTAGCGATGGATGTGTTGAGCTCCTCTGCCAGCGTCTGATAAATAATAAAGTCGTGTTCTCGACCTATCTTTAGTTCTGTGGTTCCGACGACGACGTGCTGAGAATGGAACCATGTGGTCTTGAGGTTGTTTTTTTTTTCTCCATCCTCTCTTCTTTAAACGACCTTTTACTTTTCATCTCCTTGCTTCTCTAAATCAACTGGTTTTGTCTCACCGCCGTGTTTACTCGTCAAAGGAACGTTTATTCTCTTTTCTCTCCGTCAGCAGTTTCTCTTTTCCACAAACTGTGCCCGGAGCCCCGACACAAAATGGAGGCTGATGAATTTCACTTTGGTTACGTCTGAGGGAAGAAGATGTCGTTGACATTTCAGGCAGTTTGTTGAGTTGGATTCCTTTTTTCTTTTTTTTTTTTAATCAGTCAAATGCTGCAGAAGCATCTGATGAACAGGAGAATCAGAACGTGAACGTCGGCTGAGAGAAGCTGAAACCAAAACGAATCAGTGTGTGTGCGCATGCACCATGTTGTCTTCTGTGTATTTTTTGGCGGCGTTACAGCGCCACACATAGGCCCGGCATACGTACTACAGCCTATTCACCAGATTTGTGTGGACGCACATGTTTCTGGGGACGGTTCCGTGTGTACGGATAAGGCTTTTCGAGTACCCCGGGTCCGTCTCCTTGTGGACCTGCCGTCGGCTTCTGCTCCGGTCCTTGTTGGAAGTAGTTCAGAATCCAAGATGGCGGCACGCCGTATTCGCAGCATAAGCTAAACTCGATCTCTGTACTGTGTACTCTGTACGTCTTACTGTTTTTGTAGTGCTACAGTGAGTCGCACACCCAGAACCATAAGTTAGCAACTTGTATGTTCTACACTCCGTTTCTGCGCGTTACTGCGTGTTCAGGCCTATTTATGCCGCTGGCGTACCGGTGTGGCCCCTGTGTCGTACTCTACGTGGAGGCCTGAAGTACTGAAACCTTTTTCCTCACGGCGTGACGCCAACAGTCCAGTCCCTGTTGCTGTCTGCGTAGTCGCCACCTACAGTTACATTTGTGGAGGATTTGACACAGGAGCGTAAACGTTCCCGACATGTTGGGCCGAGCCGACTGAGGGAATCTGTTGAGGAGGAGCCTCGTCACCCCAGCAACAACCGGATCGTTGTCGTACACGTTAGAAGTCGACTGGAACTAAACCATCGGCAGATGTTTGGGGAGCGCCAGCTGCTCGTGTCTCGTCTCTGAGGCAAACCTGAGCCAACATGGCGGCCTGAGTCGTCTGGTTTCCATTAGCTTTTTTTTTTTCACTTCCCATGGAACGGTGGGTCCGGTGACTCACATGGACGCTTGTTTTTAGTTTGGACACGACTCGGCCCGCGTTTGTTCAAGTGTTTTCTACTTAAACACATTTTCCTCTTCTAACGTGTCTCCATTTGCTACCAGAAGGTCTGGAACTGACTGGAACGTTTTCTGTAGATCTCTCTTTCCCTGTGTCGGTCGGACCCGTTAAGTTAATGCTGTGTCATCCTTTGTCATGATTCATGAAATGACTTCACGCCATCCGTCTGTATAATACGTGACCCACGATGAGGTGTGATGACGAGACGATACCACTGAATCTGATTTTGTCTGCTCAAGTGACGGTGTCATTCCGTCGACACTCGGAACCACAGGAGTCCGTTTCCCTTCTCTCAGCCTCTGCAGCCTCCCTGACCTTTCCTGTCATTAGCGCTCTTGTGACCGTTCGTCTGAGCCGCCTGCAGCTCCGTCCACCCCTCAGAACAGAGACGCTCACAGATTCCCCCCAGGGACGGTTTAACGAGCCTCATGTGGGCTGAGACGTGACCATTAGCGCGTTAGCCGTGAGCTCGGTGGCCCGAGTGGAGCCGTGGACCCGTGGAGCCCTCGGGCCGCGGCGGGAGGACGTCACGTCCTGCTGCTGCTACCGCGTCGACCGACACTTAGTACATCGGCTCAGGCGCCGAACGTTTGTTGTTGTTGTTGTCGGTTTTATTAGTACACAGCAAATGACCGTTTGCTCAGTCACGCAGTACAACACCCTCTGACCTTTGACCCTTTTAAACAGGGGAGAAAGGCCGAAACCTGTGTCTCCCTGGGACGGACAGATCAGCAGACAATGTCCAGACAATAAGAAGGACAACCAGTGACTGCAGAGGGTTCATCTCTAACACACACACACACACACACACACACACAAGGTCACAGGTCCGTCACCCAGGACGACGCCTCGTTTACCGCCAGCGTCAATCAATAACGGAATGTGAGGTCGGGGTACCGATGGCGCGATGAGCTGGTTCAACAGATGTAATCTCATCTCAAGTTACTGGTGAGCACACACACACACACACACACACTTAAATCCCAACTGCTGGCATGTGCTGTAAAGAGCCTGGTACAAGGTCAAGGGTACGCTGGGGCTTCATGGTCTGTCTGGCTGTGAATCAACACGCACACACACACCCGCTGGCAGGAAATGAGACAGAAGACACACAATCTGTCCTTGGCGCATACAGAGTGACTAAGTGTTCACTGTGAGACGCATCAGCACGCTCTGTGTGAACGTACCCCCACCCACTGGTTTGTCAAAGGCGACATGGATGTTGTTTCCATGGTGACGCTCACTGGGTGCCGCGGAACGTGGAAGCTGATGCTGTGGCGTTGTTTGACCATCTTTACGTGTGTGTGTGTGTGTGTGTGTGCGCCAGGCCCTGCCCATTGTGGCATCCATTTCATTAATGGTTACCCCTCCGCTGTGGGTGTGTCTCTACACACACACACACACTCAGTCAGAGAATGCAGCACCGCTGTGTGTGCGCGCGCGCATTTGTTCGTTCTCAGGTTTGAGCAGAACCAGAACAAAGGCTGCTGGCTGGTTTGTCACACACACACTGGATGGGGAGGGGTGGACAAGACGAAGGAAAGGTTCTTTTCAAGTGTGTGTGTATTTGCAAACACCCCCCCCCCCCCATGACCTATCTGTATCTGTAGGTGACGGATGTGGTTCACACCGACCTCAAGGCTGTTTAGTCTTTTCACATTCTTGTGTGTTTTTCTTTCCTTGAGATAGCGTCTAATCAGTTTGATAGTGTGTGTGTGTGTGTGTGTGTGTGTACACACTCACCCTCCTTCATCCTTTCAAACAGGATCTATCTCACACAGTCTGCAGCTGCATTCGTTCCCCATCTGTCATTTATTTCCCTGTTGTCTAACTGAGGTTTTGCATCATCACCTGTGTTTTTTTTCTTCTATTAATCCATTTAACACGACTTGTTGTTGTTGTCGTTTCAACGTTTGTACTTTTGCTCAAATGACCTGTGTCGTCTGAGCCCGTGGTCGCCCCCCCCAGGTGATGTGTTAGTGTTTAGTGCTACTGTGAAGGAGCGTGGTGAAGATTAGAGGATCAGTCCCGAGATGGAACGCGCTCTGGAGGCCGGCGCAGTTTGACCCTCGTCTCATTTTTCCACCTCCACTCGACCTAATGCTCCACACACACACACACACACACACACACACCTCAAAGCCTCTGCTGAACACACTCCTCCTCCTCCTCCTCTGACCATGTGGTTCCCATTATGGTCAGTTAGATTTTCCCTCTCAATCATCTGTGTGTGTGTGTGTGTGTGTGTGTGTGTGTGTGTGTCCACACATATTTGTGCAGAAACTCAATCTGTCCTCAGCGCTCCCAGAGTTCCTCAGTTGACTCCAGTCGCCACTCCAGACGTCCACACGACGTCCGTTTCTCTTTCTAAGACCCGACCCGTTGTTCCGCCGAGCCGTGTGTGTGTCCCGTGTGTCGGCACCGAGCCGTGTGAATCACAAAAGTGCTGGCGACAGTGGAATTCTATCACATGACGAAGCCCTTCTTTAATTTGTGGGTCACGTCGGATTCTTGTTACACAAACACGTCTGGAAACATCAGGGCCCTGTTCCAACATGGCGGCCATGATTGTGCACGAAGTTCCACCACTTTTTTTTTGTTTTTTTCTGTAGCTTTGTGTGTCAGAGGACGAAGGCTTTTTCCAAACAGATCTAGCTGTTTTGTTTCTACCTTTTGTAACTATCGTCCATGTACTTGGGACGAATGTGATCTAACAGTTTGACCGTCTGACACTGACGGTATCTCTGGAGTACCGTAATTACATGACTATTTGTGCAACATGGCTGTTGTCAACTCCCAGGAACCGACGGACGTTTTCTCCTTCTAGATCCTTCCTCACACCAGCTAAAGGAACCGAGTGACGCTTCTCAGCTTTCAGGAACCGGCCGATGTTTTCTGATTGCGCAAATAGTCATGTAATTACGGTAGTCCAAAGTATGCTGGAATGAGAGTGGATAAATGAGAGTGATTTTCTGGGGTTGTGCAGGAGAAGAAAAGTGGAAAAAGGAGATGAGGGAGGGGGGACGGGGGTTAGTGGCTGGAAAGAGCTGAGAACATGATCGTCGGCCGTTTTTTGTCAAACACGTCTTTCTTTCTCTCTTCGCTCTGCACACATTTACACAACCGGCCAGCAAACAGTTCATCTCCCTCCGCCTGACGGTCACTCCACGCCATGACCTCATCATCTACAATGGCATGCTTTGTTCTGTGTGTGTGTGTGTGTGTGTGTGTGTGTCCTATAGTTACTATAGTTGACTCGTCTCTTTGTTTTCTTCAAGTACTGATATGATGTTAATGAGTTCTGGTTTTCTGTAGATACACACTGAGATGTATAGACACACACACACACACACACACACTGTAACCGTGTGTGTGTGTGTGTGTGTGTGTGTCATGTACATGACTTGCTAGCAGAGAATAACCTCTCTTTCCCCCACAGGCATGGACCTGTCAGCCAATCAGGATGAGGAAGGAGACCAGGAAGTCTTCCAGGTGGAGATCTGTCGTGAAAACAGGAAGTGTGCTTTTCGGACGGCCGCTGGGAAATACTGGACCCTGACGGCCAACGGGGGCCTTCAGTGCACCGCCTCCACCAAGTAAAGAGACATTCTTCTCTGGAACCATCTAACACACCTGCCACCGTCCGTCTGTCTCTCTGTGTGTCTGTGTGTGTGTGTGTGTGTGTGTGTGTGTGTGTGTCAGTCCGACTGAATGCAGTTGTGTGTGACGTCAACCTGCGGAGTGATCTCCTTTCATGTGCAGCCGTTGAGTCGAGGGTTAATACCTCAGACCATCACTGGGCCGTTGACCTTTGACCTGCCCGCTGGGCACTGCGGACCAAGTCAAGCAGCAGAAACGCAGACAGCTCTTAGAGACGTCCACAACCGAGTTGTTTGTCTGTGACATCGTCATCGTCAACAGGTTTTATTAGTGTGAATAATCACAACAACAGTTTTCATCCTGACACTCAGCGCGTGAACCGTCGTCATAGAAACAGCATTCCGTGGCCGTTCCTGAAGTACTGAGATGTATTGATGTATAAACACATGTTGATATTGTACTTTTCCCATCTAAATATATTTATTTGAGAAAATTATTTTATTTTGAAGGCCATTTGTAGTTAAGAGAAGTGCACGTTACTGAGCGTTGGTTTCACTGGTTTCAGGTCCTCCTGTTGTTCTCCACTGTTTCTATTCACATCCTGTCTGAACAGCTGAGTGTTTGTTCACAAACCTGTTTTATTATTCACTCGTTTCATTTTGCGTCTGTTCACTGAAACGGCCGGTTTCCATAAAACGACTCGTGACTCGTCAGATTTGCGTACATAACATAACTGTTCTCCTCTCTCTCTCCACCCCTCCCTCTCTCCCTCCCTCCTCTGAAGGTCCACTAATTGCTACTTTGACATCGAATGGCGTGGGAAGAGGCTGACTCTCCGGGCCGCCAATGGGAAATATGTCGCTGCCAAGAAGAACGGCCAGCTCGCCGCCACCATTGATTCTGCCGGTCAGTTGACTGTACAGTGACTCAGCGGCACGAGTAGTTTGGACGCTCGTTTTCATGACTTCCAACCATCACGTCACCGTAGTAGGTCGGAAAAAAGCCGTTGTTGTTGGAACGACCGTTCTGTGTGTACGAGTCACTGAAATGAACAAAGACCTGTGATAGCAAACACAGTTCACACTGCGCCGCCATGTTGGATTGTGACCTCCGGGACATTTCCGGGATAGAACCGTTGTAAATCGGACGTGTGCGTTTGTACCCGTTCACTGCTGTTTGTTGTTGTTCTACTTCTGGACAGTCGGGTGTTTCTGAATCGGTAGAATCGGTCGGAGCTGTGAGGGGGGTCGTGTGTCTCAGGTGTGGTCTCGGTTCCAGGTGAGTCTGAGGAGTTCCTCATGAAGCTCATCAACCGGCCGATCATCGTGCTGCGCGGCGAACACGGCTTCATCGGCTGCAGGAAGGTGACGGGGACGCTGGACTCCAATCGCTCCTCCTACGACTACTTCACCCTGGAGTTCAGGGACGGCGCCTACAGCCTGCAGGGTGGGTTCAGTCGACGTAAACAACGGACGAGACTCCGGCAGCCTGTGTTTTCCCTTCGTGACCCAAACGCTCCCCGAGTCAGACGTGTGTTTCTGACCTCCGGACCCGGACCGCCCTCTTTAAACGGGACCTCCATCTCAGCGGGTCCTTATCTGGATAAATGGAGGTTAATCAAACTGGGGGGGGGGGGG